>CM040475.1:12591163-12632978 GCA_022758105.1 Pangasianodon gigas
CCCCCCCCCCCCCCCCTCTCTCTCTCTCTCTCTCTCTCTCTCTCTCTCTCTCTATATATATATATATATATATATATATATATATATATATATATATATATGTATATATATACAGTCAGGTCCATAAGTATTTGGACAGTGACACAATTTTCATAAATTTGCCTCTGTACACCACTACAATGGATTTGAAATGAAGCAAGATGTGAGTGAAGTGTACACTTTCAGCTTTAATTCAAGGGGTTTAACAAAAAATATTGCATTAACTGATTAGGAATTACAGTGTTTTTTTTTTTTTTACAGAGTCCCTCCATTTTCACAGGCTCAAAAGTAATTGGACAAATGAACAATCATAAATATTAGGATGATTTTTAATCCTTGGATGCAAATCCTTTGCAGTCAGAGAAACTCAGTGCTCAATGAGTTTCCTCCCTTGAGATGCTTTGCCTTGAGTTGCTGCTTGTTTGTGGGTCATACAGTATATATGTAGCTTTGGGCTTTGGTAGTGATACATATGATATCATACAGTTTACTTACTTACTTAAAATCGTCCCATGGAAGGTGTGATAATCTCAGAGGTGAGGGGTTTTTTTTTTCCCCCCCAAATACACAGTCGGCGTGAGACACCAACCAGAGTATTAAAATACTCGGCTTGCTTTTACTCTCCGTGAACCGTGTTGTGTGTGTGTGTGTGTGTGTGTGTGTGTGTGTGTGTGTGTGTGTGTGTGTGGAAATAAGTGGGTGTCGCTGTGCGCTCGCTCGAGCGCTACACAATGATCACACAAGACAAGGAAGCCGTAGGAGACGGCAGCGGTTCAGCGGAAACACAGTCAGTCTGTGAAAGTCCCGTTTGCGCTCGCTTCGTCTCAGACGCTCGGGGTTTCCGGTTGGACTAGGCTCGTGCCAGACAAGCTCTCGGTGGATAATAGTAAGAGTAATAGTAGAAATGTGTGCGTGTTTAATGCGCGCGCGCGCGCCGCGGTCTGCTGAGCCGCTCCGGTCCCGTTGATCTATGGAGGGCGCGAGCACCGAGCCAAATCCGCTACCCGAGACCCCGCTGTGTGAGACATGGTGACAGATGAACATCGCGGGAAGGACCATGGCTGAGCGGGCCAGCAAATTCGTGCTGATCGTCGTTGGCTCCGTGTTCTTCATGCTCATTCTGTACCAGTACGTAGCGCCCGGTGCGATCAACTTCGGCTCGCCGGCGCATGGCTACCTCACCGAGGAGGACATGACCATCTTCCCCACGCCGGATCCGCACTATGTGAAAAAGTACTACTTCCCGGTGAGGGACTTGGAGCGCAGCGTGGACTTCGAGATCAAGGGCGAGGACGTGATCGTGTTCCTGCACATCCAGAAGACAGGCGGCACTACATTCGGACGGCACCTGGTCCAAAACGTGCGGCTGGAGGTGCCGTGCGACTGCAGGCCGGGCCAGAAAAAGTGCACTTGCTACCGACCGAACCGCAAGGAGACGTGGCTCTTCTCGCGCTTCTCTACCGGCTGGAGCTGCGGCTTGCACGCGGACTGGACCGAGCTGACCAACTGCGTGCCCGGAGTCCTCAACAGGAAGGAGAGCAAGACAAAGAAACTGAGGTGAGCTTCTGTGTGTAGTGCATTTCAATCCCCATGTGCCTTAATCTGACAGCCTGACTGAGTTCCTAAGCACAGTGTGTTATGCTTTTGTTTCGGATGGAAGTCTCACTGAGAAGAATAAACTGAGTAACTGGCTTGCTTCAGTGCTACACTTCAACGTCCTGGATTAAAAATGCTCATACAGCTGAAGAGAAATATGTGTTAAGGCTCCTGTTTTACACCCAAACCTGTTGTTGCTCTGTGTATAGCCCACTATCACACACCAAATAGTACTAAACTGTACTTTGCTTTACTAGGATGTACCTGTACCTGGAAATGTGGATACCTTTAAAATGATTTAAAATACATTAAATGGACCTTAATTGTTATTTAAAGATTTAAAGATATATACACTAGATACAAATTTCTATCTAAAAGATACCTGGTACAAAGGGCGTATGCTTGAGGGTACCACCCCAACGACAACCTAGGTACAGTTTAGTACCCTTTTTATTTGAGAGTGAAGTGTTCCTTAAAGTGTCTGCTAATGGTTCTATCTTGCTAGATTACATATGAAACCATTTCTGTAAGAGAAGCCGTCTTTTGTATGCCTTTGTAAGAGTGACAAAGTGAAGAACCCTCTAGTCTGCTAGACGTAACCCCGCACACACACCCTGTTTTTAAGATATTGCACCACCGATCCGAACTCCGGTTACTGTTTTGAGTAAAAGAGCTCACCAGGGATTAAAAATCTCATGGTGGTTACTCTAATGTTTTATTGTCATGTTCTGAGTCATTTCTCATTCTCCTAAATGACTGCATTAATGCAGAAAAAAAAGAGGGAGATTTTGTGGAACGAGTCTCTGGAATATGACAAAGCTCTATGGCTACAAGTTTGCAGGAGGTCTGACGCCATCATATGAATCCTGAAAAAACAACAGGAAGATGAGGGTAAAATTCCAGAGGGCAATCCTCAGCCTGGTTGTCTTTCCTGGAAATAGAAATGAAATTCTAAAATGCTTGTTGTAAACATGCTTAGTCAGTTTATAATACAAATACAGGGAACGGAATTGTGTATTAAGGTTCCTATTTTACACACGTACTTCTTGTCGTTTCATTTGTTGTCCACTATCAGGGTTCCCCGAGGTGTCTTTGGGTGGTTAATGGTTCTACTGCATACCATTTTTAAAAGGGAAGCCCTCTTCTGTAGGCCCGAACGTAGAACTTTTATGATGGTTCTCCAGAGAAAGAAACTGACGACATACAAGAAACTCTTTTTTTTTAAAGATGTTATCACACATCTGTATAACTGTACTTCCTGTTACAGGAAACACTGATACAGTAAAACAGCTCATTGGAAATGAACAATTTTACGCTGATTTCTGTAATGCTTTAATGGTATGTGTGTTGAGTCATTTTTGTGAAATGTCTGAATTAATGCAAAAAAAAGAGATTTCCGGGTATGAGCCTCTGGAATATGGCAACGCTCCAGGGCTGCAGTTTTGCAAGAGGTACAATGGCATCATATGCGTCCTGAAAAAACAGGAAGATGATGTTAAAATTCCAGACGCTCCTCAGTTTGGTTACTGGTGAAAAAAAAAAAAGCGTTCACGGTCACTTTATTCCTCAAGAAATGAGCCAAACTATGGTGTTTGTCAACAGAAGAAAGTTATTCATTGCTCATTAACACCTCTGAGTGTTTGTTCTTGCTTATGATGCACATCATGTTTCAAACAGCTGGAGTGATTGGTTAGGGAAATGAGGTTTGCTTTCGCACATAACAAAGAAAACCTGTATTCCTCTGATTAAATTGTCTTCAGTGGTATTTTGGTGGGAAAAAAAGGAAGGATAGAAGGCACACTTTCAGTGTAGAAGACAAAGCTGACAGATAGTGGGCATTTCATGGATGGTTATGTTCAATCACAAGGATGAGTGGGGTCTAAAAACCAGATCAAGTGGTCTAAAACTGTACAACGCTGGTTGAATTCATCAGTAATCTGGGCTACATCACAAACTGGAGCGAGACTAAGGTCACAAGTGCACCTGTCATGGCCTCCAGATGTGTTTTGTGTATTTTGCAGCTACCTGTTAAACAGTTTGTGTACGTCCTAGAACCTGACATTTTCCAGGGTTTGTTATGAAGGGGAATAATTCTATTTTTTTTACATAGCACAACCAGCAGCAAATTTACATCTTTCTCTAAAATTTCCAGTTAAAGATCACATTTTTAATAAAAGTGCTTTAGTGGTTGGCTTATTAATGGTCCTTCGGTTCTGGCGTGAATGAGTGTTGGATTAATCTCCTGCTCTTTAATGGGTTTTATGGGAGCTGCAGAAGCTCATTATGATCATCATGGTGTGTGCAGTAAGGATTACGGGCATGTCCCGGGGGTAATGTCGCAGTAATATACATTACACACACATATGCGCGCACACACACACACACACACACACGCACACAGACACAGTGTGGCTTAACCAGAAGATTGAGAGCTGTTGTTGAAGATTAGTATCTCAGAATAAGGTGGACCGCGGTGGCAGATTAATGGCAGTGGTGGTGGTGGCGGCTCTGGATTTTGAGTTATTAAGCTGCAGTGTGTATTCATATACCGTGTAGATGTTAGAGTATCAGATGAAAAACTGATTGAGCTCATTCAAAAGGCATTTCCCCAACATTTGCTTTGATTTGTCCATTTCTCCTGATTTAATTTAATTTAATAGTAACCCTGGCTGCAGTTTTATATCATCTTCAATAAATGCCACTGTTGGAATGCTATATATTATTTTTCCTCGTTCTCTAGTTAGATGAAAACCAAGCATTCATGAGACAGAGAACCGTATCTGAAAGTGAATGTTTCTCTCAAAAGTTCTCACTCTTTGAACCATCAACCGTGTAACCAGGGAAGAACCTCGGCATCCTTCTCTCACAATGATCCTATTGTGGTACCTAAGGCCCCTAACCACAAGAATCCTGCCATTAAGCCTCGCCTCTGAGTGTTCGCTGTGATTTTACTAGGTGAGTCACTTATTATCACTTCGAAGCAGCTTTTATTGCCCTCATTAAACACACAGCCGTTGAGTTCTCTAACACTAACCCATAGCCACTAGCAGCAGGTTGTGGGCAACATCTGTGTGCTAGGCTAAGCAGCTGCTTGACTAAATAATTACACAGCAAATAGCATTATTCTTCTCCCACTTTATTGCCTTAAGTGTGTTCTGGGTGAATAGAATGCAACAAGGCTTTTCCCATGTATCTGGTTTCTAAAAGAGATGTGGTTGTTTGTCAAACATCTGGGTTTTTCCACAGTGGAACTGATTTAGACATTGGAGCTCTTGAGATGATATGGCCTTTGAATGCCTTCAGGAAAACTTCTAAACCCCATGTGAGTCCTTATTACTGAGAATGGAGACAGATAGTTAATGAAGATCCTGAAAAAGTACAAAATGTACCGTCAACACGGGTGAATCGTTGGTTTGTATCCAGTTCCAATTCAGTTTATTTCAGTAAATTTCTGATTTAGTCTATTAGCCATAATCGTCTGCACAAATGTTATGTTCTCTAGATTTATCTCTCATTCGTCTCTCAGATGGCAAGCCTATATACAGTACTCGAGTATCTTCCTGCAAGCTGAACCCACACTAGCAGCTCTGTTTTGAGAGGCCTGTGTTTATCAAGTATCTCAGATGAGGAATATTGATTTAGGATCATCTTCCCACATATTATGTGGGAAAGATTGAAAACAAAACATACAGCAACAAAAAAGGAGTTAGTTTTGCACTCACAACATAGTTATGGTATGATATTGTAAGTTCCCTGAATGAAAAATGAGTCATGGCACATTAATGTACAGTGTCAATATGCTGACAATATACATGGTTTAATCTAGAACTCCAGAATCTGAGCTGGTAAATGACAGAGATAGTGTTGTGTAAAATGAGTCAGAAGATCACAGAGTGGCAAAAGGGTATTGATGAATTTGGTATAACAGAAGGATACCTATCACCACCAAATCTGCCAGTGTGCCACAATGGGCAGTTCAGTGTGTCCCTAAACATTTTGATAAATTCATGGGATTATTTGGAACAGTATGTGAAACACTAAAATAGGCACTCCCTCACAAAATTGAGCTGAGGGAGTGTTAGAGGTAGCGTGGGCTAAAAACTGACAGATACTGTCTTAAGACAATGGTGGCATGCTTACTTGGCAAGATGTACAGTACTTAAGGTGAGGCGACGCTTAACAGCTATAAACAGTCATTCCTTCATCAGCTTCGTTTTTTTCTCTCTTGAAGTTAAGAAGACAGGTGTTACAGAGAAACCAGACAGCCCTCTGTCTTAAAGACTCTCATACTGGAAAACGTAAAGGAACAGCTTTACCTCTGAATGTTACAAAGCCCTGTGGCAACTCTTTCCAATGATAAATAAACATCTCCTTACAGAAAGCTTCACCATATCAACAATGTTGAGCATCCACCATACAAGGTGTTACTATAGGAATGGTAATTTATTAGAATAGGCACAGTAGCCAGAGCTACTGTCAGAGCTTATGTAAGGAATAACACACAAGGGACTGTGCTGTAATAGGAAAAATAATCTACACTGGAGTGGTGTGGGATAACCCGATGCACAGTGGATTATTTTCTTATAACTGCAGTGCCTGAAATTCTACTTCTACCATTGCGATTTGCCAACAATTACAATTTTTAATTTATTAATTAAGCAGTATCGCATTAGCGAGAGTGCGGTTATACTGAATATCGACACAGCTGTGAGTCGGCGTAGGTACGAAGCCGCTTTTATATAAGAGTTCAATAAGCAAGAAATTAATATTGAGTAACTGACATTTTGGACACAATATGTTCTGTTTACTTTTGCTCCACTAGTGGGAATAGATCCCGAAGAAGCTACATTCACTTTATAGCATGTCGGCTAGCTTGCTAGCTAGCTAGCTCACATTGATATGTACATTTCCCATTAAAGGTGCTTCTGGTGAAATTCGCTTCTCTTCTTCCTTTTCGTCTTCATTTGTTGAGCTTTCTTATTTGAAGTCAAACATTATATTCATGAAAAATGTATTGTTTGCCGTGTCCGCTGATGATGTTGCTAACACTACCATATTAACCGTTTCGACCTAGGAAGTGGAATTTTATGTGGCGAACACAGATGAGCGGAGTGATACACACAGTGAAACGTCCCTGTGTGGTTATACTAAACTTTAGCACTCTTATAACTCCACTTGAACCAATCGAATTAGTGGACCGGTACTAACTGTTCTATAATGAACGATACATCACATGTTTTAACTGTTTATAGTTACATTTAAAGTTATGGAGTGTCCACAGGACACAAGTTAGTTCCTGTTATTACTTACTTTACAGAAGTTATAAACAGTTGTTCCTTCACCTTTTCGTTTTCCTCTCTCTTAAAGTTAATGAGACACACAAACGCAGCTTGTCATGTTACTGAGAAACTGGGAAGCACAGAGTCCTCTGTCCTAAGGACTTTCCCAAGTCTGAAAACCTGCTGACAGTTACAAAGCACTGACATCTTCCAAAGACTCCTTCCATAAATCATGATAAATGTCTGCTTACAGATAACTTCATCAAATCAAGGATAAGACGTTTTTCAAATCTGTTTATTATTAGTCTTAGATTAATGTGGAACTCATTAATATAAATCTGTCATTAATGTTACATCTAGACCTACTGTCAGAGCCATGCTGTTAAGAACATTGATCAACACTTTCTGATTTGAGAATTCAACTCTGCTGTTGCAAAAAGGAAGTTAATCAACGCTTTCCGAACAATCAGAATCAAGAGTTCAACCGCGATGTGGTATAAGTACTAACTAAAGTTCAATCAAGCATGAAGGACGCTGGAACTTTCAGTTCACCTTCAGTAGAGATGAGGCTGGCAAATGGGGCATGTACTTTATTAAAACGGGGCAGTATAAAAGCTCGGAGGCTGATTATGAAAGGAAGGTTAGGAGAGCACTGGGATCAGGGGTTATAGATAGCCTCTCGATGGGTTTGAATGCTCTTTGGCCCACTGGTGTAATTCTGGAGAAAGGTGCGTCCTGGTGGTAATAATAGCAGAGCTGGCTCCAGGATGTGATTTAGTATGAAGCCTGAGGACAGGCCAGCCTGAGCTGGCACAGAGCTTGCTAAGCCCTTAACTGCCTGTCTACTGAGACAAATGAGGAGCAAGTTCTCTTTAGCTATACCTCACTTTTACTTCCTCTCTCTCTCTCTCTCTCTCTCTCTCTCTCTCTCTCTCTTCCCATCACCTCAACACCTCCAAGAACCATTACATGAACACTCACCTCCATTCAGGCTTTAAAAATCATTCAAATGTTTTATTGGAATGAAATCACCGGTACTGCTGTATTTTCAGCATTCACTCTTTTTATATGTTCTGCTCATCCCAAAATGTAACCGGGGAGGGGAAGGAGTGAGGCGGAAGAAATGACTATCATTTTGAGGAGTAGTTTGCACTTTTAATGGCTTAGAATATGTAAGATTTTTAATATACTATGCTTAATTCATTTAGACTCCTTTGGTCATTGTATGACAGTAATTGGCCATTTTCACCATTCTCCTCCTGATCCTGTTTGACAGCTGAGCATGAACTGGAACTCCACAAGTGACTTACTTGTATCACATCATTACTGTGTCCCAGTAAAAGACTCATTTATTAGGAACAAGACTCTGAGCACTGGCCTAATTTGTGAAAATTGAAAATTTTGCCTGACTTCACAGGGGTGGAAAAATCATAAATTTATTAGCCAGCCCACAGGGGTGACTAAGTTAAAAACGGTGTTAGCTAACATAACACAGCGAGGCATTTAATGCTAGTGCATTAATACAGATGAAGAGAAATAAACAAGTATATGATTATTATGCTCTTCTAACAAAGTTTCTAATGTAGCATTTATTGTTTGTGCCCTCAATAAAGTCAACGTTTATCAATTATGGGGGGTAGTGTTCTGACTTCACATGTAAAAGATATTTTTTGAGTCTAGCTAGCATCTTTATTTTCTCTTATTGTGTTTAACAGCAAGGTGAATTTATTTATTAATTTATTTACGTATTTATTTATTTGTTTATTTAATTAATTACTTTCCTAGCGTTATATGACAGCTTTACGCTGGACTTTACTTTGCTCAGTTTTATCAATGTTTTATCAGTTTTTATGTAAACGTTGTCACTGGTACATACTAATTAACCAATATAGTAAAAGCCATGCATCCAAGTGGTGGCTTGGCTGGTGTGTGTAGTGCAGCAGGTGATGAGATTTGGAAGCATCAAGGTTCCAAATGAACTTTTGTTTTGCAAAAGACAATAAGGAGTAGTGGTTTTTTTTCTTTTTCTGGTTGTTAAACCTACCGAGCAACTATATAATTAAAAAAAAAGTAATATTGCAGAATTGCAGGTATAAAATCTGCTTGTCCCAGACACCGGGGCTACTAATTTGTCCATCCCTGTGTGCTTCTTGCTTGGTACACTAACCACAGCAGTTTCTGTGTGTGTGTGTGTGTGTGTGTGTGTGTGTGTGTGTGTTGGCAGCTACAAAGCAGGTGCCTATCACTCTTCCCAATTCCCTCTCACAGGCCATGTTCATAGCCCGGAGTGCTCAGATAATGGGGTAGACTTTCAACTCTGTCATGGTGTTGGGACCAAACAGCGAAAGGTGTGGTACCTGGAGAATAGTGGCTGTGTGTGTATGTGTGTATCACTCTGGTTGGCTATGGACAGCTCTTTGTGTGCTAATCCAATCAGATCAGTGGGGATTAAAACCTCTCGACACCAAAGCAGACTATGGAGTTTATGCAAATCCATTTAGTGCTTGGTGCCGCTGCTGTACTGTACGTGTATATGGAAGCAGGAGAGAGAGCAATGCAGTGGGAGGATGGGATCACACAGATAATATTGCTATACTGACTGGCAGGGCTCGCTGTCCTGCTTAATAAAATCTGCTATACAAAGTGCAAACAGCATCAGTAACTTCAACAACATCCACAACATACGCATTTCAGAATATTACACAAGACCAGATAATCCATTCCTTTTGAATGTTAATTTGTATCGGTGAAGTTGGTAGTATTTAAAAAAAATCAAAGCACAAAGATGTCTTTTGGGCAAAATAGTTACAGTTCATGGGGTAGTATATGGCATACTCTATCAAACAAATCTGCTAAACACAGCATTTTCATTTCTGAGACCTCCCACTGTCTGTGATTGGTCCATGGTCATTTGTGTCCCCATGAGGAGTGTCAGTTTGATTTTCAGTTTCTTTGTTTCCTTGTTTGGTAGCAATCATGAAAGCAGCCGACAAAACACATCTGAGGGAAAACTCGAATTTACCATTGTATTCTTTATTTCTTTGCAAAATACCCCAGCACGACACTCAACTCTTTTCTCTGTCACGTTTGTTCCTCGTTTACTGCCACCACTGCTGTTCTTCGTTTAATTTGTGTTCAGGTGTCCATCCCAGTACATCCTAATAATTGATGCCTCCTTGATTCCTCGATCCTACATCCTTTGGCCTGTGATCTGGAAATTCATTCAAAGTCCGCAATCTTTAAGGAAGGTATTTTTAAAATGTGCTCAAAAGAATCAAGAAACAATGAGAGGGGAGGATTTTGGATATACAGGTGCTTCCATTTTTTTTTTTTTTTTTTTTTTTTTAGTGTGTGTGATATATAACTATATAAACAATGGGAACAAATAAAATATAATAATAATAAAAAAAAGATGTCATGTGCTTTGAAATGAAGTCAGGTGATGAATACATTATTGTTTAGGCTCAAACATAATCATTTAAGTGTGTGATGTACATATGTGATAATGATTTAATCAGTCAGTGACATCAATAAGTAAATTTATTTAAGCCATTTCAGTGAGTACAGATTTAGTAAATAAAATTTTTCTTGATTCTTCCCCTCCTCGTTTTTTTTTTCTTGCATCCTTTCTACACTTCCTCAGAAGGAAGAGCTTAGAAGTGAGTAAAGGAAGCAAGGAAAGAGAATGAGGAGGCACAATTTAAAAAAAATGAGAAGCACCCTAGGACTCAGTGACAAAATCAGTCCAGTGGTTATTCAAAGCCAGGCCAGAAACAACATGGGTATGAAAAATATATATATTTTCACTACAGTCCTGAAATGTCATAATTACAAATTACTTAAAAAAATAAAGTATAGCTATGAGCAGACCGTGTAATGGAGCACCAAGAAAAAATATCCAAAGCATTCAGCGGTGCATAATATCCTAAAAAGATGCAGTTTTTGAGTACACATACTCCTGATATATACTTTAGCTAAAAGCGCCAATTCACTAGCTTTGCTCTGTTCAAATGGTTTTTAAGGAATGTTAAGTGGGAAATTTAGAAAAATCTGACTTTGAACAAATAAGGATATAATTGACAGCTTGGACTCATCATTGTCTGTAATAAGGAGCCCACAGCTGCGCATACCGACTTGAAACTTAACCCACTCTTCCTGCTCTCTGGCTGGTCATGGGAAAAATGGGCTATCCAGAGATCAGATTGATTTCTGGAAAGGACAAATTACAGAGTGATGACTGATTAACCAGAAGACAGGCTTCTATTGGAGCTTGGTGTGTGTGTGTGTGAGTGAGTGAGTGCGCACACCTGCATGTTTTTATATCTAGGTGGGAACTAAATGTCCCCAAAGGATAGGGAATTTCCCCAAGTTTTCCCCAGCTTCCCCAAGAAGATCTTTTTCTTTTAAATCCAAAAATTTCCATTTTTATTAAAAAAAATGGTTTTGGTTACTGAGGTTAGGTTTAGGGTTAGATTTAGTAGTAGACATAGTGTTAATTTTTTTTCATGACTAATTATGTAAGTGGAAGGTCCTCACAAGGATGGTAATACATGTATATGTGTGTATGTTTGCATGTGATGGAAGGTTAGGGATTAAACAGTTTTGTGTGTGTGTGTGTATGAGAGAGAGAGAGAGAGAGAGAGAGAGAGAGGGAGAAAGAGTGCATGATTGCCTGCTTTTGTCTCACACTTAAACACAAAGATGCCCCTCTCAACGAAGCGGACTAATAATAGATTAGAAGCCTATCATGGTGATCTCAGGCAATCTGTCAACTCCTCCTCCACTGGTAGGAACCAGCAAGCTTGCTGCACAAATTAACACTAGGCTATCAGTGGCAGGCCTCTAAATAAAATGTGAGTGGAGAGAAACATGGTCAGGTACACTTTACAAGTACGTGACTAGATTGCAATTAAGGGTACACCGAACGTTTGGCCATCAGATATATTAGTCCATTCTAACAAAAAACAAGCAGGACTGGTAATTGGCCGAATGAGTCATGATGCCAGATATTGTCTCTCTGTTCTGGCTGTTGTGCTCTGGTTATTGATGACTTGTTCAAATGCAACAGCACACCACCACAGAAAGACTCCATTATGTGGGAGGACAACATCTTAAATAATGGGCAGAACATCTAAGCTTGTGATATCTTGTGTAATATGCCAACGTCCTACTGTGCCTACTGCTGATTGACAATAGTATCGCCTGTGGCTCTGAGGGGGAAAAAGAAGGGGGCGTGGCTAGACATATGCCATGCATGTTGTGTACACGTTACGTCATTAGGGTGGGAAAAAAAAACCTGAATCTGGTTATGAGTCGACTGTAGCTGCAATAGCCAACATTAGTGTTTAGTCTTTTTTTTTTGGCTTAATTACCAAAAAAATGCTGCAAACTGAAATCAGGGCTGTAAATAAACATTAGTTATTAGCTGTATGTTCATTATAAATTTTAAATAAGATTATTTAAACTACACATGCCTGTGCTCTGTGTGGAACAGCAGCGGAGATACTTATCGCATTATTGTATAGTGAGTCTCCCTGATAAACATCACCCTTTTTATTTTCTTAATTTCAATCTGAAGACATTCACAGCTTTATCTGTTCAGGAATGTGGACAAGGGAAGCTAAGATGCATCAAAGAAAGATGTTTTGCTCTGTTCTGAAATCAGACAGCAGGTTATTAAGGTTCGTATAGGATATAAAATAGGCAAAAAGAAAACATATTAAAAAATACAACACACTTTATTCTTGTTGATATTAAAGCTGCAGACACCATGTTTTTCTGACCCATATTTAAATTGTCCAACTTGATAGCTATCACGGTAGTTGGAAACAACTGGCGATTCCTGATACTATCGTCAATCATCCCAAGCCTAAGAGCAACCATATTGGTGCATATCCAAGTTTGGTAGAGTAAAATGCATTTGCATGTGAAATTTGAGCTGTTTCTGTTTTGCGGCCATGTTGTTCATCACTATACTGAGGCGAGCACAGTGCCTTTACAGAGTTACGACCATGTTTGATTCATTAAGACCTTAATTTTGATTTTGGAAACATAGATGTACAGGCAAATTGACATTTTACTGCCGTACAATCCGTCTTGTGCTTGTTCAAAGTGGAAATCAGTGGCAAAAATGTGCATTTTTTAAAGATTTAGATTCAGTTATGACTGGTTTAATTGTCCAGTGGAGAGACTGATTTCGCATTGCAAAAGGTTTCACTCACTGTACAATGGTTTGAGTTTATGGGTTTATTTTTTTTCTCTTTATCTCATTTTGTAACTCTGTATCACCTAAAAGCATCATCATTTCATGCAATGACACACTTTCTCAAATCAATGATAAAGTGCCTGTACTTACAATTTGGTGTTTGTTGTATGGCCTTTTGCTGTGTTTGCTGAAGTTGCTGTAGTATGATTTAGGGGAAGTCCAGAGGAAGTGGGTTGCGAAATTTTTGGGGAGTCAACGCCAGACGTGAGGTATAAGAACCAGCAGAGTAAGGAACTTGATCGGGAAAAAAAAATTAATGGGTTAATGGTAATATACAGCAGTGCATTTAAAGCTATAGTTTGAAAAAGTCAAAGGTGAGGTAACCATCCAATCATACCGTGAAACTAAACTTGTCAGTGCAGATTTATTAAGCTGGCCTTCATTTTCTCCAGTACCTCTATTAAAACCTTAGAGGATAAGCTTACACTGTTTTCCTTAGACAAAGAGTGCTTCTACTTGCTGTACAGCCAGTTCATGGCTGAATTTGTTGAATGCAGCCAACAATTGCATTGAATTGATTTCTGCTATTTATTCAGAGCTATAGGAACAATTTTTATCCTACTCTCAAAGAATCCCATTCATCAAGCGTGATGTCTAGATCAAGTACAGATTCATTGCGGAAGTGAAAAAAGGAGGTCTTCTAACTTTGTACTTCTGCATTAACATGTATTTTCATCTTTGCTTTGTGACGTAACATGGCACACTGAGACGTGCTAGCGTGCAAGCTTCCCACAAGCTATCTAAGCATCATGCTTATCTTCAGTGGTGCGCGTCAGGTGAATGCTGATTGGTTGGAGAGGCGGAGAGGCGTTTCGGTTGTGTACACAGAAACGGTTTGATGAGACGTTGTGATATTTCTTCCACAGGCTTAATCAAATTCAGATTAATATTGTTTAAAATAAAATAATACTGTTCAAAGTACATCGGAAGTGCAAACAATAAAATGCTAAACAATAAAGTGTAAACGTTACAACTTTCCCTCGTCGCATCCAGAACTTTCCGTCTTCTATAGATGAAACTCTGAGACTGCTTTCTGAATGTGTAGTTCATTTAAAAACCTTAAAACAGCTTGCGATAGGAACAGATGATAAATGCTTTGTAATAACCTCAGTTCAAACATTCTGTTAGTTTCTTAGACTGGTGTCTTTAATTTCTCCTCTATGATAAAACTCTTGCACGAAAACTCTGAGTATAAATGAACATAAGCGAGTTTTTTCCCAGTGTTTGTGTTTGCTTTACATCCGGCGACATGATCACATTATTGCATAATCGATTTATTTACGGAGAACCACAATCATGATATTATTGTGTCAATAAAAAATATATAAACTGTGACTATATAACAGCTGTAATTCATTATAATGTCCAGTTTAATTCTGCAGGATCGGGCATTTTGCTTTCTCTTTCTTCTAACGGACTCCCAATATAGACACAGTGTATGTGATGTGAACCACAGCAACTTAATAAAAATAAAAACTAAAGCATCTTTCAATCAGTAATTGATAGAATTGTGGATTTAAACCCTAGTTACATTGAAATGCTATAGATAGATAGATAGAAAAGCTGCTCACACTGCTGAAATAAAGCACTTGCTGAAACACTTTCAGTGAGAATGCGCTTGGTTTATTATTAATCACACAATGTTTCTTTTTTCCCAGCACTTTTAAATACAGAATTAAGCCCGCCTTGTCTTTTTCCTACAGTGAAACACAGAACTCGCATTGTTTTTTTTGGCTTTTCTTCACTGTGTAATTCAGTAAATTTTGGTCTGGTTCATGTGACAGCACCTCCTTGAGAACACGTTCACGTTATGTGCAAATATGAGTACTTCAGCCTGTGTGAGGGTCCATGCACGACGTCCTGACGTGCTTGCAGAGACGCACACGCAGAAGTATTAATCAGCCCTAATGGGTCTGACAGGTCTTTGTGAATGTATAAAACAGGTAGTGGATCTTGGCTTGTTCCGTCTCTGTGGATATTTAATGCCGTATTTGATGATTACTTGCTTTTGAAACATGTCTTACTTGAAAGTAGGTGTGATGCCACTGCTTTGGATGTCAAGACAGAGATACTTGGTGGAGCTTAGAAATTTCATGCCCACCACTGACCTGGTGCTGTTTTTAAATGTACCGTTCAGGCATGGCTGTTGAGCAGTTGCCCAAACCAGCAGGAATTTGCGTTTTCTACAATTTACTCTGCTGCCACTTAGTTGCATGGGACCTTCTTGGTGGCAGCTCAATGATTTCAACCTGCCAATTGGCCTGGTATATAATCGAGGGAGCCAGAAACAGCCAGATAGTATGAGAGGAGAAGATCCGAATGGAGGCAGGAAGGGATGGAAGGGGGAAAAAACCTTCCCTAAACACCCAAGCTGAGTTGAAGGTTAGGACATCTGACAGGCATGCAGTATTCTAGATGTCTCCATTCTTCCAGAGATGGATACAAGACATGAGTAGGAGTAGGCAGACACAAGATTGATGTACATTCCACCGGTGAAATTATTATCCATGTATGGTACTATTTATATCACCACTGCTGCTGTTGTGCACAAAGAAGTACATATGTCGAGCTTGCCAGAGGCTAGTTTACACTCCAGCGAGTGCAGTTTATTAATGCCTATCATGAGAGTGCATGGAGTTCTGTAGAAATACACTGTGGGGCAGTATAGCTAGAGCTGCTTGGGGGATGTTGATGGATTCAGTAATCTCATTCTGGTTATATTTAACCTGAGATTTGATCAGTAATGCAAGAAAAAAGTTTTCAAGGGTTAATTTAATTTAGATCCAGGCTAAACCAGGGACAAGGTGGTGGAATTTTCATAAGACTTGGCCATTTCAGCCACATGAAGTTACTTTCTTATCAGGGCACTTTCAATTCCAGCATCTGTGCATGAACTGGCCATACATTCTCATATCAGTGATTGATTACCTGCTCAAATTGTGCTTTTTTTCCCTTTACATTCCTCTCACTTGAATCCTATTCAGATTGGACTCGTTTTACATTGGGAGGTCCCGTCTTATCCGTTTTATCAGACTGCGCATATATGAGCATGTATGCATCTGAAATGTGCGCCGTATTTTACCTTCTGTAAAATAACCAGAAGAAATAACCCCAGTAATATATATCTCATCTGAATTAACACGTTGGTAAAGATTCTGTTATATTGTATTATAAAGGTTATGTACTTTTTCTTCAGTTTGAAGACACTGTAGGAAACGTTCTTTTCTATCATCTTCAAAACGAAGTACTGAGTTTAAAAAGCAGAACAATGAAATACGGATAACATTTATAATAGCTTGTCAGGGAAGCGATACTTCCGGGGGTTTTAGGTAAGCTCTTCAGTTCCTAGCACAGGTAAAGCCTACATCCATGTCATGCTGTGGTCATGATCACAAAAAACACATGATTCTTTTCGAAGCACAGAAAAAAATAGCTTGGTTTCTTTGCTCTAAACCTCCGTTTCTTTTTGCATCTCCCCAACAAATCCTTCCCTCACATTTTTTTCACATTTCTTGCATCTGTACCAAATGATGTAGAAACAACGACCATATCCATTTTCTCTTGACACAGTCACATGATAGACAGCCTTTATATTTGTTTTCATGAGAAAGTGGGATGTGGGGACCAAGGGTGCTTAGTCTGGGATCTCCAGGTGAAGGATTGTGTACTGTGTGAGCCTTGTCTGCCATCCCTTATGTAGTGTGCACACCGCTACATCCAACAGATCACAAGTGATAAAAGTCGTGTAGTGTGAGCACTTCCGTAATTCAGAGGTCTGGAAAGTTATGTAGAGTCCGCTGCGTTTTCCACGGCGCTTACGTTGTTAAGATGCCTGTTTTTCATTAGACATAAGATACAAAAGTGACAGTAAATATTCTGAACAATGCAAATAGTTATCTGCTGTGACAGGGTCCAGTATGTTAACTCTAGTCTAGACTGAAACTTCCCTCTGCATGTGGCATTATTCAGTCATTTTGATTTAAATAGCTTTAAACAGCAGACTGTGGTGCATGGCCAATGGCCTCTAGAGCTGTGATTTGATGTAGTGCTTTTCTTAATGAAACTTTTTAAATAGGGTGCCATATGGTACAATTCCCTTCTCTACCCAACTTCTAAAGAGATTGATGTTTTACTTTAATGAAGCTATCTATACCAAGGGTGTAAAGACTGAGATTCATTAAACCAGGTCATTTAATAGCAGGGCAGAATTGAAGCTTTGAGGAGATTTTGAGGCCTGTTTATAAAATCTTATCAGCAGACTATAAACATGAGGTTGGAATAACACTATTAACTTCACAGATGGGATTTTTAAAAGCCGTGATGTGTTTAGTACAGCACAATATATTGTTACTTGATTACTGTTAGAAACTGGTTATCCTTAATACTGATAATTCCCATGAAAACATGCAAAGATGCTAAGTTGGTAATTGAATGAAAAGAAAAAAGGATTGAACTGACTAAATGCGGTGGATTATGAAATTGTTATATTTTTTTTTTATTCCATAGCCTAGCAGCCCTGAGTCCTCCCCTTTTTTCCATACTTTGTATGGGTTTTCTTCAGACCCAGCATGTACTGCGAAGAAAAATTCTGCTTTCTTCCAAAACAACACGTCAAAGAGCAGAGATGACATAAACTGCTGCTCTTTAGACAAGGCCAAGATGTTGCTGGAAATAAACAAGGACTGGGATGAGGGGGACCTGGATGAGGAACAGGAAAGAAATTCAGTGTCCTTCCTGTTTTATTAAAAGCCCAAATAGGAAAGGTTGAACCAGTACCATGACTGAGCCAGGGGATTTACTCTTATTCGAAATTTACACAATGATAATAGAACCATAGGATATGTGTATAGTACCATCCTACAGCGAGACATGACGTTCAATAGCAAAAAGGAATAAAGGTAAGATTTCCCTGTTTAAAAAAAAAAAGAGCGAGCTCATTTCTCACTTACCATTTTCCAGCAATGTTCAATGTCATATTAAAGAAAAACGCTAACCAAAGTGATTATAGACCAACATGTTGATAAAGGTTAACCTAAAAAAGTCAGAATTACATTAAAATTAAATCTTCGATGCCATTGAAGATCACATGTTAATTATAAAAGAGTAATATACAGGTCATTCAGGGCGGATTTTTTTCTTTAAGATAAAGCAGACAATTGCAAGTTCATAGAATTGTGTTTGAATAGTTATCAACAGTTATGCTTATGGTAATGAGTTACCTGTCACACTTTTACAATCCAATTAAATCACTGTAGCTGGTTAGAATTGCTACGTAATTGGTGGGAGATCAGGGTGGTGGCTCAAAGCGTAAGTGGGTCAGGGTCGAGTGGGGGGAAAAAAGAGAGGATTGCTGTGTATATCGCTGCTCAGTTACTCGAGCCAGAGTCACAGTTGGGATGGGGTGGGGTGGTTGGGCTGTGATCCGTGCCAAACAGTCGACAAGCGTGATAATTGAATTGTGGAAAATGCAAATGCCGGACGGTTACTATGCCTGCCAAGGGATGTATTCGGGCCACTTCACAGTGGGGCTCAGCACAGGGGTGTTGATTAATTAAATATACATTTATATATCTTTCAGTCCACAACAGATACAAGCAAATGAAGTATGAGAAGAGTAGATTTTGGAAGATGATTTCCTTTTTTTTATTTTTGGTCACTTCAGTATAAATAAAGAAGATCCCAATTCCGCCTCTATGTCTATATTTTCATTGTAGAACTGCCTAAACAATCCACTGTAGGATTTAATACACTAAACCAAGCAGATGCAATGGGAATGCATGTACTGTATGTTTTGCATCATAATATATGGGGGATGGGCTTTAAGTAACAGACGAAAAGCAAACACTACCTCCTGCTGATATGGTTCGTCCCCCACCGAATGCGAATCCGCTTAGGCTGACAGGAAGCTAAACGGAGGACCCCAGGCGCAGGGGTGTGAAGTATGTCCCTCAAAGAAGAAAACCCTGCCGGTTAGCTCTGCCTTTCTAATTACGAGGGCGTATAGGGAGTGGTTTGGGGGGCATGTTATTCTTCAGATGACTTATTTACCAAGCCGTCGTTCTCTTTTAATCATTCTTTCTCAGGGAAGGATCTGGGACCACAAAGAGATAGCAGATGATGCTCCCACAGTACAAGTTTTAGAGTTTCAGGAAAATGAAAAAAAAAAATGCTGAGAATGATTTCCCATGTAGTTAGACTATTCTGGATATCAGATACGCAAATCATCTTAGATCATCTTAGTCATTCTCTTGTGTCATTGCATTTTTCTTTCCTAAATCTCTGCTGTGAGAGACAGTCATCTTCACCCTTCCCTCGTCTGAACTATTGCATGATGCAGGCCATGCACTTCAATGTGCCTGTCAGCCTGTTCCTTATTTGGCAGCCGGTGTGTGTGTGTCGATGAGGGCCTATGATACAAAGGAGCAAGACTCAGCCTGCTGGGAAACACCCCCGCATATGATTCACCTCATTCCTCTTAATCAAAGGTCATCTCTCGCTCGGGAATCATACTGGGTCCTGGCCTCTTCGTATTTCTATTAATCTCTTTTCTTTTTCCCCTTTGTCATCATTTTTTTAACATGCGTTCTCTTTCTTCCTCTTTTCTCTGTTTGCTGGTGTCAGATGTAATCCCTCAATCGGTTGAGTTTCGAATAGAATATATGAGCTCTCGTGGTAGGTTGTGAAGCATAACTCCATAATTGAGTGTCATGTTCAAGCTCTCTGTCATTTCGGATTGATGTTGGAGTGTCGGGTTGAATGCCAATGGGGCACCGAATCCAATTATTCAGCAGGGACAGAGATTGTCCCACAGTGGAGTGTATGAACTGAGTGAATTTTTCATCAGCAGAATAGGGAATGTGTGTGTGGAGACTATTACTTGACCCATGTGATTTTTTAAGGGTCAGTGCCAATACTAATATTGATATTTTGAGATCAGTGATGAATCTGAACATTAAACTTTTCGATGAAAAGCTTTTCCTCAAAATGCAACGTTAGTCACCACCATCACATGCCATCACATTTTCCAAATATTCAGGCCATATTACAGATTATTTCTAAATAATCTGTAATAAATAGATAAACACCTCCTGTGCATTTTTGAACTCGATTTCTGATCAAGAACAGGAATTTGACGAGGCGGACCTTGAACCCCAGCTCACAGCAGTGCTCTTCCAAACCAGACAAGGGACTTTTATGTTCAAGAATGGCCGAATTGAACCATCTTCTACCCCAATTCCAGAGCCACAAATATTCAGCTACAAATATAATTTGAAAAGTACTACGGCCCACACATAGGGTGGAGGCACATGAGTGCCACGGGAGTGACAGAATGAATTCCCTTTGAGCTAATGATTTATGCCTCAATTTAAAATTTTGTTTTGGAAATGACCACTCTTGAGGGAAGTGATATTTATGGGTAGCAGTGGAGACACATTGATGTCACTGATTTCCATGCTTATTTAGGGATCATCATTCTGGCTGGTGTCTTCAATTTGTATTTTTATTGTGAAATTCTGTTAGTCTATTTCATAGAGATATCCTACATAACAAAGTCAGTGCCTTTTTTTTGTGCAAGGCTTTTTATGATAAGCATGGACATTTTATTTTATTTTTATAATAAAATAAAATTTATTACTGATTCTGATGAAACAGGAAATTCGTTCTAAAAATCAGTAATGTTAAAAAACTACTGCATTTCTGCGTTCATTTATTTGCATTTCTGTACCTGTTAAATTGTTTTGTACAAACCCAAATGTTTCTTGAGGTTGTTTTAGAAGGAGACGTATGACAGCCTAGATACAATTTTACATTTACATTTATGGCATTTAGCAGACGCCCTTATCCAGAGCAACTTACAATAGTGCTTTGAAGTCTATCAAAAATACATTCTGATATTGGCTCACTAGGTCACAAACTAGGAATACCATCAGTCCAAAACTCTGTTGGGGAGGTAATAGACAAGCGCTCAGACAATAAATTTTTTTTTTTTTGTTTGTTTTTTGGTAAGTGCTAACTTAAGTACTTTATGAAGAGGTAAGTCGTCATTTAGACGTCGTTTGAAGACCGCCAGTGACTCAGCTGTTCGGACATCTAGGGGAAGTTCATTCCACCACCTTGGTGCCAGAACAGAGAAGAGTCTCGATGCATGCCTTCCTTGTACCCTGAGAGATGGTGGGACCAGTCGAGCAGTGCTTGAGGATCGGAGGGAGCGTGGTGTCGTGCGGGGTGTGATAAGTGCTCTGAGATAAGTGGGTGCTGGTCCGTTTTTGGCTTTGTAATCAAGCATCAGTGTTTTAAATCTGATGCGGGCAGCTACAGGAAGCCAGTGGAGGGAGCGTAGCAATGGGGTGGTGTGGGAAAATTTAGGAAGGTTGAAAACCAATCGTGCAGCTGCATTTTGGATCAATTGCAGAGGACGAATGGCGCTCAGAGGCAGACCTGCCAGGACCGAGTTGCGGTAGTCCAGTCTTGAAATGACAAGGGACTGAACAAGCACCTGTGTGGCCTGTGTGGAAAGAAATGGACGAATTCTTCTGATGTTATAAAGGAGAAATCGACATGAGCGTGTCAGATTAGCAATGTGAGAGGAGAAGGACAGTTGATTGTCCATGGTTACCCCAAGGTTGTGTGCAGTACCCGAAGACGAGATCAGATTTTATTACTAAAAGCACTGATGGCGTCCCAGAATTTAAATCATCAAGACGATGATGGAATTTTTTTGCATTTATTTAAGGTTATGATACTCTCACTTATGCAGCATTTAGTTTGTATGACTCAAACCCTGGTGTCTTTTCCCCCTTGTGCTGTTAGTTTCGGCAGATGTGAACATAAATAATTGTGATCGAGTGTGGGCCAAAACAAAATGCCTGAGAGCATCTGAGCAAGGTGGTCTCGGACCAGTTCCAGCCAAACTCTAGCATGGTTCGAGTGCAGTGGGAAAGTGATTTGCCCCTGCACTGACATGAAGTGTGTATTGTGTAATTTGGGTTGAAGATAGCATTTCTGGAGATGAGCCAAAGGACAGAACTGAAGTGCTGCAAGAATACCATGTGTTTTGCGTATTAATTCCACGGAACAAAGAGAGAAAATAAACAGTGGATGCATCCCTAGATTTTTCCAAATGAGTTATTTAAAACATTTGGTATGTATGTTTAAATATATACATAATGCTCGAATGATATCTTTTACATGTGACAACTTTGTGGTCTGACAAAAGATCTGACTTGCAGACCTTTTATTAAGGTGTGTTAGAAGAGCATAATAATCATATACTCCTGTTTCACTGTATTATTGCACTTAACTGACACAATAACTCACCATATGTTATAATATTACATTAGCTCGCACTTTTTAGGCTAGTCAGTTTCCAGGGAACTCAAACACGGGACTGAACAATATACTGGAGCTTTTACTCGCCCGATGGGATAGGTAATAAATTTATGATTTGTCCATGCTTGCCATATGTAGGAATGTTGCTTTCTTTGAGACATGTAAAGCTGTCACACCTTTTTGGGCTGATAAAGAAACAGAGAGAGTCCATCTCTGCTTTAAAAAATCTTTGCTCTGATTGAAGCGGAGCTCGCCTGTTATAATTATAAATATAGACCTTAAGAAAGGTCTTATAACCTGCAATGTCTCTTGTCTTGGCTGATGATGTATTTAAAAAAAAAACAAAAAAAAAACTCAGCCACTAATGGAGACATATGGTGTTTTGGTTTGGTATGTGGGTTTGAAGCAGGTCTTGCAGCTGCTGTTCCTCATGGTTTAAAGTTTGCTTTTCACGCTTCCTCAGAGCCATCTATCCAGAGCTGTTCTCTGTGAAACAGGTGGGCCTTGTCCAGAGTTTCCACTCTGTATGAATGTTTGTGTGTATGTGTGTGTGTGTGTGTGTGTGTAAAAAGCTGCATACTTCAGTAGAGGGTGTAGAGGTCAGGGCTTTATGCTAGTAAAACAGCGGAAGCGATTAATGATTTATTGAGGCAGTAATCACCTTATGTGTCAGAATGCTGCTGCCCAGATGGTCCTGCTGTTAAGAAGCACAAATTACACATCAGAGCCAAAATCTCTGTTCTCTCTACCACTCTCTATGTATGCTCATATTTATGTGCACGTATGTATTTTCATGTTGTTTGGGCATATGTGTATATATTTAAGCCATAGCTCTGTGTATGTATTCCAAAAGGAGGCAGCTGTACCTCATCGTTATTGGGGTTATCATAACCCACTAGTCTTTGAGTGATGGCTTTAACCTTGCTCAGGCGGGAGGCGAATGGAAAGCCACAGAAACTCCAAAACCTTCAGCTTCCAAAAAAAGTTATAAGCGTGTAACAGTGGTTTGAACCAGGAGAAAATCACTGTAGACTGTAGTGTGTTGTCATTGTAGTTAGTGGACATTGAAGGCAAGGCTTTTGAAAGGCAAAAAGTAGAGTTTGCTTTAAGGCTTTTGTAGTTATATTTTGATTTAAAGGGGCCAAGCTTTCCATTCCTGTAAACTAGAGATAGTCAGTTACCTAAAATTTCTTGCTTGCAAAGGTCCATATAAGCATCTAACTTGAATGATGAGAAGTAATGCTTCACCATTAGTGATAAGTTCCTGGCTATAAATAAGAATACAAAATCGAGGTGGTTATATTTTATTTTGCACTGGCATCTCATGTGACCACTTGACTAATGCCTTGAACTCTGAACAGATGAATTTGATGCTCGGAGAAGAAATACATACTGTCCATTTGTCTTTAAGCCTTTTATTTTCATCTTTGACTTTTTTTTTTTAAACAAGCCATGTCATGGAAAATAATGTCTCTAGCCCTGTAGCTAGTGTCTGGTCTAGTGAGCTGCTTTCAGCTAAATAATTTATATAAATACCTACACCGATCAGCCATAAATTTAAACCATAACCACCTGCCTAATATTGTGTAGGTCCCCCTTGTGCTACCTAAAACAGCTCTGACCCATCAAGCCATGGACTCCACAAGACCTCTGATGGTGTGTTGTGGTATCTGGCACCAAGACGTTAGGAGCAGATCCTGTAAGTTGCGAGGTGGGGCCTCCATGGATCAGACTTGTTTGTCCAGCACATCCCACAGATGCTCGATCAGATTGAGATCTGGGGAATTTGGAGGCCAATTCAACACCTTGAACTCTTTGTCATGTTCCTCAAACCATTCCTGAACAATTTTTGCAGTGTAGCAGGGCGCGTTATCCTGCCGAGGCGACTGCCATTAGGAAATACCGTTGCCATGAAGGGGTGTACTTGGTCTGCAACAATGTTTAGGTAGGTGTTACATGTCAAAATGACATCCACATGAATGCCAGGACCCAAGGTTTCTCAGCAGAACATTGCCTCTGTCGACTTGCCTTCCTCCCATAGTGCATCCTGGTGCCATCTCCTGGTGCCAGTTTTGTAAGTGACCATTGCTCCATAGTCCAGTTCTGATGCTCACGTGCCCACTGTAGGCACTGTCGATGGTGGACAGGGATAAGCTTGGGCACTCTGACTGGTCCGCAGCTACGCAGCCCCATATGCAGCAAGATGCGATGTGCCCATAACCCTGTCTCCGGTTCACTTGTTGTCCTTCCTTGGATCACTTTTGGTAGGTACTAACTACTGCATACTGGGAACACCCCGCAAGACCTGACGTTTTGGAGATGCTCTGACCCAGTCGTCTAGCCATCACAATTTGGCCCTTGGCAAAGTTGCTCATATCCTTGCGCTTGCCCATTTTTCCTGCTTCCAGCACAGCAACTTTGAGAACTGACTGCTCCCTTGCTGCCAAATATATCCCAACTCTTGACAGGTGTCACTGTAATGAGATAATCAATTTTATTCACGTCACCTGTCAGTGGTTTTGACTGATCGGTATATGATTGGTTAAACCACAACAGATGATCTACCACAGAAGCTGAGCTAGATCCTGTTTAGAAAACTAGTATTTTTTCTAGTATTTGATCTTCTCTGCTACAGTATTAAAGCACTTGGCTCGGATTAATGAAATACTTTGCTAGAGTCCAGATCACGGTCCACCAGTTGATGACCCCTGCTGTGAACAGTTTTTCTTCACCTTTCTGTTAAGAATAAAAACTATAAGGAAGACATGCATCTCTCACTCTTATCTCAGCTGTTTTAAGTCAGAAGTGTTGAATGCTGAATACCCCTGCTGTTTCAACAGTGTGCTATCGTGTTATACTAAACACATTCACCTCCTTTATTCAGGCTGACACTCCAAGTCATTGTGCACTGCAGGTTAAATAGACTGAGCTTTGCTAACTGAGCTTTGCCTTCCCATTCTGCACAGTTGAATTCACAATGGACTGCCCCAGAGCTCACGACCCTACTGCCACCATTCACATGCTAATGTGGTTAAACGCAGCCTGGGAGCACATGCTAATTTGCTACTCCTCCTCATATCATCCAAAGAGGATAGCGTATCGATTGCTAATGGCCGATGTGCGGTATAAAGAAATGTAAAGGGGACAGGTTGGCACAAACTTCTTTTTTAACAATGTGACCTAAGAGGATTTTATCTCATTGGTGTCAATTTAGAGTCTTTGGGGGTATTTATGGCAAGACGTCAAAAGAGATTAAACTATCGCCATGAACTTGGTGTAGACTGTTTGCCCGTTGAACTGAGTTTAAAAAAAGAATGTTACAGCGTCAGAGGCAGGAGCAGAACTGCTGTGCTAATTTGGTGTTTGCGAACAGCAAAGCTGCTTCGGAATGGTCATGCTGCTCGTCTGTGCAAGTGTGTGTGTGTGTGTGTGTGTGTAAATATATATGTGGGTTCCCTGCTGCAATACTCAACCCCAGGCCATACACATGTTTACAACCTCAGTCCAGGTTGTATTATCGGCTTATCTATCTTTTCTCTTTATTCGGTATTCTTTTTGGCTCCGTCTCATGGCGGACTTTTCTAATTATATGGTTGGTCATCCTCACCTACCAGAGAGGGTGTAATTATGCTCAACCAGTTTTGCTCAGCAGCTGTTTGTGGTTTTGTGGCATGGCTTGCCCAGATTAGATGTGTTACCACCAGGCTGGCTTAAACTGCAATGCACAAATATGATATAGGGCTGGGGATTTGGTGTAACACCACATTGTGTTCTTGGATTCTTCTGCAGGTTTACTGTTTCTGAAGCACTGTCTGTCTTTTTCTAATTTTCTACTTTGTGACCTGAGTGTTGGATTTTTAAACTCACTCACTGTTCATGTGGAAGACACACTGGTCAACTGTGCCAGAGTATTCATACCAACAAAAATAAATTAGTTATGCAATGTACATTTAGCTTGCAAGTTAACTTTTCCTATTTATACACAGTGAAAAAAGCTTTGGAGTTTATAGTGCAGACATTCAAATCTCTGCTCTGCTAAGCCTGAATCATCTTAACCCTCATTTCGATTATCAACTTAAAGACAAGTCCGCAAACTTTGTTCCTAGCTGTGATCTTGGCTTAGCTGTTAAGCATTCACTTTTCAGGGTTATAATTATAATTTCAGGGTATAATTAACTAAGCAGTTAGTAATTATGTCTACACTAGAAAGTAAAAGAGATGGTGAAGAGGAAGGAAAATCTCATAAGCTGGCTATCATAACATACATTCTTTGTTCAACTAGCTACCCTGCAAGGAGTAAATTCCCAACTCCCCAGAATGAAAATTTCAGGAGTACACTCATAGATTTTGAGCTGCTCTAGAAAGTAATGTTTTGTGTCTTATTCCAGTGTGACAAGCAATATGACATCCCTGTTGGCATGCCTAAAACTTGATTCTGTAATTTTTACCCTTAAGCAATTTAACAATTTAACCGCAATTTCAGTGAGGAACCTGAATTTGAAAAGAAAGTGCAGCTTGACTGCGAGGCAGCAATTAATTTACTAGGCAAGGTTAACTAGCTAAAAATAGGTGAGGGACATTGGCAGATAGAATGTCTGACCAAAGAAAGATTCTGCTTTATTGTATTATTTTGCTTGCCCCTTCTCCCAGAATGCCATCTGGCCTCCATTTATTCGTCTCCTCTTCTCCCTTTACCCATGAATATTCCCAGACCGATCACCCCAGAGGTCAGTAAAAGCCTGCACGTGGGCCTGAATGGTTGGAGTGGGTCTTGAAGTCAAAGGTCAGGAGTAGTCTGCTGTTCCTAAAGGGGTGTAAATTCTTGATGGAGCAGCAGACCCTTTTAGGCTGATTAAATTACCATTCCAGGAAGACAGCATGCTTGTTGGCCTGGTTCTAAGAGGGAGCATCCTGCAGAGCGTGGCAGGAGGGTTCATTAGGGCAAGAGCAGGTCAACTCTTAAACCTCTGATGTATCATCCTGGGTCTGATTTCATCTTGTTAATGAGGGTTACTGGTGGACATGACACTTCTTGTCTGGGGGTTTTGCCATTGTAGAAGTTTTGTAGTTTTAGTCGCTTTCATTGGATACTAGTCATCTTTGAGCTGTTCTCCCTCAGCATTCAGTGCTCTCTGATGAGCTTTGCTATTTAAAGACTATTAGGTTGATTGATGTGCTTTGTTCTTTGGCATTGTTGGGTTGGTGCCCTCTTTCATGGACTCGTGTTTTTAATCTAACAGAAAGGTTCATGCGGATAGTTATTCCTCACCCTGCTGCATGGCTGGAAGTCACATTTGGAGTGGGTGTGTGCTTCACTGAGGGACCATATGGTTCGATGATCCAAGAGCCACTGGTTCTCCACCTGTTAAAAGTCTTCGGTTGGAGTCAATAGAGAGGAAAAATGTGTTGATGGAATCCAACAGGTGCTCCAAATGTCTCTTTAGTCCCTTTAGAGTGAATATTTGCATTCATCTCTAAGATCTGCCATTCCAAGCACCTATTGCTGATCGTAGGAATTACAATGCTGGTGATTTCTCTGATCCGTCTTTCAAGTAAATGTGCATCTGATGGCCTGTGGTGTTCAGATTATCCTCTGCAGAATCCCTTGGCATGAGGTTCAGAAAGATAATTTGACTGTGGAGAGTACGGTCGAAAGAGCACAGCGATCACCACTCTACACAGCCACCTGCTCATAACTCCATCCTGATTGGAGTGCAGATACAGAGAGGGAAAAAAGCTGGCAAACGATTTAGTGTGACCTTATCATCTGTTACTATTTCCACTTCTTCTCTACTGTTAGCTCTTCTATTTCTTTCTCTTCCATTTTTTCTCCCTCTCTTTCATTTTATCTCCCCCTGTCCCTCTGATTGCTTTGCCTCACATATCATTATCTGGTCCTATAACTCTGGGAATGATGGGAAACAACCATCTTCCAGCCAGCATCAAATTAACCCTTTTCTACTAGGCAAAGCAAAACTAGGCACCTTTTCCGAGTTGTACACCTCTTTTTTCTGTGCTTTCTCATTCTAATAAAAAAAATTTCCCAGATGCAAAGGGGCATTAACATGGAAGCTTTCAAATATGAATAGCCCTGAGACAAACACTCGATGGTCTAAATGTTGAATCGAGCTGTTCTAGTTTCTGGCTTGGATTGTGTGTGTGTGTGTGTGTGTATGTTTGTGTGTCTAGAGAACAATACAATATAGTGATGTTTGATGTGAGCTACACAGTGGCACGCATTAATAACAGGGGAAAGGAATATGGTACACACATCTTAGCATTGCCTCAGAGATATATCACACTGGCGCATCCATTCTTTTCCAGTTTCAGTATGTTAAGGCCAATTCACACTGGAGGCGTTGGATCAAGAGTCACTTTAGGATCAGGTCCAATTCCATTTCAGCAAGAGTTTCAATCCATATCAGCTGTGAAGTGCATTAGTGCATCAAACTCAAGCCTGTGCGTTGTACAGTCCTTGTTTTATTCTTCTTCTCTATTTTTCTATGTGCATTCTTGAGTGAATCATAAACTCAATAGAGATCCTTTGAAATCTCAAAACCACACTTTTTATACACTGTTTTATATAATGTATATTTTTTATACACACAGATTGTAATCATAATCTGCAGAGAAGTCATGATTATGCAACCTGTAGCTGCATAGTACAGTGTTTGTACACTATGATTCTCATTTTAGACAAACATGGGGAAACAAAATATACACAAATATACCAGTTTTTCACTGTCCCCCTGTCTCATGTGACATTTTTCAGTAAAGAAAAAAAAGTGGGCCAAGCCCAAAATGGCAAATATTAAGCTTTTAAGGGTGTTAACAACAGATCATTGATCAGAAAATTAGCAAGAATTAAGCACTCCTGAGAGCTCCTGTGCCACCATGTGCTCTTTACTTTTGCTGCAGTGAACTGTTTGGGGAAAAGCTAGAAACAGGGAAATTCACTTATATAGTCTCCTTGGACGCAAAGGTAAAACCTTGATAATGATTAAAATGTTTGATGCAAAATTCCAACTAACACATGTCTGGGTGTACAAAATTTTTCAAAAATATCTTCTGCGGTGTTTTTTTCTTAAAAGATTAGTCATTATTTGGTTATCTGCCACACCTGATGCAGCCCATCACGGGCCACGAGGCTTAAACATTTAAAGAAATCAGAAGGAAAAGATATCCCACACTAAGTTTCTTTATCTATTTGTTTAATTCTTGCTAACTTCCTGATCAATGATTTGTTGTTAAAACCATCAAAAGCTTAATATTTTGCTATTTTGGGCTTGGCCCTTTTTTTTTGCCCGGGACTGTACAGTTGACCTAATCATTCTATATCAGTATTAACATTTGTATAAAAAAAGATTCTTGTTCTCCCATATTTTCACTGGCTGGTGAAGGCAATAAAAGGAGACCACATGCCTTTGTGCTATTAACAACCTCTGCTCAAACATACACAATATGTTCAATAACTAGTAAAACTCTCTCAAAATAATTTATGTTCGTTAACAGGTTCAAATAAAATACTTAAAGTCTATTATTTGTCAAGCTAAATGAAAAGAGAAGAAACTAATTCCATTCATTATTACACATTAAACAGTTAATATCTCTCTCTCTCTCTCTCTCTCTCAAAAAAAAAAAAAAACAACTAAATTGCCAGAAATGTAAGTTCACCTTCTCATAATTGATAATCGAATGCTGGAATTGCAAAAACAGATTCAATTTGAAGAGTGCTGTTCTTTCTCCTGCCAGTAGCACATACAGAAATGCATCAGAGACATCTGATGTAGACCGACTGAGATCTCGCCGTGATGCGTACACTGCATGTCCGGCGTGAATTCAGGCTAAGTCTAATCAAGTCTTGTGTTACAACACGGTAGCTGTTTTACTGGTTGTTCTCTGAAATCAGAACTATTCCTTTTCAAATTATTAGGTTCAATTTATTTTGCTATGCTCCCTGGTTTCTCGTAGCTAAATGTTCATAAAAAAGAGGATGTTTTCATAAATAGCTTTAAACCTAACGTATTGAATAACATTGGATCATCATAGTGTACTAAACTGTTTCAATACATCAGAAGTTCTCAAGGGTGAAACATAGCACTGTAGAAAGAGTCAATGTTCTGAAAGAAGGGAAGGAAGACGATATGGAGACAACGAGTAGCGCATTAGCAATATGTTGTAACAGTGATATTTGACCTAAGGCTATTGAGGCGTACAGAATGTAGCAGTAATGATCTAAAAATACGTTCACTTGAGACCAGTTTCAATGAAGGTACTTGCAGATCATTATGGTTACACAGGCCGTAGGATTTATTAGTACATTTCAGGTAACATAGATGCTCTGAAAGAGCACTGTATAGGTCCACATCTTGTCCCATGCTGAATTAATTACATTTAAGAGGCAGGCATTTTCTCTGGATGTCTGGGCAAGGGAGAGTTAGATCATTCAGAAAGACATCCAAATACAAATAATGGATCTCATTCATCAAAGCTGAACGGTTAAATCTGACTGTGAGTTATGCAAATAACATGTACATAAGTGATTAGCAGGAGATCATTCACACACACCTGAAGTTGACTCAACAATTGCACTCAAATCACTGTTTGTTTTGGCGTATGACAGGTTAATAAATCAGAAGCAGGTTCGTTCATACTCTGTCAAATTTTCATCATAACTTTGATGAATATGATTAAACATAAAACGAGAGAGTTGACCTAAGGTTTTTGGAATGAGTGCAAACCGCTTTCATTATAAGTTCATGGTGCCCTCTGGCTGATCCCTCTAAGACATGGAAGTAAATGCAGTTAGGTTTATTTTCACACGGCCTTGAAGTGAGTGAATCCCAACAGAAACTGTAATGGTGAATATCCAGCTAAGCTTAATGGATGGAAATTCTTGTGATGCCCATGCCATTTTACAAAAATCTGCAGAATTCTGTTTATAAAATAAACTATTTCAAATGTATTAACATTTTTTTCTTTTTTTCTTTTTCTTTTCTATGTTTCCTCTGTCTCTCCACGTTCAACCCAAGGTAAGAAACCATTTCTGTTTCTCCATCTTTCCCCTCATGTGCCCTTCTATAGGAGCTGGCAGCACTTTGCATTGCTTTGGCCACATGGACATTCAGCTTCTCTTGAATCACAGTGTGATTGAAGCATGCCCTCAGGAGGCTAGGGCTCTTCTGTTTGAGTGGCTCAGCCATGGGATCCTATTGTCCCCATCTGATTAAGGCCCAATTTGAACTAGGGCTATTTTGATTCGGGGAGCAGACAAGGGATAACAAACATGCCACACGTGGTTGAAGGAAGACAAACAATGCAGTGGTAACAAGGCCGTACTCTGTTGTTAGTGTTTAGTGTGTTATGCGGCTGTAGTACATACCCTTTTATTGACCTCATGAGGATATTAGGACTGCCTCTGTCAGAACCTGGATATCCTTCTGCATTCAGAGTATACAAGACCCTTTTACTTGTTCCTCAGTACTGTCTGGATGAGGACTGTAATGACAGGAAGCGTGAGGCAACACACCAGTGTAAGCTTATCATGTATAGGTATTATCCATAAAAATACTGATTATCAGAACAAAACATACAAAGTTAGGTGGACTTGCATTAAATGCCAAAAATTTGTTTAAAATAATAGCATATTAAACCATAGCATACTCAAACAATCACCATTTTGTCTGAAAATTAAGCTTCCTTATTGTGTTTTCCACCAGGATCTTCCTCACATCAACTCCAATCCTCTCCTAGACAATAGTGATGTTGGTGGTCTGTCTTTTTTTTTTTTTAAGTAAACGATGCATGCAATTGAATAATAGTTGCAGCTCTAGTTTAGTAATATTCCCAAGTAGTATAGGTTAGGAGAACCTTTCCTGGCCGGTTGGCCAGGTGAAATTGCAGCCTAAAGAGGAACTCTGGGAGATTGGTCCTTTTAGCTGCTTAAACTGACTAACATGAAAAAGCTACCATGATGCTCTGGTCCATGGAACCCTAACTGGAGACGGTAGATGTTGAGGTTCCTCTCCTGACAAGCTAGACTTTTGCACTAAATTGACAAGTGTAACTTGGTCTTTAAATCTTCATACTAATATTTGCTCATCGTCATGTCAGGGGTGCTGGTTGAGCTACCCCATGAGGTAGCATTCTCCCTTTAAACCTTGAAACTTGAGATCAGATGGCTAAGCCACAAGAGAATGAATCAAAATGGATATAGGGGGATGCTAGGAGTTCATCTGCTCTTAACAGTCCAAACTATAAGTCTGTGAGTTCCCTTTATTCCAGACCTCTAAGGCAGCATTTTGAAGCTGCTGGGGTGATTTTGGTCTTCTGAGTGCCCCCGTTCTCTGAGATGTATATTCCTTGGGGAAGTTCTCTGAGTGGCAGCTGTGGGCTCCTTGGGGAAGTCTTTGAGCGGCTGCTGGGTGTGAATGGCAAAGGCAGTGGTATATCTAGTGCAAATGAAATATTCATCCCTTTGAGAATGAAATGAGTGCCCTGGTGCACAGGTGCTGACTAATTTTGATCGTCTGTCTTTCACTTTGACTCCTGTCTCTAAATTTGAGTTCCGTTTTTCCATTTCTTCAGACCCTTTGTTTTCTCTGCTGCTGGCCACCGGTGAAGAAGGCAGTCTATTTTCTTTCACTTTGCTGTCAGTGTTGTACCTCTATCCATGGCATGATTGGTACATATAGCCTCTTTTGTGTACTGATAATTGTTTGTTTTTTTCGCAGCATTAAGCACTTAACAGCCAACCCCCTTTCGTTTTACTCTAACGAAGTGGTTTCATGCTGTCTGTGTGTGTGTGTCTGTGTGTGTGTCTGTGTGTGTGTATGGTTCTGATTAAAATGTGCTTGGGGGCTGACCGGAACAAGGCTCCATGTGTTCTTAATTACAAAACTATGTCATGCAAAGCAGTATGAAATGAAGTTTACCTCATGTTATGTTCATAGTGCTAAAGTTTGGCTCCAAAATATTGTTTTGGTGAAATAGTTTGCTTAATTAAGAAGTTTTAGTATACAGCACTTTCCTTCATTGTGTAACATAAAATTATCTGAAGCTGAGCCTGGTGGTCTTTTAATTTTAGTCCACAATTTACTGCTCACCCGACTCATTAATGGTCTTTATGATCATGTAATGAGAATGAGGCAAGGTAGTGGAAGCAAAATACAAAAACAAGCAATGCATAGGAATCCGGACCTGGATCATGAACCAGTGATCTACATCACTGCAATGTATTCCATTCTCCTCCCAGTAAAGCACTTTGGACCAGTTATGCAGCATGTAGAATAATGAGAGTGATGGGGATTAGTTGAAGTATGTTTGGCATTGAAGCTTGTCTGTTAAAGCATGTGGAGAGGTGGAGGGAGGGGACAGGAAGGACAGGGGCCGAGGGAGTATAGGAGTGGCAGTGCACTCATAAGACGGGCTTTAATAGTAGATTACTGAACTCGTACGCTGTCCCAGGGTGAGAGAAGCAGGGAAGGAGCTGTAAAAGAGCAGCCATTATACTGCAGGGTTTGGGCCCTGGCTAATCTCACAGGAGTGCTCTTCTCTCCGTATGACTGTTCTTATTTCAGTAATGGAGATTATAGCAGTGCAGCCAGGACACTGCGGCCTTCATTTAACATTCATCACTCTGTATAGCTTATTTTATTTAAGACTGAGCCATACACAATGACTTAGGGTTACGGTATTTGATCGTGTTAAATTAAAGATGTACTAATTTATTGACTGGGCTACAGCAAAAAAGATAAAAAATAATCAGGCAATGCATCAGGCAATGCATTCAATTAATCAGGCAATGCATTCAACCCATTATATAATCCTGGTTGTAGTTTTACAGTAAACCTAGATTAAATTTAATCCTGTTGCACCATTATTTTAATCTTGCAGTTTAGTTGGTTTAAATTTCCAAAACTGTAGCATATGTTAGATTTTATTAGATATTTAAGTTTTTTTATTCATAAAGAAAGAAAAATTGTTAAGAGTAACTTTGTTGCTGTTTACTTGTTTACTTGTTTGGTAGACAATTGGAATTAATCCAATAAAGTTTTAATCTGCAGTGAAGATTTTAATTAGAGATTGTAGAGATTAATTGAACTAGCTGTAAAAAGCATAAACAATTGCAGGCCCTGGCTCGAATGAAAGCCAGGAAAGAATGAAGGCTCAGGGTCTTGGTTCAAAATGCCAGGTAGAGTGAAATCCGAGCTTGAAAAATACAATTTGGCTAATAAACTATAGCACTAGAATAAACATTTGAACAACTAGATCCTAAAACCAACCTTTAATGCATTTAGTCACATAAACTTATCTGCAGAAGCAATGCAGTTCTTCCAAAACAGAAGGCAGAAACAACCTTTAAATAGAGATTTGGAATTTGTGGTTATGACCTGTTTGCCCACGTTTTTGCTCAGGCTAAAAGTCCCAGTACTTTCCCATGACTGGTTAAATGCTTTCATTTTTATTTATGTAAACTGTTTTTCTTCCTCACATATGGAAATGTAGCCTGTAGCAGATTAATACATTGGGGCAATTTCACTGCACTGCATTTTTCATGTAATTTTGTTTTGGGAACGTCTAGATTTTAGACTTTGCCCTTGAGATTTTGATCAGTTGGACTGCTGTTTTCTGTGTTTACCAATGCTTGCCAGCTTGTGTTTGCTTGACACACGGTCATGTTGGTGGCAGAATAACACCTTTACCCTACAAACTTGCCTAGCTTCACAGCAAATGTATCCACTGTCCTGGTCTGACCTCTTCAAGCATGCGGGGTTTGTAATGAGACAATCACTTTAATGACTTGTGACAGCTGATTGATTCAAAATTTGTGAAGGTTCATCTACAAAAAAATTCCTTGCTTACAAGAAAGTTGATGACTCCTGATTTAGCAGAAAACGATAGAAAGGTGAGATTAGCTTGGATCAGATCAGCAATTTGGTAGGTGGATATGATAGTTTAGTTTAGTTTTCGTTTAGTGTAGTTATTTTTAGTTTAGTTTGTTTTATGGCCTGTATAATAGTAATACATTGAAAGCGTAAACTTTTTACTGTGTGTGCACATATTGTATGTTCACATCATGGGACCACTAACTTGTTGGAATGTAGCACTCCATTCCTTCAGCAAGACAACAGTGGCATGGTGCTTTGAAGTCACAGTTGAACTCCGTCTAACTCGTTGACCTTCTTGTGAGAAGAAACGCTCCTGCAATCATCACTCTGAGTGTCTGGCAACCCGCCCGAGTGTATCCACCGTTCATAAATCTTTCAAGTGCCATATGTCTTCATCACGTAGCCGCACACACTGCTGTCTGCCTGCCAGATTGTATGGAATGTGTGTGCATGGGTGTTGATGTTTGATAAACAGCCACACAAGTAGACATACTTACTTAAATCATCATTGTTAAAACCGAATCCTGAAGATTTTAAACTCTGCCATGTTTAACTCTGAATGCGTGAAGTGCCAAATGTTGGCTGAACTGAAATGACAGTGTAAGTGTGTTTCCCAGAGCATTAGTGTGTCTTAACTGAGCATTGTCTTATTGATATATTCTACAAAGAACAAGGTCTATTTAACTAACAAGTAAGCCAAGTGCAAAACCCCTGTTGTGTATGTAGTCTTAGCTTGAAACATTTGTCAAAAGGTTACTGTAATAGAATAGAATAGTCTTCTTATTAAAAACTGAAAGATTTGTGTTTTTTAAACAAGTGCACTGTTTGAATATAAAATATGAACTTGGTACACTGTAAATATGCTGGTTTATCATTAGTTATAGTATTTGTCCTCTCGGATAATATTCATTATTGAATTTCTGATGTTAAATTCACATTAACTCAATCAAAAATCTCGGAACAATGATGACATGAAAAGATATCTAACGATATTCTAACGAGACTGAATGAACGACTATGGAAATAGAAGAACATATCTCATCTCATGATTTTGATCGGCTGATTTGTTTGTACAGTAGATACTTTTTTTTATTACTAATTAACTGCCACACTCAAGTTAGCCATATGGGACCTGTGTGTCATTAGTTGAATAGTTTGTTAACTTTGTGTCACAATGTTTTTTAGAGATCTTGCTCTTTACTGAATGTTGAATGTTACTAAGCTGTATGATGGACATAAATAGCATAAACAGTATATTGTGATTGTACTGCTGCACATTGCAATATGCATAAAGAAAAGCTGGTTAATCAGTGACAAGTAATAGATAAATACTTACCTGCATCTTTTTCAGGTGTGGTTCTTCACAGATCTTGACTGATGTCAGTGTTAAAATTTATTGAAACACCTACAGGAAACTTTTGTTCTACGACTGGTCGGACTGCTCATAGAAAATAGTAAATAAAAAATGTGGTTTGTTAAAATAGCTCTAATACTGCACTTTAGAGCTGTGCATTGGGACATGGGATTCTGTGAGACCCAAGAAAAAGTCGATTTACCAACATAACGCTTGCTAGACAAATAAAGGCCATTTTAATTAACATATGAAGCTTGGTGATGCTGCTGGACATGTATAACACCTTATTCATTCGTCTACACTAAATGAGTTATCTTGGTCGTTGTCACTGTCACTAATTGTTGTCACTAATTCTATTTATATTTTGGGAAATAGAACCAACTAATTGGATACAACCGAAACTAGTAACTGTGAGAATGGGTAGGGTTGGTCATTCTTTTTATGGGAGAGGGTGGGTTTGGTTAAATTGTCTGCAAGAGTGGGTGAAATTGGTGAAACTTTTTGGAGGAGCAAGTGTCGGGAAGTGGAAGTGGCTGGGATTGGGCATATTTTCTGTAGGGGATGGGATTGATTAAACTTTCTGTGGGAGTGGGTTGGATTGGTCAAAAATTCTGCAGGAGTGGGTGGGATTTGTCAAATCTTTTGCAGGAGCAGGCAGGATTGGTCAAACTTTCAGCAGGAGTGGGTGAAATTGGTGAAACTTTCTGGAGGAGGAAGTGGCAGGGATTGGGCAGATTTTCTGTAGGGGATGGGATTGATTAAACTTTCTGTGGGAGTGGGTTGGATTGGTCAAACTTTCTGCAGGAGTGGGTGGGATTTGTCAGATCTTTTGCAGGAGTGGGTGGGATTGGTCAAACCTTCAGCAAGAGTGGGTTGGATTGGTCAAACTTTCTGCAGGAGTGGGTGGGATTTGTCAGATCTTTTGCAGGAGTGGGTGGGATTGGTCAAACCTTCAGCAAGAGTGGGTGGGATTGGTCAAACTTTCTGCAGGAGTGGGTAGAATTGGTGAAACTTTCTGGAGGAGCAAGTGTTGGGAAGTGGAAGTGGCTGGGATTGGGCAGATTTTCTGCAGGGGATGGGATTGAATAAACTTTCTGTGGGAGTGGGTTGCATTGGTCAAACTTTCTGCAGGAGTGGGTGGAATTGGTCAAACTTTCCTGCGGGAGTGGGCGGGATTGATCAGAATTCCTTTAGGAGCAGGTGAGAGAGTGATAAAAAACACATTTTAATTACCAGTGATTTTAATGTGTTTGAGTCTCCTCTCCATCTTCCATTCATCTCAGTTTTCTCTCTTTTATACGCCATTTAATCTGGTCCACCTGTCATATAGGTGCATTTTCTAGGTGTACAGTTACTGACTGGATTGCTTACTAGGCACAGTCAGCCTCCTTTTACCCCATCCATCAATAGGATCATAGCTGACCAGATGATATTGGGGTGATGGATCATTCTCAGCACAGCAGTGACACTGACATGGTAGTGTGGGTAGTGTGTGTCGTGCTGGCATGAGTGTATCAGGTGCAGCAGTGTTGTTGGGGTTTTTAAACACCGCAGTGTCACTGCTGTGTTAAGAAAAGTCAACAATACTAAAATACCCAGCCGACAATGATCCTGGGGTCAGAAATTGACACTGATTAAGGGGTAGAAAAATGTTAATTTTGCAAGGTGGTTATGTCTAATTACCCAGTAAGTAACCACAGTGTTTTAAAACCCATTGTGCAGTGGTTTCCTCAATCGGGAATTGCATACCTATGAAGTGAGTCTAGGTACAGAGTAGATTTACCAGAGCAGAGAAAATCTGCATGTGTGTGTTCCATGTAGTATTTGGTCTCCTGCTGTTTGCAGCAGGCCCATATGGTACACCAGCAGACAGGACTGCCAAGTAGGATTATCTGAGTTGGGTGTGTGCTGAGCCGTGAAGCTGTAGGTTGGCACTGCCCTGTTGGGTTACTGGAACTAAATGGGTGACGCCAGTGGGGCTGTATCGACTGTGGCACATGCCCACCCTCAAGTTGTTCTGGGCCTTAGCACGTACTCTCGGGTCTCAGCTGCCATCCTTTTCTCAGGACCAGCCTGGTATACAGGAATCTTCTTTCTCCAAACAATGTGCATTAATCCCAAAATTGCAGTCTGATAGACAAAATTACCACAGTGACTACTAAGCCCTGAGGGGGTTTCATAAATAATGTCTGACATCCTGTCTGCATCTGGGCTTATTATTTTATTACATTACATTGCATTGCATTGCATTACATTACATTCCTTAAGAAGGCCTACTCCAACTGCATCATTATGACCTTTTGTTCAATCTTAGCATTTTTGACATATTAATGATGCTCAATCCTGTCTTATTGGAGAAGATTAGAAAGCTCACGTGACTATCTTGAATAAATAATCAAATAAGTAAAGGGTAGAAAATAAAACAATGTGCACAGTTTAGTGGGTCTGGATAATCCATGCTCCAAATGATTTATGGATTTTTGCTGCTTTAGCACATAATGGGATGCCAAACACATGAACACGGCTTCACATTCGAGCCTCTGTCAACATAGTTTCAAATGTTTCAAAAATCTATCAGTTACTATAATACTAGATCTGTCCAATGTACTATGGGTAGATTTAAGAAATATATATGCTTAACAGTGATTTAATTATAATTGAATGCTAGAACAACTACTATTTTCCATCTGATCCAGACTGTGTGGACATGTCTCACTGATGAGTTTAGGTTGTAGTGTATATACTCTCCTTCCACTACCTGTATCTATCTTTCTTCCTGCCCATTTATTTCCTTGGTTCTTTTTCCGTTTTTGGTCCACTTTCCACCATCTGTTGCTCTCTTTCCTTTTTGCTTCTTGTCTTTCCCTTTCTCTGTCCTTCCCACTCAGTCTGTCTCACTTTTTTCTTCCTTCCTTTGAACGCTTGCATACTTCTATCTGCTTCTCTCACCTCTGCCTCTTTTCTGTACTCTATTTTACAGTACATGAGGCTGCTGTGATTCATGGAGTCCTCTTCTCGGTTGTCTCTGTTTTCTCTCAGAAATCAGTGCGCACACAGTCAGAACATAATTAGTTGGTTCAAGGCCATTGAGTGTTTAGAGGTTTGTTTTTTTGTTGAATTGATTTGGGAATGTAGGAGTATAAACGATTGCACACACATCGAGTGTATGGTAAGCTTTACATACACCAGTGGGAGGCTGGTCTCCTCCATGATCACACATGCACTAACTGCTGTTAATCTCTCTCTTATCTGTGTGTGTGTGTGTGTGTGTGTGAGTGTGGTGCTGGTGATGGGCTGCTTGTCTTAAATCTTTGTTAAAGTGGCATTTCAGTCATGAGCTCCCTTATAGCTCCCAATTGTGCCTCATTAAATTGTGCGCCAAACAACCAATCCCCCCCCCCAACAGGTCACACAAGCGTGCATTTTCTGTTCACATAAACACTTGCATGCATACACTGCACTGAATTAAACATTAGCTGTGGTAGGTAATTGTGTCAAAGCTTCACAGTGAGGTAAAGCTGAAAAATGGGAACATTAGCATACTAGATGGGGGGGGGGGGGGGGTGAAGGAAAGGGAGAAGAGAGAGAGAGAGTGAGGAGTTCTAGTCAGTATAAAGCACAGGCTCCCTCAGTCTCATTAACTCAGTTTAGCAGAGATGGCATGTCAGCTTGGGTTGAGTGAATATTCCACCACACGCTTCATATCGCTTCTCACAACACCAACCCCCCACCACCACCCAACCTCTCCATCCCCACCCCCAACACCGCCACCCAACACCGCCCCCCCATCGCCACCACCAAACCATCACCACCACCCGACAAGGACCTTGTCCTCCTGGTCCTATTTTACCTTTTTTTTTCTGGAAATTTGTTAGCAGAAATACTGTAAAAATATCTTCAAGTATCATGATATGATCAACTTGGACAAAACATAAATTCCTTATCTAGCCAACCAGGCAACCATGAAAGCTACAGTGTGCTCCCACGTACCATGTTATTCTTGCTCGTAGGCCCAATTAACTAGGCTGAAAAGCTACAACTAATGTAATTTAACTCCAAAATATGACAAGCTAATTATGTGCATTAATATAGAAAATAAGCGATTACTTGAAACGCTGAGAGGGGACGACTTTGTGGAGCCATAATCTCTATCCTCTCCTGATAATGTCTCTGCTGATGAAGCATTATGTGTTAAGATTAAAGTTATTTGAGTCTTGCTAATGTCTTCATTTTCACTCGATTAAGTGTTTACATGTGAGATGATTGTATGTTGAGCTAGCATTAGTGTTATGTAACAGGTTTTATGCCGCACTATAATGGTTTTTGTTCAACTTGGCGACTGTTTCCACATCTTTTCATATTCCTGATTCTGGAAAGATTATCTAATTAATATGTCTAGCTTTGAGAGTTTTGTTTGTTTAAACATGTTGGTTAAACAGACATCTCAAGTTTTCTTTTCTATAGCAAGTAGATTGTTTCTTTCTCTGGTTGTTGGAAGTGCGGAAGTAAAAAAAAAAATCCGTTGGCTGTTGTATCAATAACTTACTGAACCTGCTTGTCCACTGAGAAACTGAAATGAATGAAATGAATGAAAACCGATAACTGGAATATGTAATCTGCTTTTCCCAGGTGTCTGACCTAGTGATTTTATCTGTCCATGATAATATTTTGGCCAACCTCTAAATTGTCATAATTGTCTAGATATGTATCTCAATATTTAATTTTGTTAGCAAAGTGCCAGCCAAGGTGGATTTATTACAACATGGATTGTCATACATCATATTATCTTATCATCCACCCCAACCTCCAATATATCTTATGTTCATCTCAGTTATTTATTCTTAAAAATACATACATACACACATATATATATATATATACATATACAGTCAGGTCCATAAATATTGGGACAGTGACACAGTTTTGGTAATTTTGCCTCTGTACACCACCACAGTGGATTTGAAATGAAGCAGTCAAGATGTGACTGAAGCGTAGACTTTCAGCTTTAATTCAAGGGGTTTAACAAAAATATTGCATTAACCGTTTAGGAATTACAGCCATT
>CM040475.1:12641606-12654525 GCA_022758105.1 Pangasianodon gigas
GGGGTCATTTTTATAAATTCAACTATTATTTTCTCTTGTGGACTATATGTAAACATCTTTTATGTGAAATATCTTATTCAGGTCAGCACTAAATAAACAATAACATGCATTTTGTATGATCCCTCTTATTTTGGTAAAATAATAAACATTTTGCAGATTCTGAAAGGGGTATGTAAACTTTTGAGCTCAACTGTATGTAAGATACACGGGCGAGTACATGAACAATGCGGCGTCGGCACACACGTGCATAGCCACGTGTAAAATATAAACCAGAATGCTGTGTGCAGAAAGAGCAAGGGGAGAGCAGCATGTGCTTTTCACTTCAGTAGCTTTAAAAATGAGAGGGAGGCTTTCAGGGGTGCTGGGTGCAACTGACTGTGAGTACACCTGTCGGCACGTCGCCATAGCAACCTCATTAGTGAGCCAATTGGATCAAGGCAGAGGTTAGAGATGCTAAAGCAAAGGGGACCGACAATTCAGAGACACAGAGAAATAAAAAGAGCATGATTTCTGAGAGAGAAAGAAAGAAGAAATCATGCAAGAGAGAGAGAGAGAGAGTAAATGAAAAGGCCTGAAAGATAAGGTAGTATAAAACTCTGAACATTCTAAATAGTAAGCTATAGAGATTAATTTTATACTTTTTTTTTTTAAAACATTTGCTGTTGGACGTGTAACCTGGACTGTAATCCCTTTTGTCCCTGTGTAATTTGTTTTGATGTAATCACCTTTATAAGGTAGAAGTAGTAAGAAACATAGAAGTGTGATGATGTCATGTTTATGCACATGGATAATTGACTGTAAAATAATAGCTTTCAGACCAGTGTAGAGGGAGTAGAGGCTAAATACTAACATTTCTACTTTCACTGTAGTAGTATGAAAAGGTTACGTAACATTTCCAATTACTCTTCATGATCCACACTGTAAACTGTGCATGTGCCTTCTCTTTAAATTTAGATTCCATTCTGTTTAAGTTTGTACAGCTATTCATGCATATGAATTATTCACAGGTGAATTATTCACAAAGTAGTATTAAATATTTTTTCAAATTTTCTCCACAGAAATAAATAAGTCAAAGCTAAGCATGGATATTAAGTAAGGAATAAAGCATGATGGGGTGTGATGTGATATAGGAAAATAATACATGACGGAGGTGTTATTACCCAGATTATTTTCTAATAGCAGCATGTCTTAAAATGGTTTATTCCTGTCATAACACAGCGATTACACTTTTTAATTTATTAATGAATGACGCTTGTTACATGTAATGTTATGGAGCATCCGCAAGACAAGTTAGTTCCTGTTTTACTGACATATATAAACAGCTATAAACAGTTGTTTCCTCACCAGCCTCTCTTTTTTTCCCCTCTTGAAGTTCTAAACACTCTCGGTTTCCTCTGCTTTGTGTCTGACTGTTAAAAAGTGTGTACACCTGAGACTCCGTCCATAAATGTTAAATCAACCTGTGCTTACAGAAATCTTCACCATATCAATGACTAGCAGTTTCCCTTTGTTAAAGAACAGCACATTTTCTTATTTATTATGAGGCTTGGATTATGCAGAGCATCCACATGTCTTTTTATTGTTATTGAATGCAGTAATATCCAGCTGCAGTGGATCTGCCACACACCAAAACTTCATCTCAGCCTATTGAGCTAGTATATGATTGCCCCAGCTCTGCAGTGCCAGACTTGAATAAACCCCTACTGCATAGCATCTCTGAAATGCACACTTTATTTTCACTAGCAGACTTTCACCAAAGTTCATATTGACCACCCCAACACTTTATCCAGCCAACATGAACTGAAACGCATTTTTAATCAGGGCCGTCTCAAGTGATGTGCAGAGCCCAGGGCGGTATTTTTCTTGCAGGGCCTGGGATGAGGGATTGTGGCTTGTCTGTGGTGTGTGCACACAAATAAGCTGAACATAATCAGTACATACAGTAAATGACAGCATAGCAAATCCATCCTTCCATCCATCCATTCTCTGTACCGCTTATCCTACACAGGGTTGCGGGGGAGCCTGGAGCTTATCCCAGGGGACTCGGGGGACAAGGCGGGGGATATCCTGGACGGAGTGCCAGCCTATCGCAGGGCCCAATTGTACACACACTCACGCAGCCATTCACCCACTATGGACAATTTGGAAATGCCAGTCAACCTACAACACGTCTTTGGACTTTTGGACTTTGGGAGGAAACCGGAGTACCTGAAGAAACCCCCCTAAGCACGAGGAGAACATGCAAACTCTGAGCACACAGGGCAGAGGTGGGGTTCGAACCCCCAACCCTGGAAGTGTGAGGCAACAGTGCTGATGACTAAGCCATCGTGCCCCCAGGCATAGCAAATTAAGCATTTTTAAATACTCAAGGACGTGAATCGTTGTTGCTGTTTACACAGGACTTATTTGTGTAACCATGCAGAGCTCACACCTCAATGGATGTCATAAGATTCCCCTGTAAGAGTTCCACAAAATGAGGCAGTAAGCATGCACCATTACTGTGCTGGTGTAGATTTGTCATGTGCCAGGTAGACAGAGCAAACACCATTAACCAGATCCTGCACTGGACCTCAGATTTAGTGCCAAAAGAATAAACAGTCCACACATGGTAAATTAAAATACACACCCAGAGTAAGTACAGAAGCCTATCAGGCTTAAATGATAAATTAATTGCTAACGATTTGGTGACAAATTGGTGACACAAAACGGGTTGAGATGAAATTATTGGTGTTTATTATTAGTGCGTCTTTCTACGCAGCTGAATATGGCAAGTTATATAAACAATTTGAAATTATGCACGTTTAATTCATATTCTGTCCATGTTTAATTAGTTTGATTAGAGCATGTTTGATTTAGTTTATCTCTACGTGTTAATTAATACATTAACTAACAAACATGTACTTAAGGTGGTCGTTATTCACACATGAATTCATAAGACTCACGTCGTAGTTAAGGTTAGCTCTTCATTAGCTTGTGATTAGTACATGCCTTAACTCATCATTAGTTCATATTTAAGTAAGTATTAATTCAGGGATTAGTGCATGATTATTCATGTACTGTTATTGTAAAGTGTTACCATTAAATTGGGGTAGCTGCTGTGGATATGGAAAAATGTGCAGCTCTCGTTGAAACCTCATTCATATATATGAAGGTATGAGCACAAGAGTGAATAGATGTATGCATGACTTGGATTGAGGACATATATTCTCCTAATATTTCTATCAAATTTAATATCAGTACATTTAACGAAGCTATCACAGTTAAATGAGCAATTACAAATAAAACATACTTCACGTCCAGCAGCGCAGGCCGCAGATGATTACTGATATTGTTGCTATTTCTTTCTATCGACAGCTCATTCTCAAGGATCAATAACACATTAATTTCGTACATGCTCCGACAGATCTAAAGTTTTTGTTTATAGCTGCTGCTTTCTGCTGTCGGCAAAAATATTTTCCCCTCCGTACCTCCTTCATCGGTTGTCAGAGCCTCCCCCCAGCTGAAGCGAAAGCAGCAAACCTCTTGTTGTTTTATCTGTCGTCTGCCGAACCGCACTCTGAATAACATTAGTGCATGATCTACAATGAACAAAAAATAATGTTTAAAAAACATTAGCTGTAGCAGTAGCTGTTTTGCATTTTTCTTGCTGATTGCAGAATTTTATCTCAACATCCATTTCACACGCAATCTCTCGCTATAATTTTAGCTGATGCATAATCAGCGTGGAGCTGCACCTCAATCCTTCACTCGCTCCCTTATCTCGCTGCACAAGCTTTAAGTTATTTTACAGTGCTTTCTGAATGCTTTGTGCTAATTTTAGTGGTGCATTTGGAGAAATGCTGGTTTTACAGTCAATAAAAGCATTCTCTTGAATATAAAAAGAAATGTTTATTATCTATTATTTATGCATTATTGCTTTGTGGAACTGTGAGAGATGTGAAAGACGACTGGTTTTGAATTCCTTAAGACAGTGGTTCGCAAAGTGGAGTCTGGCAAGCATAGCCAGAGTGTTTTTTTGTTTGTTTTTTTTTAAATCACAATCCACCATTATCAAATTATTATATTTAAGTTCTTATTGTTATTAGCTGATTTGACTGTTCACTTCCCTGATGACAAATCCAGCTTGGTCTGACCAACCACAGGCTAAAACAGGCTGAGCTCATTAGACTGGTAGATATGAACAGTTTCTAAATTACAGCTACTAATGCATCATTATAGACAAGTTCTTTTAAAGAAAACAACACCGTTCAACAGAAAAACAGAAACATATCTCAGACATTTATAGATCATGTTAGTCACATAATAAAGAAGTTACCAACTGTGAAGTATGAAAGATTTTTGGTAGCTGGTAGCTGATCAGACCAAGCTAGATTGTTCAGTAGGGTTGAGTTGATTGGGTTTAATCCAAGCCTCAATAACTCCAAAAAAAAAAAGTTCAGGAATTAAAACAAGATCTAGAGCACCAATAAATAACCAGAATATTACAGTATGCATTTAAATAATGAGTCTAATATTTAAGTAATTGGATTATGTTCCTAAAACAACAACAACAAAGCAACAACCCTGCTATTGTATCACTAGAATGTGATGCTTCAGTTTAATTATATGTATATAATCATACACAAGGTCAGTGAGGTGAATTAAAAAAAAAAAACAGGAAGAGACGTCAATGCAATTTGAAACAAATTACATTCAGGGACAGAAAACGAAAATTCAGGAAATATCCTTGAAAACAAGGGTCTATACTCTCCTGTTCAGGCAATCAGCATTAAACTGTGCACAGCACCGTAGATGCATGCGAGTCTATTAGAATATCTACTGGAAGATATCTTGATATTTATTTTTCTATTTATTTTTATATGATCTTGATTTTTAAAATCATTACTATTATGTGAGTTCATCAAAAATGGGTCGGACTGGAGCGATTTGTCCTCCAGCTTCATCAACACTGCTAACTAAAGTCATTCTTTCTGCTTCTGTTATTGCGAGGTCTGATAATAACCTGCAGCTGAAAATGTGCCACCATTATTTTAGCTTAGAACCTAGAAATTACTTATATATGAGCTCTTCTATGACTCTGTTTTTCTGGCCATTCTTTCTCATCGCTTTGAAGAGCAATATAAGGATTTAACTGAATGCAGCTCAGGTACAGTTAGAAATGAAAGCAGGAGCATGAAGGAATGGGGTTGTAGCCCTCAGGCAGTAAGAGGGGTGTTTGTGCTACTACTACTAAGCAAGCAAGCACACACACACACACACACACACACACACACACCCACAGTTCTATCACTGTTTTATAGGTGGCAAAAGCTTACATTCAGTACTGATTAATGGATAACTGGTCATCATTTATTTTGGTAAATTAGAATTTTTTTCTATAATTAATTGTGCTTGGTTATTTTTTTAATCTATTTTATATATTCACTTGATATATCTTTCTATCATTTTAATTCACATGTATGCAATTCTAAATCAAAATAAGTCATTAGTGGCAATAATTGAGGAAATCTTTCATTGGTTTCCCAGTTGTTGGAGTGGAGTGAACCAAAAATATGAATCTGTGGTGAATTTGTCAAGGCCACTGTGTTTCTAACTGGCATTCCTGTGATTATTGGAAATGCCCTGGTCGACCTTCACTATTGCTAAAGGTCCTTCTTTCCTTTTATTTTCTTTCCTAGAAAAATCAAATTCACACTAAGAGACTTCACAGCACAATTTCTTTCTATTGACCTCACTTGACCACCACAGTGAAGACTACACTATATGATTAATGTTTTTTCTTCGTTCCTCCATTATTGGATGCACCTTCTGAGATACTATAATTGTTTTGCGCTTTCTTCTTTCTCAGGGTTACTTGGGGCTGTGCGGAGGGACCTGACCTTGTTCTTGCCTCTTTCTTTCTATTTTTCTCTGTATTATATTCTGCATACAAAATGCTTAGGAGCTGAAAGTATCAACTTGAAATTTTACTGGCTTGTGATGTATAAGAAATTAAGATAAAATAATAAACTGTCACTGAATGTCCAGTGTGCATGCCCTCTCCTTCAGAAAGTCTCTGAAGTAATTGGAGGAGAGACGGAATTGTCTAGGTCTCTGCTCTATGCCCCTGTGGCCCGTCCATGATGAAGAAATCTGCCGAGGTCGGAGGTCGCAAGTGCTTGTCTCAGGGGAGAGGATCTTATTATCTTCTGGATTTATGAAGGGTGTTATTATTCCCTGCCTGAGCGTTTCTGCAGGCTTCTCTCTGCGCCCCGCTCACCTGGGAGCAGTCGCTCATTAATAAGCATGAAAGAGTCATGCCTGTCTCTGTGAGGACACAACATGTGCTATCTTTATTAAAACAGGCTCCAACCTCCTCCTGTGGTCTGATCTGCCTGATCCTTGTGGTTCAATGATCTTCTTTCTTTGCTCTCTGAAAAAAAAATCAAATTTACTTTAAGAAGCTTCACAGCATTATGGATTATCAGAAGTTTGCTGTATTTACAAAAGTTTATCTTACCATTACAGCTGGATCTGAAGGAACAGTGTTTTTTTCAGTGTTTACGAGGTTTACATTGCCTCCCCTCACCACCCACATAGAACTTTGCTTCTGTTTGTTCTTTGGGTCTAACAACATAGGACCCAGCCCAAGCAAAATGTACGATTTTCCAAACAACGGTAAAAGTAAAACATTCTCAAAACTCTAATCCAGGGGTATTCAGCTAAAATTTGTGACTGTCCAGCTACACAAAACTCTTACAAAGGTCCGGAAAAGCAACTAACAATTGCTTAATGGTGACAACGTGTAGTTGATTAGTTCATGGCTATAAATAAGACAACTTGTAGTGGTTATGTTTTGTTTCGCTCTAGCGCTTCACATTGCCACTTTTGACTAGAGCCACAGAGTCTGAACAAATGGGATGTCTGTTTTGAATTTGACTCTGGGAGAATAAAAGCATTCTTCTTCTTCCATTTATTTTTAAACATCTTGTTTTTGTCGAATTCAGTCTGTACAAAAAAGTGTCCCTTTTCTGACCTAACATCTTTAGCCCTGTAGCATATAATGTAATAAGCCACAACTGGTTTTTAGAATACCCGAGTTGCTGAGCAATGGGCAGTTTTTTTTTAATTTTTTTATTTTATTATTCAACTTTGCTGTCTTGGACTCCTGGCCACGGATGGCTGTGGCCTCATCAGAATTGGAACTTGCGATCTCTAGATGATAGGGTGAACCCGTTTCTGTTGCACCACTCTGGCGCCTATTATTCATGTTTTTATCTGCTCTGATGGAGTATTTTTTCAAGTCATGTGAAATACTTTGCTTGGGTCACAATTAGAGTTAAACTTTCTCCTAAAATAGCCAGTAAGTTGTTTTTGGTCTTCGGTTTTGTTTTTGTGAATATGGCTTCTGATCTCCAGCTGACCTGTTCACTCCTGCCTGTGAGCAACAGACATTAAACATCAATCATATTAAGTAAAAGCTCCAGATAATGCTGGTGCTTTTTAATACAATCCTTTGCTTCTCATGCCCGTGGCCTGCCGAGACGCTTCAAGTAGTTTGGGAACAAACTAGTAGATAAAGAAGTAAAAGTCAGGGGATAAGGAGACTTCAGCAAAGGGGTTGTAACTGATGCTAACAGCCCTGAATGCCATGATTCACTGGTCCTTTTCACACCCAGAATATGCAGCACAGAAGGCAGTAAGCAGCATGTGTGTATGATTTCATTCTCCTGCTTTGATTAGATGAGATTTCTCCATTTTGCACAGCTCCAGGGAGTGTGCAGAATTCCAGTAGAGTTTCTAGTTTAGCACCTCCTCTGTAGTGGTACACCTGCCACCACAAAAATGGTACACTCCGCCTGGAGGTCTCCTGCTCAATTATTACCACTGACACCACTGCAGAACACCTGGGTGAATTAAGGATGGTACCCTTCTGCTTCAATTATTTTCTTATGCATTCATTTATTTGCCATGTGATATGTAAGGAACAAAACATGACAGAGCATGCTGAGACTGGAAAATAATCAATGACAGGGTGGTGTGATGTGGTTACCACACCAAAGTTTATTATTTTCCAATAACATCACATCCTGAAGTATTTTAAGCCTCCCAGCAATTTGCCAACGATTACGTTTTTTAAATTTATGAATGCCATGTCATACCTTTTATCCAATTTTAGTTAGTTTTAATGATGTTGAACATCTGCGAACAAGTTCAGGTCAAGTGAGTTTTTATTGGCATTCCTCTATTTAGCTTGTATACATTGGAACGAAATGTCGTTTCTTCGGGACCATGGTGCAACACAGAGCATTACGCAAGACTACATAAAGTGCAGATACACAACAGTGTCAGACGAGTGCAAGACAATAAATACATAGAACAGGACAATAAATACACAGAACACGGGCTATAAACTGTAAACTATTGTGTGATGTAGCAGCACAAGTGTAGCAGCAATATTGGCAGCAAAAACGAGTTCCATAATATAAAAATGTCTGATGCAGCTTTGTAAAGTGCGGTGTGCAGTGGTACTGAGTCATACTGGGTTAGGTGTTTGACTAGCCCAGGTGAGCATTGGGAGGCAGCAGGGTGTTGAGTAATCTGACTGCCTCAGGGAAGAAACTGTTGCGGAGTCTGCTGGTGGTGGCACGGATGCAGGAGGGTGAAGAGTCCATGAGAGGGGTGAGAGGGGTCCTCCACAATACTGGTGGCTTTGCGGATGCAGCGGTTGTTGAATGAGGTGTCGATGGCGGGTGGAGAGACTCCGATGATCTTTTCAGCTGTTCTCACAATCCACTGTAGGGTCTTGTGGTCGGATACTGTGCGGTTCCCGTACCACACGGTGAGACAGCTGGTCAAGACGCACTCTATCGTCCCTCTGTAGAAGGGGAGTTTGGCTCTCTTCAGCTTCCACAGGAAGTGGAGGCACTGCTGGGCCTTCTTGGCTAGGCAGGTGGTGTTAAGAGTCCAGGAGTGGAGAGGTCCTCCATCAATCATATCATTAAAACCACCTGCCTAATATTGTGTAGGTTCCTCTTGTGCAGCCAGAACAGCTCAGACCCGTCGAGGCATGGACTCCACATGACCTCTGAGTATCTGGCACCAAGACGTTAGCAGCAGAACTCTTAAGTCCTGTAAGTTGCGAGGTGGGACCTCCATGGATTGGACTTGTTTGTCCAGCACATCCCACAGATCCTCAATTGGATTGACATCTGGGGAACTTGGAGGCCAAGTCAACACCTTGAACTCTTTGTCATGTTCCTCAAACCATTCCTGAACAATTTTTACACTGTGGCAGGGCGCATTATCCTGCTGAAAGAGGCCACTGCCATTAGAGAATACTGTTGCTATGAAGGGGTGTACCTGGTCTGCTACAATGTTTAGGTAGGTGGTAAGTGTCAAAGTAACATCCACAGGAATGACTCCTCACGCAAAAATTCACCATATCAACAATTACACGTTTTTTTATTAATCCGTTTATGTAGAGTGTCCGCCATACAAATCCCTGCATAAACTTACTATGTTACTATAGAAACAATAACACATCAGAATGAACACATTAATATAAATATGTGATTTGCCTTGAAGATAATGAATCAACACCTTCTGACAAATCCAATTCGAGAGGTATAAAGATGTTAACGCTCATCTTCAGTTCTGTAATTTGCAGTGGGTGTACCATTGACTCATATCCCTTTTTTTTTTATACACATGCCACTTATAGAAATTGACTCCCAAAACTTCTGTACTCCTGTTTGTTTACAAATGTGAGTTCAGATAAGAGATGGATGTATGTGACAGTGATCACAGTCTCCTTTTGTTTCATATCTACAGAGACCAGCCATTTATAATACATTGATTTTGTTTTGTTACTCTCAGATAATCTCATGTCTTTACTTTTTTGTTTAATTATTAACATGTGAAACTCTGCACAGACAATTACCTGAGCTCAGGATCAAACCAGGGACCCTGGAACTATGAGTGAGCAGTGCCACCCGTTTTTTTTTTTTTTTTTTTTAAACAGCCATTCATTCTTATTAGAGAAATCAAGCCACTGGGAATTATACCACTTTTGGTAATCATTTAAAATGGTTCATTTTTGACCCAAATTAAACAAAAATGGTTGCTGTGTTGGGGATTATTTGCCTTTATTTATGAAGTCTATAATGTGGGTTTATATTTAGCAGAACAAGGGAGATACAAAGAAGGAAGGCAAAGACATTGTGAGAAACAGGAAAGGACAAAGGAGAAGAGGGCGATCCTGGGATAATGAGCTGTCCTCTTTTGGTCTCTCTCTGTGTGGCCTTGTGTTCTCACCTGTGCAGTGTGTGCTCCATCTGGTCCAGAGAGTTGGAAGCCCCTTATCCTGAAAACACTTCTAAGGAGCTGTGATTTATTGGAACGAATCGCCGAGCCAAAGTCAAACAGCAGAAAGGATCGAGCCTGCCTTTATCTCACCATGGGTTTCCTTCAGCAAGCACCTCATCCCATTTCATGCCTTTCTCGCTTTCTTTTTCTCTCTCTCTTTATCTTTCTGTGGCTGTCTCTCATTCTGAACACACATCATTTTCTTTGTTCCATCTCCTCTTCACCTTCTAAGACAAAAGAGTATCCATCGCTCTTAGTCAGGCCCTTCTGGTGTCAGGAAGAGGCACAGCTTTAATCTTTCCCAATAGATGAAACATTCCTGGCATCTTTGTTGGTGTAGTTGGCGTAACTGAACTCCCGTCCCTTGCTTTTTGTTCACTTTCCAGGGTGCTCCTTGGAAATCAGCTCCACTCCTCTGTAAAAGGCATGTCTAGTGGTGTAAAGGAATCCAGCCAGCAGAGCCAGGGAGCACAAGGATCGACTGTCATGTCATTAGAGTGTTAATTACCTCTGACCTCAGTGGCATGACTTACTTTTGAGGATAATTTGAACACTTGGCAGCCATTCCCAGTATCATTAACTTTTACCTTCATTAGAGGATGCACTGCACACATAAACCCATTTCTGAATGTGAATATATTGAGGAGGTAACCTCAAATGTTATGTGAATGATTTTTTTTTTTTTTATTATTTTGTTTCTTAATGTGATTAATGTCACAAGGGCTAAATCTCACTGGCTCAGCTCAGTGTGCCATCCTACTAAGTGATGTTCTTGTATGTACATCATAACAAAAATTGCTTGAACAATATAGCAAACAGCCTCCATGCACATTTATGAACATTACTTTTGCCACTTTGACCCACAATGCCAAGCGCAGATCTAACAGACATCCATTTACATGTTTAGTAATGGTTTAAATGCTGGTAATTATGATAATTATAATACTAGGGCCATTGCCTGGGTCACAGTATTAGCTGTCAAGGGCTAGTCAGATGAGATGTGTGTTGGTTTAGCATGCTTTACCACTCAAATGAATTTAAACAAATGCCCATATTCATAAAGCCATCTCATTGTAGCTCATCTCATTGAGCTGATAGCTTGAGAATAGGACTGCACAACTAATTAACAAAATCAATAGAATCATTAATTTGTTGCTAATGTGAGAAACAGTACAAACATGATGCTTGTTAATAGCCAGATGTTCTGTTGAGTTTGTCCAACTGTAATGTAAGTTTATGGTCCTATTTATCAATCTTTCTTACCTTACGAGAAAATACTATCTTGTACTACATTGGCCAAAAAGTCAGTTAATGGGTTGAAAATAACTGGACAAAGTCTCAGATGAATGTCTGAAATCAAGCCATACTTGTTTACATTGTTTCTTTTATTTGATATTTTAGTTGTATATTTTATTCTTAACTAATGTACTGCATTGATAATGCATTTATGTGCATTATGCAGAGTTGGGCAATAGCGTCTCCACCACAAGTAGCAAAGCTATATATTGTATTACCTTCTAAGTAGGTAGACATTTGTTTGACCAAGTAGCATTGATAAATGCTACATTATCTAATGTTAATTCCACACACCAAAAATAATTTGCCTTGTGCAAACACAGCAAGCAAAAGCTGATTGTTTCTGTTAGCAAGACAGTCAGTGGAATTTTCCATTACTTAAAGCTTGTCAGGTCAAAATTGAACAAATCAGGGATTGAAATGCTGGTAAGACTTGAAATACAGTACCAAAAAATGTGTACAGAATTAGTAAAAAGTTAGATTGGGTGTCTGATTTATGAAAAAAAGTGGTCAACCTACAGTCAACCTACAGTGGGGTCCAAAAGTCTGAGACCACTAGTGAAAAGGCTTCTGCGTGGCATTCTTTTTCAATTTAACACACAGTTTTTCGTTGTAAATGATATTATCAGCTACAACTTGAGTGAAAAGCAGAATCTTAGAAATATTTACATGAATTTCAAAATTTCTTAGTATTTGGTATGTCCCCTTTTTGCTTTAGTGACAGCGTGCACTCGAGCTGACCCAAACGCCACAAGTTTGTGTAAAACCTGATGATCCATGTTAGATCAAATCCATTGACATGTTGTCTGAACACGTGCTTCAATGGAAGGAATAAGACTCACGCTAAATCTGAGCTTTTGTACAAAGGAGTTAACATGAGGGCCTTTCGCACCACTTTAGTTCCAGAACTGAATTTACAGTACTAAAGTACTGGGCGATTTTGCGCGAACTATTTCCCAGTACCGTTTAAAGGATTGCATTCGCACCGACAGTGGGCACTAGGAAGTGACGTAAGCCGGTCGACAGCGACGTCATTTGTGTGCGGCGTTCAACAACGGAAACAAAGAAGAACAGCGCAAACAACCGGAGGATGGAGGACGCTGTGATCGGAGCTGTGTTTTTGTTGTGTCTCGCGTCCATCTATCGCTGTTCTCCATACTTGCGAAATAAGTTGACACTACAGTATGTTTACACGGCGTTTTAAATCATGGCGGGTGAGGGCGTTTTCGTACGCGTTTGGCCAATCAACGTCTACTTACGTCACGGATAGTACCAG
>CM040475.1:12664091-12674339 GCA_022758105.1 Pangasianodon gigas
ACGAACACAATACTTTTTTTTTTTTTTTTTTTTGGAAAAGCATGAAGTTCTGCTTTAAATCTGCACAAATGTGTTACTGAAAGTGTGTGATTGACATATAATTGTGTCCATGCGTGCATGTATGTGTGAAGGCTGATGGCTTTGTTTCTTTCTGTTAAACGAAAGTGCATTCAACATGAACGAACCAATCTCTCAGTACCTGCACTTTGGCTTTATCATAAAGACTCCACACTACAGTCCCTCTCACATTCCATGCATTCAAACTGAATAACACTGAAGCAATTACTGAGGCGGTTGGATCCTGTGAAGAAACGTGACAAAGCCAGAGGTGGCACTTCATAAACGTCCCTGTCAATCCTCCATGAAAGCGTTCTTACCCTAAGTAATAAGCGAGTGTGGAAATATGTAGCGTGTGTGTATGTGTGTACAGTTCTATATTTGTGTGAGAGAGCATTTTAATATGAGGCATTTTAAATATGTCTCCCCTTTGTTTTCCATTCATATTCTATATTGTTGTACTGTATTAGTACTTCTGTTATGCTAAATTGATCTTAAAGTTACCAATAAAGAAATTTTCTTTTTAAAAAAAAAAGCCTCCATCATTTCTTTCAGCTGATTTTATGATCTTTGTCTATAATCATTTTCTTGTCAACGGACATCATGATAAAATTTTTGTATTTATGTTGTGTTCTTATAGACAATATTGTCTTTTGTAGTAACCTGTAGTAAGTGAATTTTTAAATAATTGAATGTAAATGCGTAATTTCCTTTTTGACTTGCATTAAATTAAACAGAGCAAATATGAGAACGCACATTACATCCTCTGGGAGTGAAGGAGAGAATTTCAGTACAGGAAAAAAACAAAGAATTAATGACAGAATTAATATTGATGTTATTTTCTTGATTATTCGTATTATAATCATTATTTATTTTTCAATTATCCATCCATTTGACACCTCTAGACAGTTTAATGGCTGCTTGTTTTTAGTGCATCATGCTAGATCAGAGTCATCATGGAAACTCCTCCACAGCTCTCACTGTTCATTAAGCCACAGATGTGTTTACTTGATAACTAAAGACTTGGGAGCACTGGGAGTTATCTAAGTGTTCCTGTGTTGGAAAAAAGAAGGAAAAAAGCCATGGAAGATGAAAGAGAGTGGGTAGAGATGTCAGGATGATGAGAGGAAAACGATGGAGACACGCAGATGGCAATGACTGCAGTGAAGCCTCAGGTGAGCACTCCAACAGCCTTGAGTCTCATTATACCCACACACACACACACACACACACACACACACACACTCAAACTATACTGCAGAGGTATTGTGGGAAATAAAGAGAAAAAGTTGTATAACTGTTTCCTTTTCATTTTGTGTCTCCCTAGGTGCCCATATTGAGTGGCTTCTTGAAAACTGAACCTAAACCTCACTTACACACAAACACTTTAGTTGATGTTTGGGTAGCATATTTTCAATACAGTCGTACTTTTATTGGCTGCTTCATACACAAAAAATATACTACTGCACCACTTTTCCCCTCTGCAGTTATAGTTAGACTCTTTCTTTTGTATTTTCAATTCAACATTTTTCTGTATGTACATTTATGTTTATTCACTTTCCCCAGTCCACAATCCAGTCCAAGGAACAATATGAGCTAATAGAGTGCTAAAAGGCACAGAAGAAGGCAGTTTCACTCAAGTCCTCACCCATGATTGAGGAGGGTGTCTTGACAACAGGATTGTTTTCACGCAAACAGATTCCTTCCAAACTGCAGACTGCATAACTTTGTCACTTCTTTTCTGCACAAAATCACTGTAAAATATGATAGATACAGTCACACAGTCAGCGTTCCAATTCATCCCAAAGGTATTCAGTAGGTTCGAGGTCAGGGCTCTGTGCAGGCCACACACCAACCTTGGAAACACATGTGACCTTGCTTTGTGCACAGGCTACAGACCACAACTTTCCTTCTTCTGCCATTGTGAAACTTAAAACAGGAAGTTTGACATTGGCCCTGGGAAAAATTTTCACATATGGTGTGGTCCACAAACAAGTTCACTTGAACTGAACCCCAGACTGCTGTTCTCAATTCAGGCCAAATGGCATTGAGTCTGAATAAAATGAAAAAAAAAAAAAAAAAAATCACAAGTCTCTTCACGTTCATCAGAAACAAGTGCAAGACAACTGAAGGAAGAACAGAGAATGTTAACCAAGGAGTATTGGTTTAGTACTCAGGAATCACCAGACTGTGAAGGATCTAATCTTACAAGCAGTGGTGGAAAGTAACAAACGACATGTATTCTCATTACTATGCTTGAGTACATGGTTCACTGTAATGATACTTTTTTGGAAATAATTATATAATAATTTTACATCAGTTTTTACAAAGAAAATATTGTTGATCACCATACAAAGCAGTGGAAGCTGGTGATTTTGTAAAATAGATTCACCCAAATATTGAAATTCATCCAAGAGCGATAATACAGACACATTTCATTGCCGCTTTTTAATGGAATTTAAGGGGAGGATGGGCTTCCCATGTAGTCTTAAAGCAATCAGCTGTGTTAAAGAGTAAAAAAACAATAATGCAGTCAATTAAAAGAAGGTATATGTGAATTTTAAATAATTTTAAATAATTTTAAATTATTTCAAAACCCTATGAAAATAGAATTTCCTGATGAAAGTCTATACTTCCATGGCCAAATGTTTACTCAGCAGCAGCAATGTCTGAGATGGTGGAGACAGATTAGCATCCCTTGCTGAGTTTACCAGTTATTGTTAGTTTTAATGCTTCCAAGGAAACAGCAGGATAATCATCTGCAAATTATGCAAATCAAAACCCATGGAGATATGATATCGATCACGAGAAGTGTATAAAAGAATTTCCAAAATATTAGCTGTACCATGAAACACTGTGAAGGCCATCAACAAGTGGAGAAAATGGTGACATTACCAAGAAAGGAGATCCCTCCAAAATTTACAACAGGACAAGACAAAACTTACCAGGGAGGCTGCCAAGAGACCTACGGCAACATTAAAGGAGCTGTAGGAATATCTGACAAGTACTGATTACTCTCTGCATGTGACAACAATCTCTCGTATTCTTCACATGTCTGGGCTATGGGGTAGGGTGGCTAGATGGAAGCCCTTTCTCACAAAAAACATCCAAGCTCAACTAAATCACCCCAAACCATGTGGCAAAATGTGTTATGGTCTGATGAGACCAATTCCAAAAAGAATAATAATTCCATAATTCCAAAAGGTATGTTTGGCACAAAAAAAGCACATCACCAAAAGAACACCATACCCAAGGTGAAGTATGGTGGTGGCAGCGTCATGCTTTACTGCTGCTTTTCTTCAGCCAGAATTGCAGGTTTTGTCAAGGTGGAGGGAATCATGAATAGCTACAAATACCAGCTGATTTTAGTGCAAAACATTCAGGTGTCTGCTAGTAAGCTGAAGATGAAAAGGAATTTTACCTTTCAGCATGACAGTGACTCAAAGCATAGAATGTTTTTGTATGAAAGCATGGGAAAATATTGCAAGTCAAGATGTGCCATGCTGATAGACTCTTAGCAAAAACACAGAGTGACGTAAAATCAAAAGGTGCTTCAAGAAAGTATTAGTTTACGGTTGCCCACACAATTATTCAGCTAGGTTATTGCAAGTGTTTTATTTTTCCTTTTTTCCCTAAAAAAGTTTCTGATTGTTTCACTTTATTTGTATACTTTGCAGTTTCACATTAAAGGTGGGACAAGATCTGACATGACTTATCTTAGTTTCATTTTTTTACTTCACAAAAACCTGCCATTTTATCAGGGGTGTGTAGACTTTTTTTTTATATCTATTGTAACTAGCTACTGAAACCATAACAGCATTTGGCTAGGTTAGCTAGCCAGCTAACATTACCTTTCTTTATATAATGTTGATAATTGAGGTGCTGTTCACTTCTGCATAGCTCACTTGGCTGATTAACAATTGTTCAAAAATACATTCCTTAGATATAGAACATATGGGAAAAAATTGTAAAGTAATTACTCAAGTAGTTTTTCCCAAGACTTATTTACTGTAACAGTAATTTTCTTGATCAGTACTTTTACTTTTACTTAAGTGAATTATTACTACAGTAGCAGTACTTTTACTCATGTTAGTGTGTTGTCTTTTTTCCACCACGGCTTACAAGTCAAAAACAGCTAGCTTGCAGTAGAGTGCTAATTAATACATAATTGCAAGCATTGTGAAAGAGAGACAAATACACACACTTACTGTACAGTCAGAAGGAGTTCTGGAGAAGGAGTTTACAGTACATTTCAGGTTCATATTTGCTTTTTGAACATACCATTTCAGATTTAGTCCCCCATTGCTGTTGTAATAACTTCCACTCTTCTGGGAAGGCTTTCCACTAGATTTTGGAGCATGGCCGTGGGGATTTGTCCATTCAGCCACTAGAGCATTAGTGAGGTCAGGCACTGACGTCAGGCGAGAAGGCCTGGGGCACAGTCAGCATTCCAATTAACCCCAAAGTGTTCAGTGGGGTTGAGGTCAGGGCTCTGTGCAGGCCACTCGAGTTCCTCCACACCAACCTTGGCAAACCATGTCTTCATGGAGCTCGGTTTGTACACAGGGGCATTGTCATGCTGGAAAATGTTTGGGCCTCTTAGTTCCAGTGAAGGTAAAATTGTAATGCTACAGCATACAGAGACATCCTATATAATTGTGTGCTTCCAACTTTGGCAACAGTTTGGGGAAGACCCACATATGGGTGTGATGGTCAGGTGTCCACAAACCTTTGGCCATATAGTGTACATACATACATACTGTGGTCTTTGAGGCTATAGTTGAGCACAAGACTCTGACCAACCATGAAAAACAAAAATGACACTCCCCTAAAATACAGTAATTCTGCCAATAATACAATAACACGGACTTAATGATATGTTAAAGGAAATAGTTGCCAACTATTTTTCCATTGCCAGTTTTTCTGAGCACATGGTGCATCCTGCTTTTATTCAACTACTCATAATTATCCACTTTAATGGAGTCAGACAGCACATTTACAAGTAGCAGAATGGGAGTGCTAAATATACTCAATTCAAATCAATGTCAAATTCTTGTTGCCAGTGATATGCGGTGACAATTTCAGTTCCATTTTAGCCGCCTCAGACTGTTTACAACAGACTACAGCTTTGAATGAATAGCAAATCTTTGACTGAAGTATTCTGGATCAGCTGCATGTCCAGAAACTGTATGAAATAGGAATTGTAGTAATGAATCTTAATGACGGTGCTGTTCCAACAAAAACCTCATTGTTGAAAACAGATATTCATAAGCGCAATAGCTAAATCAATGTCTTAATAAAGAAGTAAATTCAGAACTAGTACGTATCAAGTATAATTTTGTTAATTTAATTTTAATTTTAAAAGTATTTTCATAAGTTGCAGTCAACGGTGAAAACGTATGTAAGTGATAATTCCAGTTCCATGTGTTAGAAAGAGCTGAGAGTCTGTGGTGAAAAGAGACACACATTGTGTGTGTGTGTCCTAGCACAGGGCATTTCCATTGCTTTTAATCACCTCTTGTCTCCTGAGTGTTAATTATCTCTGTGAATGTGTTGTGTCTTGCTCTGTATGAGGTTTTAAACATTTCCCGTGCAACACACTCCTCACTCTTTGCTAAACCAAACATTTGGCATATAAAAAGTACAGAATGTGATTGAACACAAAAACTACTACACTGACACCATCTAACAAGACTGTCCACCTTGAGACCTTGTTGAGTTTAATAAGTGCACATACGCATTGATGGAGCATTAGTGCTATGAGACAAGGAACACCAGAGCTCCACTGTGGAAATCTCTCAGGGACTCTGAATGGGACTCCTTTGTCTCAGGTCTCCATCTGTCTCTCCTCAGAATACAGATGGAAAGGCAGGTCTTTTTTATCCGTTAGCAGCTCCTCTGCATAACCATAATGATGCAGATCGACAGCTGCCTGGAGACAGGCCTTATGGAAAAGGATGGATATGTTACTCAGGAGGTTTCATGCACTTTTTCCTTAATTTAACCTAAGCACTAACAACAACTGCTTTCTTTTGGTCACGGTTGCAGTGGATCCAGAGCCTGGATTCCCAGATCCTGGGAACACTGGGCATGAGGTAGGGACACACCCTGAATGGGACACCAGTCCATCATACATAGGGCAATTTAGCTTAGCTATTTTGCCTACTGGCATGTTTTTGGGAGGTGGGAGGAAACCATTAAACCCAGATAAAACCAATGCATTCAACATTTAAATCTGTGCACAGAAAGTAACCTGACCTCAAGATTGAACCAGGGACCCTGGAGCTGTAAGCAGTTGTGCACTACACCATTGTGCCACCCCCTGCTAACCACAATGCATATTAATTCCATAGTATCTTTTTTGATTCTATGAGTACCTTTTTTGTTACTTTCACTGGGGACACTGGGAACATGAACCACATTTTATTCATGTCCCCACTTTTGTCCCCACTACTTTTTCACTACTACTACTTTCATAACCTGTTAAGAAAGCTTTTAGATAATAGCTCTAGATCTATAATAGATCCAAACATTTCTAAAAATCTGTTTTATTGTGTCCATGGTGTTAGTTTGTCAGGGTGGCATCTGTAATAAATCTCTCACATCTGGATGGCTAAATGAACATACACTGAGCACGTTTTTAGCAGGTTCCCATTCATGTGTCTCAAACTCAGATGTTTGTGTGACACAGCAATATGATCATATTATGATCATATGATCATATCACATATATATATACACTATATGGCCAAAAGTTTGTGGACACCTGACCATCACATTCATATTTGCGTTTTGAACATACCATTTCAGACTTAGTCCCCCATTGCTGTTGTAATAACATCCACTCTTCTGGGGAGGCTTTCCACTAGATTTTGGAGCATGGCTTTGGGGATTTGTCCATTCAGCCACTAGAGCATTAGTGAGGTGAGGCACTGACGTCAGGGGCGAAGGCCTGGGGCACAGTCAGCATTCCAATTCATCACAAAGGTGTTCAGTGGGGTTGAGGTAAGGGCTCTGTGCAGGCCACTCGAGTTCCACCACAACAACCTTGGCAAACCATGTCTTCATGGAGCTCGGTTTGTACACAGGGGCATTGTCATGCTGGAAAATGTTTGGGCCTCTTAGTTCCAGTGAAGGTAAAATTGTAATCTACAGCATACAGAGACATCCTATATAACTGTGTGCTTCCAACTTTGTGGCAACAGTTTGGGGAAGACTCACATATGGGTGTGATGGTCAGGTGTCCACAATATGTATGTATAAAGCATTATAAATGTATATTATAATTCTTTTCTCGACACTTTTTATACTTTGTTTGGCCCTCAGGTCAAATTGGCCAGTTTATCATTTTTAGTAAAGAAAAAATATAGAAGAAATAATTTTTTCCACCTGAACCTTTGTGACCTTGGCTTATTTCCTGTAAGGAACATGAACAATTTTTTTTTTTGAACACACATCATACATCTCCCCTACATATATATATATATATATATATATATATATATTTTCCTTATAAGGTTCTCAGGTCAATTTGATCCAAGCATAACAAATAGTTGAAAATTGTACTTGAAAACAGACAGGTCATGGTAAGTATGAAATTAAACATGAGTTTATGTCAAAGACAATTATGATAAATAAAAAATCTCCCAAGCCTTCTTCCACCAACATCCTTCCAAGAATATTTGGCAGGAGACTCCTGTTACACCAACTGCACGTCTCAGACAGCCACCACTCTCCCATTGTATAAATTAAGTGTGAGTATCTTTTTGTTATGGGTATTTAGTGTATAATGCACACACTGTAAGATGTTGTTCATCATGTGCTACAGAATGTACGCATATATGTGCATTCAAATGGCATTTTTTTTTTTTTTTTTTTTTTTTTTTTTTTTTTTTTTTTTTTTTTTTTTTTTTTTTTTTTTTTTTTTTTTTTTTTTTTTTTTTTTTTTTTTTTTTTTTTTTTTTTTTGCAGTTCTCAAGTTCATTTTTCTAGTTGATCTACTGTAGACATGAATGCTTATGCACACACAGTGTTCTGTTTTATAAATTTTATTTCAGAAGGATGTGATTCATTTTTGTCTAAGCATAAATGAAATAAAATAAGACAATGCAAAATGTGGTTTTTATTTGTTATTTATAGCTGGCTTTTGTTTTTTCATAGCCACTTTGAACTTTGAATATAACAAGATACTTTGAACTTTGAATTGAATACTTTGAACTTTGAATATTACAAGATACTACTTTGAATATAACAAGATAGAGATAAAAATCTGAGTAACAGTTATATACAATAAGGGAACACTGAATATATTTCAAAACAGCTAGGATCAGCTAGCTTGTGTCAAACTCAATACACCTTTTACACTATTATTTCACCATGTTACTCTGAGGTCAAATGACATGAACAAAATCTCTATCATATAAATGAGATTACAAAAATCACCTTTAATACTGTATATACTTCTCAATGTAGGCAATCCCATAATTCACTCTATCAGAGTTCTATGAAGGTTTAGACAAATATGGCAGACTATAATGTTTCTCCAATGGAGGAGGACATTTACAAGTGTATAAGATTTACTTGATTTTGCTTAACCATTTCTGTGTTTGTAGATTGTCAGAACTCAAAATTACTTAAATAAATTTAATACAGACTTATTTATGCAGCTGAATTATAGCTTTAGTTAGTCAACTAGCCATCATTCAGTGAACAGTACTTCTTGTACTAATGTACTTCTAAAAGTTTAACATTTTTTTTCTGCAAATAGATTTTTACTATGTTATAGCTTGCAAGAGGTTGCTGTTAGGCCTATTTCTTTTGTTCACAGAAAGCCAATAAAGCCCTTATTAAGCCTTTATTAAGGTCTGGGCTAAGGGAGAGGGGTAGTATACTGGAGACATGAACTTATTTAACTCAATGTATCAGGACTGTTAAGTAATTGTTTGTTAATGTAAATGTTTTCATGTATTTTTGTGAATATATATAAACACAGCATATGTGTCCTTCTCAAAGCTATCTTACTTTCTTTGTCCATAAACAATTTCCAAATTAGCAGCAGTAGCAGAAAACTAGGTTTCGCTGATTGTCGCTGATTGTCGCTGATTGTCTAAAATCAGCCATTTCAGATACTAGTGAATATACAAGACCAGCGTCTAAAGGGTTAAGTTCAAAGTTTTTAATAGCACAAGGACAGCAACACAGTTTGCAGAAAATAGATTCTGCGTATATTTAGTTTCTTTTAAATCACAGTGATCTTATTTAGCTTGTCACATTCCAAGTGTGTCCATTACAAAGGACAAAAAAAATCATATCAGCTCTATGTCCTGATTCCAGTGGCGCCGGTGCAGATTAAATTGAATTACTACAGGGAATGGTGTGTCACATACACACTGATAATCAGATCCTGACTTCGTTTCCCAGACTTCTGAGAAACATAAGCTATTTCACCTCTCATAACCATCCCCAGTGATTTTCAGTGATTCCTCTGGTTTCCAGTCATTAGCTTAACTGCATTTCACCGAACATGATACCATGCTGATGCATCTCTGAGTGTTCAAGAACTCTGGCCCATCACACTACTGGACCCATCAGCACTAAACATTCAGCATAGGAATGTCTGAACATTAACCTTACACACATATACACATATATTTGAACGGGTAATTTGAACTGTTATGTTCCCATTTTTCTGGAACAGCGGGTAGCATTGGCAGCTCACAGCTCCAGGGTCCTGGGTTCAATCCTGAGCTCGGATTACTGCCTGTGTGGAGTTTTGCATGTTCTCCCTGTGCCGGTGTGGGTTTCCTCCAGGTTCTCCGGTTTCCTCCCACTTTCCAAAAACATGCTGATAGGCAGATTGGCTATACTAAAATTGCCCCAAGGTGAGAATGAGTGTGTGAATATGTGTGAATGGTGATCTGTGATGGACTGGTATCCTATCTGGGGTGAATTCTCCTGCCTTGCACCCAGTGTAGCTGGGATAGGTTCCACATCCACGCCACCCTGAACAGGATACAGCAAGATGAAGATGAAAATATTAAAGTACTAAATTAAAAAAAAAAAAAAAAAAAAAAAAAAAAAAAAAAAAAAAAAAAAAAAAAAAAAAGAAAAAAAAAAAAAAAAAAAAAAAAAAAAAAAAAAAAAAAAAAAAAAAAAAAAAAAAAAAATAAAAAAAAAAAAAAAAAAAATAAT
>CM040475.1:12674439-12760174 GCA_022758105.1 Pangasianodon gigas
TTTTAATAATGTGAAAATATATATATAAAAAAATAAAAGGTAACTATAAATACTAAAACAGAAGAAGAAGAAGTACTTTTAATTAAATGTAAAATTAAAAATAAGTTTTCAATTGCTTTTTTTTAAATAGTGTATGGAGCTTGACTGCTTAATGCATAGTGATATTGATAAATACTAAATACTATACTTAATGCATAGTGGTATTTCACCGTTTTGAAGTATAGTAACAAAAAGGGGCCTCTCCACTTAGCAAATCTCAAAAAACGTGTTAGGGAATAGATAGAAATACATTAACTGAGGAACAATGTGATTTAAAGCTTTAAAACCAAGTTAAAAAAAAATTAAAATCTGTCCTGTATGACTTTTTACTGGCTGTTTTATGAATGACAAGTAAATGCAGTATTTAAATAATTGTTCCTCTAATATTAAATAACCTTTCTCCAGCTACATCTTCACTTGATTTGAAGTGAGTTGTATAGAGTCTATAGTCCGTATATTATCCTGTATGTTGCTCCAGGGTGATGAAGGCTTAAGATTTCATGGCTGAGATAACAATAAACCTTCACCTGACATGACCTGATTACAGTAGCTATGACTATTCTTGACTAACACTGCTCCTACATCAGGAAATATTAGCTCCTTGTCAGTTAAATTGCCAGAATAAAGGGCATCTGAAACTTGATAGTACTTATTGCTTTAATGGGAGTTTTTGTGATGTGTGGAACACAGACGCTGTGATGCCTACTACATTGTTTGAGTCTAATATCTCTGTCTGTCCTCATTCTCCTTGACCTGTCTGCTGCCTCTTTCACTGTGAATCACGAGATCATCATTTCCCCTCTTGCTGATTTGGGGATTGGAAGCTACGCTCTGACCTTGTTCTCATCATACTTACAGGATCAATACAACCTCGTAGCTTGAAGAGGTTCAGTTTCATCACCTCACAGCCTCACTACTGGATTCCCTTGGTCTTTTAGTGGTTATGAGTATGAATGTGAGCCAGTGAATGAAATCTAACCAGTTATTGACCTTTATATCATATCAGTATATTTTCCCATTATGTTCCCATTATGTGTCAAATATTTCATGGCGAACATTGTGGTGATTTCAAGTAACACATACATTCAGGAAATAGCAATTACTGAACATAACTTTCTATGATACTGTATGTGGCTTCAGCTGCAGAAGGTGAGACATGGAGACGTGCACATATAGCAGCGTGAGCTGTGCTCTTCCCCGAGGATGACACTTCTTTGATCTCTCTGCACAGTATCAACAAAGAAAGCTCATGGATATAAAAGGGAAAGGGATGCAAGCTCTGTGTTCTAGGGGAGAGACATTTCTCCATGTGTAGTGGAGAGATTTCCATCTAACTCCTGTACTCTTGTGTAGCTTCTAGTGAGACACCTCTTGTGTCATGCACTAGCAGTTAAGATTTCATCTGCATTATTTCTAACATGGGCCTGTTTCTCCATCAGTTCTGTAAGTGTACAGTATGTTTTAATACATTAACTTCACTGATAGGGGCACTGTTGCCTCACACCTCCGGGGTTGGCAGTTTGAATTCCGCCTCCGCCCTGTGTGTGAGGAGTTTGCTTGTTCTCCCCGTGCTTTGGGGGTTTCCTCCGGGTACTCCGGTTTCCTCCCCTAGTCCAAAGACATGCATTGTAGCCTGAATGGCATTTCCAAATTCCCCGGTGTGTGTTTGTGTGTGTGTGTGCGATTGTGCTTTGCGATGGGTTGGCACCCTGTCCATGGGTTGGCACCAAGTCCTCTGGGATAGGCTTCAGGCTCCCCCACAGCCCTGTGTAGGATAAGCAGTACAGAAAATAGATGGATGGATTTCACTGATTGATTTCTTAAGTACCCAGTTTTTCTTCTTTAAGAAACAGAAAGTTAAATCAATACGCTGGCATTGTTGAGTATTTATTGATAGACATGTTTTAACTAAACCTCAGACAAGCGATTAGTTACTCCTTGCATATTTAATAGCAGCAGAATAACTTCTATGATAAATGTTTAAAAAAAAACACGTTTAAGTGAAAAAGCTAATTTTACAGAGCAAGAGATTTTTGTGCAAGTGATCTAACGATGAGTGTGCTTTTCCAATATTTTTTACTATAGTTCCTGTTTTAGAATAATTTACATTAAATTTATAAATTGGAGTCAGATTATTTTATTAAATAATATACATGCATTTAACTTTTGCCTGCTCCTACTGCTGCTGTTCCTCTTTAGGTGGCAGAAAGAGAAATTACGTTTCATAACACAGCAAAGCATTTTCACCCTTCAGTCCAGTCTTGTTCTCCTTAACTAAATCATAGGTCTTGTGACTTCTCTTATTGCTATGCTGATGACACATAACTTCCCTTTTCCTCCCTCCCAAGTTTCTGAGAAGATATCAGACTTCCTTACAGACATCTCTTTCTGCATGAAGACTCACTGCTTCAGTGTCCTCGCTTCTGAGAGTGCTGGAATGAGCTTTCACCTCCACTCAGATATTTCACCTCTACTACTCCTTTCTAAAAATTCTACAGACCTTCCTCTTAAAAAACTATCTAGTACAACATGTTAACTTTTTCTTTACTTACTTCACTTCTTGTTTTTTTTAAATTTACTTGTTTTATTATTTATACTTATTTAAAACTGTCATTCCATTACCATCTAGCCCACTCTAGCATGTGTACAAACTAGCATTTGTCTCTTGTCTTTCAGGTTATGAATCCTTCCAGATGCAGATGTTTGCAATTTTGGAAGTCGCTTTAGATAAGAGCATCTGCTTAATGACTAAATGTAACTGGAAATATTCTATATAGACAAGCTAATCTAATCTTTATTGAATCTTATCTGTCACAATATTCCCTCTATACATACCGAAGGGTTGAAAGTCCGCATCCACTACCAAGAACAGTTTTTATGAGTCATTTATATATAACCTGAACCAGGAGAAATCAGATCCTGGAAGTGAGAGAAAGAGAAAGAACTACCAGTCAAAAGTTTGAACACATCTACTCATGGATTTTTTTTTTCTCTACTATTTTCTACTGTTTTAAAATACATTCAACATTAACATGAAACAACACTTACAGAATTATTCAGGGACCAAGAAAAGTGTTAAACAAATCAAAACTATTTTCAATTTTAATAGTATTCCTTATGAAGCTTTGAGGAAGGCCGAGCTCTTGTTACCTGCTTCTCTTATTGAAAACTACTTTAATTTTAGGTTAAAAAAAAAAAACTTGTATTAAGTGCAACTATACAGTATAAAATGGAAAAAAAAAACAGCCAAAGGTTTGGACACACGAGACTGCATATGTCTTCACTGTCTTAAATACATTTTGATAGGGACATTTCTTTTTGTTTCTGACACAAATGTAAAGGTGTTTCCCATGTATATATTTATTTCTGAATCAAAATATATATTTTATAATTAGTTACTGTGTAAAACAAGGTAGAACAATAATTTTACATTGTTCTTATTATTATGCAATCGAAGAAAACAGTAAAAATTGCCCTTCTATGTGAAGGTGTGTCCCAAACTGGAATTGGCTGGTAAGATACATTATTTATTTATTTATTTATTTATTTTTGATGAGATTGTTGTGTGAGATTCATGCAGAATTATGCATTTGCATATTTCATTTTGGCACTATATATTTCATTAAAATTTTTACCTGCTCTTAAGCGTGTTCATTGCTGCCTCTCGATTAATACAGTTCTCTGTGAATTGTGCATTATTGTCCTACTGCTTTTAGTCAGTAAGAGCAAAGCTCTCAGAGTCTTAAGCACGATTTAAAAAAAAAAAAATTAGCATTAGAAGACAAGTCACTGGACTTCTCCAGGGAAAGACTACACTGGTGTTACTGCATGTACAACACTAGAGGGCTGTATAGCATTATTAATTCAGAGCTGACTCCATGTTCTGACAGTGAGTTTTGCTTTGTGATTTAAAATTGATCTTCAGGGCTTGGGTTTTCTATTATTTTGCATTTGTTTAACACTTTCAGAGTAGAGTAGTAGGGGAATTTTCTCTAAATGGATGCCTGCAACTGTGACTTCTTTACCTGCATCTATATCACTTATTTGTGGCAAATCTCTCTTTGTGTGTGTGTGTGATAAAAAAAAAAAACAGTTCCTGTAGGTGTGAAGTTTCTTACATGGTGAAGAACAAAAGGTGAAAAAAGTGAAAAACTGTGCAGTTGTGTACACTTACCTCTTCACTACTTGTCACTACTTGTTAACATAGTTGTAATGAGTTTTTTTTTTTTTCAGGCTCTTTCTGTTTACATGTTTCAGCATACAGTTAGTGTAACAGTTCGTCTATATGCATGCCCCAACATCTGAAGGTGTGCAGAATTTTTCTAGTAGTAGTCATAGTTTTATCTGTTACCCACATGGCTGCAGGTGGAGCAACAGATCAGAAATCTTAAAGAGTTTCTGTAAACATGTTCTCATTAATGCAACCTCAGTTGTCTTTTTTTTTTTTTTTTTAACCTGCAGTAAAGTACCAGCAAAATCTCACAAACCAAAATGATGGACATAATTGAAAATCACATCAATTCAAATAAAAATAAAATCACAGTAGGATTTGAAAAAATTTCAGTAGGATGCTAAAGTTGAAAAATATACTAGTTGAAAATCAAAATGAAATGAAAATGGTTCATTCTCAATTCTCCAAGTGTCCACTAGAGGCCTCCATTGGTCAAAAGAATATAGACCTGTACAGCATTTAAAACTCTTGGATGCCAGCACTGCTTTCCAGACTACCTCTGGACCAGGAAAGGGTGATCAGAAATAAACAGCTAATGAAAAAATAAAGAAATTTTTGAAAGTTTTATGTTTTTAATGTATCCCAGACATGAACCTTTAAACAATATATGGTTCAAACCCTAATGTGTGTGCAGTTTCCTGCTTTTCTTTTTGTATGTTGATAGAGCTTATATTGCTATTAACTGTATATAATTTGTGTTGTTTATTTAGAATTTATCATTTATAATTCATTGATGTAATCTCATTTGTTGCCAAAACTGTACCTGTTCAAAAAAAAAAAAAAATCCTTTAAACAAGGCTTTAAGTCATTATCTTTACAAGCATTGATATGCAGCTTCACCTGAAATTTCTCTAGCACTACTAGTCAACACTTTGGACACATGTGACTGAATATATATTTTTCATCATCTTAGACATTTTGATAAAGGCCTATGGTTAAAATGAACCTCCAAGAAAAATGTATATAGTGAAGGCAATCAAATGAATCAAATGTAATTTAAAAAAATAGATAGACACGTAGTTTTTTGTTGTTATTTAAAATTAAATTAAACAGTCTATTTGGAGGAGAAACAGTCTACTTGGTAATGTCCAGTAATGCAATGTGACAGGTCTAACTATAGTCTTTATTACCACAATACTCAGCCAAGTTGACAATAAAAATAACAAGAATAATACATTAAAAAAAAACAAATCTCTGATTACAGGTGCTCCTTGCGATGACCTTTAAATCCCATCTGGTAAGGAATTTGAGAATGCAGTCATTCATAAAAATGGTACCAAAAGTTAAACTGATAAAATAAATTAACACATTAACACCAACACACAGTATAAAGAAAACTGATGGAAAACAAAAGTACTCACTAGAACACAGTGAAATGAAATAATGAAATGAAATAATGAGGCATTCTTTAAATATTTTGACTATTTTGGCTATTTCTTAGAGACATGGATCCTTGGGTCCTACTTTGAGAACCATGGACCTAAATACACTACAGTATGCTTTAAGCCAGGAAAAAAGGAAGAAAGACACCTTAAAACAAAAGGAATGCTCCACAAACAAACCAGAGTCACAAATTAATGAGATGGTGTACAAAATCTATGCTTCAGATAATAGACAGGTGATAGTCTGTAATAGTATGGCTCTAAAACATAACAGGACCCTCTGATGAAAAAAGATTTCCCATTCTGTAAAATATGAAGTCCTGACTATTAACTTCAACAAACCAGCACTTAACTCTGGGAATTGTGAGTGATCCTACTCTCTTATTCTCCATTCAGCACTCCTCATCATGGCATGTTCGTAGTTTTACCACAGCCTGGCACAGATAAGTGCACTGATGGCAACTCTATCAGCTGGGAAGTTGGCACTTGGGAAACAACCGTGTGTTTAATAAAAACATGGACATAACCAGCTGACCTCAAGCTGAGACTGCTTAAACCAATGAGTGGTAGTTCTTCCTGTGGAATAACTTGTGAGCTCTAATTTCACTCTTCCACCCCCTTTTCCCAAGCTTTCAACTTCGGTCTTGTCTGTCACACTTGCCTTTTTTCCACTGCCTCGACAGTAAAGACTATAGTTCTATTAGTGGTTCTATAAGTGATGCTGTGTAGGACATTACTCAGCAGAATAAATATAATTTATAGATACATCTGGAGGGCTCCCTACCATTACATTTACAGCAGGACTTGCTTTTAAAACCCACTGTTCATTTTTAAGTGAAGCTATGAGACATTCAAACATAGATAAAGGGTTGGTTTGGCTCTGGGTTTATCCAGTAAAATGTTCTCAGATGCTTTATATGTCACTAGCTGGGAAAGTGCTTAAATAACTTCTAAATAACTGCAATGGATTGACATGTATATAAGCTCTGAACACACAACCAGTCAGTTGTGCTTGTGATATCAAGGTTACTGAAATGTATAAGGAATAGCTAGCATGGTGTTCGTGCTACCTGTGTTGCTAGTTTGTTTTGCTTTGTATCTGTAAGTCTTTATGTATCATAACTTTGATAAGTTATGATAAGGACGTGAAAACCTTACAAGCCAATAGCATGGTTTTTAGAACAGATCTCACATGCTTACACCTTCCAACTTTCGAATATTTTTCAAATAGAATTTGACAAAATGATGTAAACACCACAGTGTATTAATTAGAGTATTTGTTAATACTTTAATTGTTTACTTTGTTTATAAGACAATGTGACACCTATGTAAACCCTTCATGACAACTGACATAAACCTATAGAAACATTTTAGCAAGGCTTATTCCAATAAACAACAGCTGAAAAAGTCTGCTTTCTTCACCTTTGATAACAACTGACTTGAGTGTACTTCTGGTATGTCAGAGTCACATAATCGTAACAAAGCGATATAATTTGCCAAGTGAGGGAATAAGGTGAGAACAAAGATGTAGCAGGTCTCCTGGACTTGGCATTTTATAGCAACAACATGAAAACCTGCTGTACATTTTTACAGTAAATGTTTTAACATCGTAACAACAGAGTTCTGTATATTTTTCTGACCCTTAAAAGCAAACTATTCACTTTGACTAACGGTTTCCTACATTACCCACAATGTTGTTTAACTACCCCTGATAGTGGTGCCAGTAGAATTAGCCCTTGCTTCATCTCTACCTAAAGAGAGCGATGCAGCAGTGCTTTAGTCCTGTAGTCTGTCCAGCTCAGCTCAACTCCTCACCTGTACACTCTGCTCAAATAGATAAGGTTCCAAAGCTTCATGCTAATACCACTGTCAATGCCATCAGGCTTGCCATGTCAGAGATTGCTACTTAGCAGAGCTGAGTCTCTGCTGTAACTCTGGAACACTGCTTTGTTTTCTGGAACTTTGAGTCCAGCATTTAATGTTTCCACTAATTCTAGGTTAGATTACTCATTACTGTAAAACTGAATGTCGCTGAAAAATGGTTAGTGCGAAAAGAAGCTCTCGCTAACCTGGGAATGTATAACGCTATATATGTATATATAATGAAGCAAATACAAAAAAATATATATATTTTACATGTAGTTTAGTATTGAAATAGACACAAAAAACAATAATAATACTGGCAATAAATTAATTTGGAGAAAATGCTATAAGAAATAGGGTTTAAACTAGGCAGTTGCTTTAGAAGACAATGCATATGCTTTTTATTTATATCATCACAGCCCTAGTCAATTACAACACAATTACAACAGAATTTGACATATTTGAGCACAAATATTATATTTGAGGGCTATTCAGTAGAAACCATCCCATCACACACACTAAAGGTTAACATCTAGACTGAATATGTTAATCCCTTCAGCTCAGAGAACACGATCCATAGCCTTATCTGCATATTACTGCAAACCAAAGTGAGCTATGGCCAGACACATTAACTTAATTGACACAAGTGTCTGAATTAAATCAATGCCAGTGCAGTCTCAAGACCCAGCTATTAACATTCAGAGCTTTGTGAGTGTTGCTAAGAAAAATACAGCATTCATCAGTCTCATTTTTCCATCTCATTTCCCTCAGTTCCCTCATTTCTCTTACATCAGTTTATTTGACTAGTAAATGTACATCCATCTTGTTGTCGAGATAACAGCTCTGTCCCTGCTCTAAGAACTGTTTGTTAATTGAATCAGCTAAATATAAAAGTTTATTTGTGTATAATCAGATCTTATTGTCTATTTGGTTCAGTCAGATTCTCTTTTCCTTCACTGCCGCACAGCTGAATCCATGGATGACGCATGTCAGTGAATGCATCTTCATAATGAATGTTCACAAGTAATCATGGAAATTAAGTTAGATTGAATGCACTGAATGATTATTCATACAATAGTTGAATAGTCACTGGTGTGACACAGACCATTCATTTATTCCTGATGTGCCATGTTAACTTTCAACCTAACTTTACTTGCGTTGCCATGTCTATTGTTTTTGCTATGAGGTTTATTGTCTATTTAAACAGAAAGGATTTATGCACACCATCATGTTTGGACAAGCTGGGAGATGTGGTAAAATTGAATCAAACAATGATAATTATATCAGATTGAACCAATTTTCTTGTGTAATTGGATTGTTATAAGAATATTAACTTGGTTTCCATGTCAGACATTACACTGATTTTCAAAATATTCTAATCTAATTGATATCACTTTAACTGGAATTTGTCTGTATGCGTGTGTGTGTGTGTGTGTGTGTGTGTGTGTTTGCGTCAGTGCCATGCTCATTATACCCTATAGTAAGTCTTTCACAATGCTGTTAAGGGAAGTGTGTGATCTCAGATTAATCTCTCTTTATTTCCTGGTTCTCTGACGGCTCAAGCTGGTAAATTATGTTGTAATGACACTTGGAGGGTGCTAGGGTCAGTCTGGGGTCAGGCAGGGGTCACAGGGTCATAATAAAAAGAGAGAAGAATCTATGCTGTATCTGTAATCTCTCCACTCACTCACTTGATAACTGTTTTAATATATAGACTATATATAAGGAGCAGCAGTAATAGACAAGTATTAAAAAGTTCATTCAAAAGTATTTTTGTATTGTGCTTTTCAGTATCTGTTGGCTTCAATGGTCATTAAACAATTTTTTTAAATTTACATTTATCCTGACAACTATATTTTGATCTGAAATCTGGCAATGAATTGTGTTACTTTGTGTGTATAAGTGTCCATCAGGTGTAGATAGATAGATAGATAGATAGATAGATCACATTATTCATACCAGAAGGAAATTCACATATTACAGCAGCACAGAGAGTTAGAAGCATACTAAATGTAATTTAACCTTATAAATGAAAGTAAAAGAAGAATAAATATATAAAAGAATACAGTCTAACAGTGTCAAGTGGCAGTGCAGTGGGGTGTGAACAGTGTAGATATAAGCAGCAGACTTGAGTGAAATTAAAGTGGCAATGCAGTGCAAACATTGTCAACAGTGTGAACATTGTAAACAGCAATTTATGGATTTATGGTGTACTATGGGTAATATACTTACCAGAGAACATAATTTTCCCACTGGGAATTTGGACATTGTTTCAGAATGGCACCCAAATAGTTCACTGTATGGTGACTAGTGAATAAATTCAGAAACTTGTCTGTGACCGTATTTTGTGCTTAACCAGGCTTTGGTGAATGTTGTCACCTCGTAGAGTGACTTCCTTTGTATGCCTCATTATATACCTGCTAATAAATATAGTAAAAAATGTCATAATGACACCATGAAGGTGATGGGAGGTCAGCATGGGGTCAGACAGAGGTCAAAGGCTCACACTATGACAAAGGAGGACCCTGGTATATCTAAACTAAATCATTTAATGATTTAGCTATATCTCACCATGTGTCCAAAATAACACTCTGCTCCCCATTTTCTGCAAATAGTTAAGTGCAGTTTGTGTATTCGATACCCTCCAGGGTAGATCTTTTGGACACTAGCCGATTGCACTGCACTGTGTAATTTTATGAGGGCACAGGATCTTCTTATACTTTTCTACCTGGATACAAAATGGCAAAAATCCAAAATAGTACACTATGTAGTGCCTAGGGTGCAGTGCCCTTTTTATTTAAAAATAAGGGATATTATTAATCTGAATAGCATATTAGTCTGTAGGCTATAAATTAAAATATATATATATATATATATATATATATATATATATATATATATATATATATATTACATAATAAATTAAATGCAAATTAAAGCAATCAATGGGGTTGGATCTTCTATAACTTTATTTCTGGTTTGGATGTGTGCAAAAGAAAAACATATTTACGTTTTGGAAAACATATATTTCTCAGAACTATAGAGAATGTCAAAATGGTACCATGTGAAGAGTTTTCCCAGGCCACGACCCAAATCGCAGATTTAATTAGCAATCGAATACAGTGCAATTCCAGCTGATTGAAGCACGACCATTTTGAATGTGCAGCATATGATTGCTCTCAAGAGTAAAATGGCTTGATGCAATAGCCCATATTGATTATAAATATAAATAAATGCACATTCTGTTCCAATTACCCCATGTTTACTCACATCTAACCACTGTATCAGGAGTGCAGGAGCCTGGCCCATCTCTACCTCCGCTGAAGTGACCAATCTTGAAATGAAAAAAATGAAATTTCAGGTCACGGGAATATTGATATAAACATTATATTTGGGATGTAATATAATGAGTTATAGAAAGAGAATGCTATTTCTATTGCTCATAGCTTCTTGTGATTTTTTTTTTTAAAATGCTGTGATCTGTGTCCATTTCGATAAGTGGTATGATCTTTTCTCGTGCTAGTCATGTTGAACCCAAATCTACTCTCTATGCTTATTATTATTTATGTGTTGTGATTGTGTTGTGATTGGTGTGATCTACTGAGAAATAGCTCAAAAAATAGCCCAAAATGTAATTAATTAATTAAAAATATATGTACTCCTTCAGCTACATAGCAAATTAATCAGTTGGGTGCACTCCTTCCCAGCAACCAGCCACCCGTGGGTACACAAAATGTATCAGCCTGTTCCAAGCCAAGTGCTAGTCAAATTCTATGATCATAAACATATACAAATTCATTCGCAAGGCTGGATCTAACATTGGACACAAACTGGAGACGTTTGAGTCAGTGAGGAACAGAAGGTCACTGAACAAACTGCTCTCCATCATGGACAATCCGTCTCACCCACTCTACAACACACTACAGAGTCAGCGGAGCTCATTCTCCAAAAGACTCATTCAACTTCGTTGTCACAGAGAACGTTACAGGAGTTCATTCTTACCATTCGCAATAACATTGTACAACAGCTCACCTGTGTGTGACAGATGATAACACTTTCACATTACACTACTACAACAAAGCTATCATTTAGAAAGCTGTCATTATATTCTACATTCTCAAGGTTCTTCATATTCATTATTCACTGCCAGTTTTTCACAAGTCTACTTATGTAAATACTGATGTAAATCTGGTTAAATCTACAACTGTGTTCCATATCTGCACTACTACATTTAATTTAACTTATTGTATTTTATATTTTAGATTTTGTATGTGTACGTGTTGTATCTTGCTACTGACCATGCTGCTGTAACACAAGAATTTCCCTCATGGGATCAATAAAGTATATCTATCTATCTATCTATCTATCTATCTATCTATCTATCTATCTATCTATTCAGTCATGCTCAGTCTGCACAAAAGCCAGAGTACAAGAAGCTTGCCAGCCAGAAAGCTCATTCCCTTGCCTGTTCCCAATATCCATGGTCCCACCTAGCAGTAGACCTTCTAACTGACCTCCCTCCTTCTCAGAACCACACTATCATCCTAGTCATCACTGACCAGTCCCTCCAACTGATTCACTTGCCAGCCCTGCCCATTTAGGTATTTCAGAATTCCAAAGGATAGTGTTTCTGGAATACCAAGTTTGGAGCTACTTCATGGAGAAATTGGGATTTTTGGCGAGCTTAACATCTGGACACGAACCCCAAGCTAATGGCCAGGTGGAGTGAGCCAAGTCTTTCATATTTCTGTTATGTGCTAACAATCAGGAGGACAGTACCTTTTCTGTTCCTCTGGAAATCCTTAGAAAAAAATGACGCCTTATCATACAGAAAAAAGGACTTTATTTTGTGGGTAAATGTGCTTCCATGTGTACATTTTTAGGGCATGGGGAATTCAAATCCATTTTACTGTATTTTCTTTTACCTTTTTAGAAATATCAAAAGAGAATTCATTAAAAAACATGGAAAAGTAATTGTGTCTCAAAGCTAATTTAAACTGCTCTTCATATTCAAACAAAAAGTGTATGACTTGAATATCAGATGTCATTATCACTTGGAAAAAAGCTTTGTGTAGACTTGTCCAAAGGCTTTCTTGACGTAATTCTATAAAGCCTTTTGAGACCTTGATGAGACATTCATTTCAAAGATGAAGTTAGTCCAGTCCTTATGATTGCACTACAGCAGAAAAACCTGGACAAAAAGACTGGGCTGTACAGTACTTAGATCTGAATCTGAGCTGCTCATACCTCGCTCTCACACCTGCAGGGTCTGAACATAGTGCTGTACATACAGATGCATTAGCAGCAGGATGCTAAGCGGTGGCGCTGGAGTGGTTAAAGAGGTGAGTGAGAGACAATGACACAGAGTGAGAAAGAGAGGCAGAGAAGGATTGATGGATAGATTGCAAGTGTGTGTTCTCATGTTACTAAAACAGTGGGGTGTCACTCAGGCAAATAGCTCCAGCATGAGCTAATGGAGAGCTAGCGGAGACTCAGGAGCTTAATCACGCCTGATTGTGCTTATCCAGACACTTTTAAATGAGGACAGCCTGTCCCTCTTCTTGCACCTCTCAGCCTTGCTTACTTACAAGCCCATTTCCAGTAAGAGCATTGAGTTATGACACAGGGTGCCAGCCTGCATGCTTTAATGAGCCAGGTCTGCCTGCTGGAGCTTTTTTTAACTGGCAGCCTGGTGTGAAGACAGTCTGCACAGCTTTGCCTTATAACTACACAAGGGTCTGTGTTTTCTTTCTCAGATAATTTCTTGAAAATAAAAGAATTTAGAATTCCTTTCCTGTTGTATTCACAACAGTTATATTAGTAATATTTCTACTGACCAAGGCCCTTCTTTTAATTTGATAGAAGCATAATGGTAAGTTTAATTTTACAACACCCGGTAATTGTTTTTTTTTTTTTTTTATCTTAAATGTTAGCTATATGAAGCATATTTATGGTGCAAGACATACAAATCCCCTTCACTTGTTTGGGGATTTCTCTGATGGGGCCTGTGCGCAAAGGTCTAAGTATAAATGAAAGATTTAAATGTAAAAAAAATACTAAAATTAAACTTTTTTATTTCATCTAGACCTGTAGACCAGTCATTATATTTCAATCTCAGAATAAAATAGCCTGAACATAATCATCGTATCTCTGTGTCCAATTAATAAACATCACTAAACTATTTTGGCCTCTTGTCTAACTCAGTTCTGCTCATGAAAAAAAAGTAAAGGCTGTATGTGGTTTAGCGGAATGACTGCATGCTCTAGATGATTTTAAAACCCTCCCCACATATCAGTATGGTTCTTGATCTTTAGAGTAAGTGAAGTCCCCACTCCCTAGTGCCATTTGCTGAGATCCTTCATCCTAATGTGAAAGACAGACAGACTTTAAAGTGGTCTCAATAATCATAACACTGCACAGAGAAGACTAAAGCCTTAGCAAGAAAACCACTAATGTGGCCTTGGAAAGCAAAACGTCATATGGTTCCCTTACCCTCTATTCAATGCAAGAAACCATTAAAGTAAAAAGAAGATGAATGAATGAGTGATTGCTTGCAGTTAGAGAAACATAAACAAGAAAAAGCCATGTTCAATGGTACTCTTGGACACCACATGCATGTGGCATGTGTTACTAACTGTTTTGATAAATTGGTCACATTACTGTAAAGCAGATAATGATTTCTGAATGAGAGGGTAAGAAATTTGCAGCAGGTGTAATTTGCCATATGAGAAGGTTTAGCGACAGTCCTCTGTAATAAAAAGTTAAGTAATACTGTGGGTTTGAATAGCTTTTCACTGTGCATTGTGGTTACACTGCACTGCCCATCAAACCTTGCCTTTTCTGAAAATATTTCAAGTAGACTTGATTTTTAACAACCCCAAATACACCTCAAAGCTGGATAACAGATATTTGGAAAGGAAATTGAAACCAGGCAGTGCTGTTTGTTTGAAATGGCCTACCAAATTAAGAGACCTTTACCAAGTTGAGCTGCTCTAGCAGGATTTTGATCCAAATCAGGGGTTCAGGGATGATGTTCAACCAGCTCCAAATGCCTGTGGGACATCCTGTAAGAGGTCCACAAAAACAGTCTGAGGCTACAGCCAACAGTTTTAAAAAAATCTTTCCACAAAAATAACACATAATTATTCTGGAACGCTTTACTTAAGTACAGTATTCATAGGACTACACTCCTGGGCACAAAAAAAAGAAAGAAAAAAAGAAAAAAGGGGCCAAGCCCAAAATGGCAAATATTAAACTTTTAACAACAAATAATGAGTCGGAAAATTAGCAAGAATTAAACACTTCTGAGACCTCCTGTGCCACCATTTGTTTACCATTTTGAAACAGGGAAATTCACTTATATAGTCTTCTTGGACGCAAAGGTAAAATCATGATAATGATTAAAATGTTTGATGTAAAATTCAAACTAACACATGTCTGGGTGAACAAAATTTTCCAAAAATATCTTCCGAGATATTTTTTTTTATCCCAGAAAAAAATATATATTTTCTTTTATTTTTTAATTTTTTTAATTTTTTTTTTTTTTTAAAGATTAATCATTATTTGGTTATCTGCCACACCTGATGCAGCCCATCAAGGGCCACAAGGCTTAAACATTTAAAGAAATCAAAGGAAAAGTTATCCCATACTAAATTCCTAATTTCCTGACCAATTATTTGTTGTTAAGACCATTAATATTTTGCCAGGAGTGTACATGAAACCTACATAAACCCTTTATGAGAACTGATAAAAACACACACTAGGCTTAATTCAATGGGCATCAGCTGTCAAAGATTGCTTTCATCATATAAAGTATTATACCTGTATTGCTTCACACCAACTTGAAAAATGGAGTAAATGCTGTTCAAACATGATATTAAGATGATGAGGATTTCTGAAGATGTTTATATTAGTTTTTGATTATAGATTTTTAACTGTCAACATAAAACAGTTCAGTGAGCTCAACCTTTTGGATCCTACAATACATGTGTGCACACAATTATAAAAATACCAAAAGGAGGAAAACAAACAAGCAAAAAAAAAAAACCTCCTTATTATTTCCACCTTTCATCTTGTTCATCCATTCCTTTTTTTACTTCCTGTCCATCTCTGTAGCTGTCTGCCTTTCCTATCTGTATTTCTTTCTCATTTGTTGCATGTTCTCATCCCAGGAGGCCTCGTAATCCATTAGAGAGGGGGAGAAATGAGTGACAGAGGTGAACGTGCCTGTCAGCCGAGCTCTCGCTAATCTCCCTCACTCCTTTCTGTCTTCTGGTCACACAATTACAAACACACACACACACACACACACACTTCCCATCTGCCCCCACATGCACTATTACCTGCCCTATCAGCTTGGCATGTTGTTCTGAAAAAGATTCTGTGCAGAATGCCGCCCAGTGGGACTTTGGCAATTTATGCAATTTAAGCCTTATGTTCTATCTGCAACAAAACGATCCACCTTACGTTACATTTTAACCAATGCTAGAAGGCAAAAACATGATGTAAGCCCATTACTTCAGTTCTGTCAATAAAGCAAATGCCTACATTCACAAAAGGCCATTGTTACTGTGCTACTACATTACTATTTGAAAGTCATACTTTCTTTTAAATTTGACTTTAGCTCTGCACTCTATATCTCCCACTCTGCAATATGCACCAAAAAGTGCTCATTATAGCGCTGACTACATGCTGCGAGTAATCAGGAGAGAGATCGTGCTCAGCGTATTTCATTATATTTACTCCAGAGATATTGATCTCCAAGTTGAAGATGCTGATTTGATTAAGGGGAAGCAGGTTTATTGTGATTCAGAGTCACGATCAACTGGAGGCTGAATTGCTGACACTCATGGCAGAGCGAAAGCAAACTGTTGTCCGATGAAAAACGTCAATCTCCAAAAATCCAATGACACATTTCAGCTTTGAAATTGAAAAATTGTGTTTATACGGTTGCTAGTGTTATTTCTCAAATTTAAAATGGTCTTGTGGGTTATACACAGCAAATATAGACATATATTGTTTTTTATTATTATTATTTATTCTAACGAGTGACGGTTAACTCACAATCTCTCTTTATATGACTAAAACACTGCTGCTATGAATATATGCTATAAATACATTTTAGTGGAGTCTGTGTATGTGTGTGTGTGTGTGTGTCTGTCTTACACTCTTACGTATACTGTACCATCACATGTGGTCAAGCTAATGACAGTGACAATGAGGCACAGTAAAGCTGTGAATGGTGAACCACATTTATTCATTTCATACAGAAACTGTAATGAGGACGAGATCTGCTGAGCTTAGATATCAAACAGTATGAACAATTCAGGACGTGATAATTGCACAACACAATATCATGGTTCAGTACCTCACAGGCTTTGCCTACAGTTTCTCATTTTCAAGAAGGATGATATTAAATGACAGATAACACTCTAGTGGTATTCAGTGGACCATGGACCAGCAAAAACTAGACCTTTGATTGGTTTTATAATACTGTCTTATTCCTGCTTAGGTACATTCTTTTCAAATGCAATTGTGCTTTAGTGATACTAGTGGGGTAACCTCAAGTTTCCACATGATACAATACCATTTTGATTCTTAAGAAATAATTTGATATTTGATGATACTACTGAGTCTGATATGATATGATATGATATATGATATGATTCTGATTCATATGGTGACGATTAAATATTTGATATCAATTAATCTGATATGATACAACATGATACGCTCTTAAAATGTTAGGTTAAAAACAGCCCAACAAGCAACCCAGCTAAAGTTGATATAGCACCTTCCCAACCTTGGGTTATTTTTAACTCAGTGCATTGGGTATATTTCTCTTATTATTATTATTATTATTATTATTATTATTATTAGTAGTAGTAGTAGTAGTAGTCATAGAAATATCTTTGTAAAAGATACTTTGTTTTCAAATACTAAATGCGTGCTGTAATTTGTAGTCACATACTATATGTGTGTATAATTGTATACTAGACTGCACAAAGACTGCATCGAGCAGAGTTCATAACTGCAACTGTGTTTACAAACCATCAAATTTAGCTATAAATGTAAGTAGAGGTCATATATGCTGTTTATGTCCACAGAGTGTAGCTAGTCTAACATTACCGACTGCTCTACCATGAATAACATCATGTCTTCACATTAATTAATGGTGACTAACAGAAAAGATCTACAACTGGCAATTATTCATAAAAATACACAAAATACACTAATTTTCAATTTGACCATAATTGGGTAATGCCTGTGAGTTTATTTCAGTATATGGACAGCAGTAGTGGAGCTAATAAGCTACAGATTCTAGCTTCTGTAACAAGCAGAGTACCTGTGTAATATTATGTCACCCAGTATATGGAAATCTAATTGTCATTAATCATAATGAGCCAAATTGTGCATGTTTTAGTGCTATAACTTGGCTTTCAAGCACTTGAAGGTCCGAGTGCGCCAAAGCTGGAACACGCACTGCAACAAGCAGAGCACTTATGGATAAGTCACCCAAAATAAGTAAAATAAAGTTGTCATAAATCATTATGATCTGAATTTAGCATGTTTTAATTCTATACGGCTTTCAATCACTGGAATGCCTGAGTGGGCAAAAGCTAAACACTAAGATGCTAACATTAGCCACAGAGACAGCTCCAATGCTAGCTGCTGTAACAAGCAGAGTGCCTCTGGGTAACATTGTGTTACTCAGGATAAGTGAAATCTAATTGTCATTATGAGTTGAATTTTGTGTGTTATAGCGCTTGAAGAGCCGAGTGGTCAAAAGCTAAATGCTAAAATGCTAACATCAGCCAGTCTTTATGCAGCGCTCTGTAGCTTCTGTAAAGTCACTTAGGATAAATGAAAAATAATTGTCATTAATAGCCAAACGCAATAAATCAGCACCTGCAGAGGGGAGATGTTACTCTAAGAGCTAAGTTAAGGCTTTATTAACAAATTCTTTATAAGAACTGCATGCTGGGTAAAATGTACAGCATAATTATTTAAAGTAGCTTGTTGTTTAGAGAGAGCTCCATAGTTCCAGTTGAACTTGGTAACTGTAGCTGCACTTTACTCTACTGGCCACTGTAGGTCCTGGGGCAGAGTTTTGTGAACACAGATGGGAATTGGGCTCAAGGAGTAAAACATAAATCATGCAAATGTTGAACCTACCCACTAAACTGTAAAAAAAATCTTTTAAAAAAATGACCTACTCTTACCTAATGCTCCTTTAAGTCACCAACTTGGACTTATGGCCCACAGTGTGTAAGGGTAGCTCAGCTTAACACTAGTTGTGTTAGTGACCTAAAGGTTGTGAATTTTTAAATCCAAAGACGAACACTTGACCAAAGCTGAACACCTGACCAAAAATTATCTTCAATTATCTTCAGAGGGGCACGGTGGCTTAGTGGTTAGCACTGCTGCCTTGCACCTCCAGGTCTGGGGGTCCAAATCCTGCCTCTGCCCTGTATGTGCAGAGTTTGCATGTTCTCCACATACTTCAGGGGTTTCCTCCGGGTACTCTGGCTTTCTCCCTCAGTCCAAAGATGTGTTGTAGGCTGATTGGCATTTCCAAATTGTCCGTGGTGTGTGTGTGTGTGTGTGAAATTGTGCCCTGCAATAGGTTGGCACCCTGTCCAGGGTGTCCCCCACCTTGTGCCCCAAGACCCCTGGGATAGTGTCCAGGCTCCTTCATGACCCTGTGTAGGATAAGTGGTATAGAGAATGGATGGATGGATAGTCACCTACAGTACATGCTTGGATTAGATACTGCTTCAGTGTAGAAGTGTCTGCCAAATGAATAAACGTGAATGAAACACTGTGCGTACATTGAATATGTAATATTAATTATTTGTCCAGAGCTGTAGGCACAGAAACCATCTGCAGGAACAGCTGAGTTTATGCTGTATTCGTCAGACTCGTTAGCCGTGAGAAGCTCTAAGGCTAATTTAATGTCATTTTCGCACCTGCTTATATGATCACATAAACATTATGTTACTAAAAGGGAAGAGAAAACAACCCAACAAACATCTTTTACTTTTGTATATTAGATGACAAGAGTGTTCTAAAGTATAAAAAGAAAACACAGACAAAGTATTTGAATGTTTTAATTGGGCTGTAATATAGCAAAAAGCATTTTACTTCTTTTTGCTGCACGCGCACACACACACACACACACACACACACATACAGTTATTATCTACCTGCATAATCCAATTTTGAGATGAATTCTTAATGATCAAATGTGAATTTCCATTTTGGCCTAAAATGCCTTTAATTTGTTTTTGTCACAAACTGTTTATGCAAAGAAATATTATAACATGTTGATAGTTATGCAAAAAGCACTTAATAAAAGTCTTCATCCTGCATGTCACATAGACCAAGCTAGACTTTGTTAAAAGAAGCACTTAATGCTTTCCAGAACACAGCAACCAACAAATTAATGGATGTAAACGTCAAACAGACAGACACAGACCCCATCAGTGCAGTTCAGTCTGTGAATGTTAAGTCATTTTTTCCACACACACATACACAAAGCTGCCTTCATCTTATTGGAGTGTCTCTGAGCTGAAGTGCAAAACCACACTGACAACTGAAGTGGGTGGCCTTCTACAGGAAATGGGTGACTTTCCAGCTGTATGAATGTAGTAACCATGTTCATGCATACACACATTGCACATAGTTTCTGTACCTGTTCTGTTTGGATAGGTACACTTAGCACAAACTAAATGAGCCAAAACTGGAACAGAATTGTTGGTACAGATCAGTTTGACAATTAGCTCATTAAACAATTACATTTTGTTCAATGTAATAGCATTAGCATCAATGCTATTTAAACACATTTTGTGTATTTAATAAGCCTATGATAAAAAAAACCCTCAACCCTGTTACTTCCAACCATGTTAATCATTTAAGAGCAAAGTGCAGCCTATCAGCAAAGAAATCTTATACTTTATACTTTTCTAAAGAAAGTAACGTTTTTTTACCTGCACAGTTTTCTCCTAGCCTCTACCTATTATTGTATCACTTTGTATTAATGCAGATCCTTTAGTTAGGAATTGAAATAGCATGAAAGAGCACAAAGAGAGACACAAAGAGAGATGCAATCCCTTTTAACTGGCTGTCACATGAATGCCAGAATAGGTGTCATACTAAAATCCCCAAAATTCTTCGCAGCCTACAAAGATGGCCGCCATGAACCACAACTCCCATCCTGCTTCGCGGCCTACAAGCCTACCCACAAGCCTACCCACAATGTTACCTTTCTGTAGTGGAAAAAAAGTGGGGAGGGAGAATTTTGAGGGCTTTTTCATGTTTGCTACATAAAGCAGAAAAAAAGTGATTGACGTGGACATTTAACTCACACATTTGAACTTTTTTCATTACATTTTACACTTCAGGCATTTGGTAGATACCCTTACCCAGGGCAACTTACATTTATCTCATTTATACAACTGAGTAGTTAAGGGTCTTGCTCAAGGGCCCAGCAGTAGCTGCATGGAAGTGCTGGGATTTAAACTCACAACCTTACAAACAGTAGTCCAACGTCTTAACCACTGAGCTACCACTGCCTTTCCCTTCTAGGCTTCCCTACAAATGTATGGAGATTCCATGATTGGGGTACCATTTGTATCAACCTTATATTACATTTATAAATATGTATATAAAGTGAAAGTAAGAGGCATTTTAAACACAGTTAAAATGTCCTTCACAAACTATTTACATGTTTTAGATAACCTTTAAACATTAACAAACCAATCTACAGCACTTACAAAGCAGCATTTTTGTCTGTCCCAGACTGCTATAATTAACTTTACCTTGAAACATAATCATTAAAATACATCAAAATCTTACAACATTCACTCAACGCTGTTATTTGAAAACATTCAGCCCTATGAAATATTTGGGATATTCCACAAGGCACATGTTCAACACGAAGCTTTATCATCTGAATTTCCTAAAGATCATGGGAAGAAGAAAAGTAAGTTCTCTCATTCCATTTTCTTCCATTACAACACTGCTGTTAAAACCATTAACAATTTCCACATGTGATGATGAAGAACAACCTTAAATTACCTCATTGTCACCTCATAACTCATACTCACTTACTCTTAGGTGCATTGTTTGACCATGTTTGCGATCTGTCTAATGGTTATAATGTTTGGTAATATTTGGTAAAAGACTATTTCTCTTTAATTCTAACAAAAAGATATACTTTTGGAAAGTGACAGATATTGCACTATGAACAAGAGTTTCTTGAAAAGATGCCATAAGAGTGCACTGTTGTAGCCTATCTAGTAGTAGCTAGCTAACTGCTTGCTAGTTAATACGCTAATTAACAGTTAGTGTGTGCAATAAATAGAAAAAAAAACACAAGAACTTTGCTTCCTAAAACCTTTTTTAATTTTGCAATGTTATCTAAGTGAACATAAGAGTTTTAAATCTACTGGGGTAAGTTCCTACCAGCTTTGCACACTGTTTGGGAGCAATTTTTGCCCATTCTTCCTGGCATATTTGCTCCTGTTTCTTAAGTTGAGTTGGAAGTTGTTTGTCGACTGCAATTTTCAAACAGTGCCACAGATTCTCAGTGGGATTCAGATCTGGACTTTAACTTGGCCACTATAGAACATTCACCTTTTTGTATTTAATCACTCCTGCATTGCTTTGGCCTTGTGTTTGGGACCATTGTCCTACTGAAAGGAGAAATTTCTCCCAAGCTTTAGGTTTTTATTTATTTAGCAGACTGAAGCAGGTTCTCTTGTAATACCCCTCTATATTTTGCTCCATTTATTCTCCCTTCAATTTTGAAAAGAGGCCCAGATTCTAAGGATGAAAAGCATCCTCAGCTCATGATGCTGCCACCACCATATTTCACTGTAGGGATGATGATATTTAAATTATGGCCTGCATCAGGTTTGCACCAGACATTGAGCCCAAATACAGTATATCAATCTCATCACACTGGAAAACTGGCTCTTCTTGAACAATGGTTGCATTCTAGTCACCCTCACATACAGTCCTCAATTATGCAGAGCTCTTGAAATGTCTTGTGTACCTTCACTTCACTCTTCGCCACTGTACTCTGTATCTCCTTCAGAGTGACTGTTGGCATCACTGTGGCTTCCTTCACCATTGTCTAGGTATGCCTTGTCATGCCTTCCCTCATGCCTTGTCTAGGTAGTGCTTGGCCGGTGCAGTGATGCAGCTTCCACTTCCTCTCTATTGATCTAACAGTGCTTACTGTGATGTTCAACCTCTTAGATATAATGTTACACCCTATTCCTAAGTTGAAAATGAAATATTCCTATGTTGAAATTGAAATTCTATTACCTTAATTATAACTCCCTTTGAATGCTCCTTAGTCTTTTATTTTTACTCCTTTCCTTCAGGCTCAGTGATAGTTTAATTGAATTGGTTTTGTTCAGAAAATGAGAGCTCTTTTAATATTTCACAGGTGAAGGCCATTTATAAGTCAGTTGTGTCCTTGTTAAGACAATGTCTTTCATTTGGAGCTTCTAGAACCTGGGGGGGAGGGGGGTTGAATACTTATGCAAATAGCATTTTTCACTTTTTTGATTTTCTTTTAAATACTTGCTGACCAATAATTAACTTTGACTTTGAAAAGTCACTGCAGGAGAACATGAGTTTGCAGTACAAATACTGACAGGAAGAATATGAGTATTTATCATTTGTTATTCAGACAGATCTGATTAATTCTGAGGTGGGGTTGAATACTTTTGCAAGCCACTATCGCAATGTAGCTTTTGTTTTTCACTAAAGCACTGAATTCTCTATTCAAAGTCACATCACACCAGGACTACCCGTAATTATCTGATTTTTGATCTGATCCCTTTAACAACAAAAATATGGTAATAATCTGGTGTAGCAGCTGCTGTAAACATTCTTTAAATACAGCTAACATTTAACTAAATAAATATTTCAGATTTCCTTAGCAACACCTGTCTTAGTCTGAGAGAACATAGAAATTGCAGATAACTTCAGAATTTCGTGAGGAAGCTCCTGAGGTATTTTCTGTATTTTTTTCTGTCTTTCTTTCTTGTTTTGATATTATTATTGGCAAATAAGGGCTTGGAATGGAATGCCTAGAAAAGGCACCAAAGATTTTCAGGAAATTGTCTTATAACTGTACCGGGGAATCCAGATGGCAAGAGACAAAAATAACTGAAACTGATGATGCACAGGACCATAGATGGCAGTTATGTCTAAAATTTTTTTAGGTTTATTGTAAAGACATCATATTGCCTCTGAGCAATCCAGTCCTTCATCACGTATGTTCAAATGCTTTAGCACCAGAATGATGTCAGATGACAGGCGAAGACACAAGTGCAGATTGACAGGTTTTTAATAATCTTGGCAATCAAAACAAAGACGAGATTCAAAAACAAGGTCGGGGTGCGTGCAAAGGTTGGGCGATGAACAAACAGCATTAACAAGGTCAGACAAGAGCAAGTCAAGGAAACCAGAAACAAGATCAAAACCAGGATAGTAGTTAATAATCAAAAGACTTGGTAACGACAGGTGAAAATAAACACAGAGTGTATACTTCGCAAGGTGAGTGTGAACTATTAGTACTTATAGACTGTGAGAATGGTTGTGATTGTAACAGAGTCCAGGAGTGCGCAATCAGTAATCTGGTGAACGTGAACGTGTTTGAGATGGCGGTGTGTTGTAGTCCTTGGCGGCCATGTTTGTAGGCCATGCTGTGTTCTGGGAACTGTAGTTCGACGCCGATTCTGGCGTAGACATGACAAATGAATGCCAAACACATCACTCTCAACAACAGACCATTAGCTTTCCTATCTCTCCAGCAGTCTTGTTGTTGTTGATGTCATGCAACCTGGTTTTTTACAGAGCAACAGGCAAGTGCAGATCAATAAATTAAACCCACAGGATGAGGATTAAATAGAATATGAAGACATAGACTGAATGTAGATTCAGTAAGTCTGTAACATGAGCTAAATAATAAATAATACAACATTGAATTATGTAGAGGTTCCCAAATTATGTAAATTCCATACAGGAAGTGCCAATGCTGGTACATCTGTCTGATTTTGATGCATTAGTAAGTAGTAAAAAAATGTTTTGAGGAAAGTGTCCTTTCTGCTATACTAATACAAAATTAATACTAACCTGCTGAGGCATGAAGTCCTGAGCACATGAAGACTGGAGTTAATGTACAGTATGTTACTGACAATGCAATTACAATTCAGTGTGCACTTTGCCACACCAGAGTATTCATTTATAAAACAATTAGCATTTTTCTTCCCTTACATCGAACTGAGCAGGACTTTGTAAGCTGTTCTTTCCTCCAGAGGACTCTGTGTTTAGCATTTAGATAGCTATTCTGAATCAAATTTTCAGAAAGAAAGTGAGAGAGTGTTATGCTTTTGCAGGAATGATTCCTCACCCTCTCAAACACTTCACCATACACTGCTAAGAGATGATGATTCATGCTAATTCAGTGGGCTTATTAAAGCAGCGCACTCAGACATGCCCGCTCAGGCAAAAACTATGGACTGCATGTTATATTAGGCTTGATGCATAAATGCTATTGGACTAACCATTATCAAAATATCATAAGTATGCCTTATATCTTGTATCTCCACCGAGTTTAAATATTTAGGCTTAAACACTATACAGTAAATTAGAAAAATAATACTGATCAAAGAGTATACTCCATGGCCTTAACTGAAGGAACAAATTTTACAATTTTGTTCACCTTTTTGTTAATAAAATCAAGGACAATGATATCTCTGGTATTCTGACGTTGGGAAACCATTAAAACATATGGTTTGAAACATGATGCTCCTGTTTGTGATGATTGTTGTACACCTCTTGTCATTGGAAGAACAGTTCTCAGAGTATTTTCTAGTTGAGACTACAGTAAAGTGGACCAGGAAGCCATTTCCTCTTGAAATCATAGGAATGCCTGAGGATATGTGCTGAACAGGAGAAGTTGTTCAAGTTAGCATCTGATGAGACGTTGATGTCAATTTAAATGAACGTCATTGTTGAACTTCTGGATCCCAAGACAGAGTGAATACCCAGGCCTCTAATTAAAGGTTGTGCAGCATTTATTGCCCTTTGCTACTACATACTGACTTACTCTTTGTTAGAAAGGCTTCTCAGATGCTGAGCCTTTCAAATGGATGCTGAGCCAGATTTTCATTTGAAGTCACTGCCCTCATCTCTCGCATTGCATGGTTTTATTCAGCTAAACATGCTCACCCCTCTCACTCCTCTCCACACACATGCGCCTACTGTGTACAAGTGTTTTTGTGTGTGTATTCCTGTGAGATTAATTATAGATGGCATTAGGAGGTTTTGCTCTGATCAGGGGAGGTGCAGTCATGGAAATTTAAAGACAGAATACCGAAAGCGTAGGTGTGTGGACGAGGGTGATCATGTGAGCAGATGAATATGAGCGTGTGGGCAAGTGAGGTAAAGTGGTGGGCAGTGTGTGGGTAGGTAGGGTAGTGAGTAAGGTGGGTAGATGAGACATTGAGAAACAATGTGTAAATGTGTGAGACGGTCTGGAAAAAATGTGTCAGATGTTGCTCAAACTACATTCTGGAAAAGTGCCAAAAATGACAGCTTTTGGGGAAAAAAGAGTTTTTATGCCAATAATATACTTCGATATCTTCATTTTAAGAAAGCAAATATTGTTGGATAGCTAAGAGACGGAGCAAAATGGACATAAGCCTAATTGATTCACTTTGCATTCAGATACTGGCTGTCAAAATGTCTGCGATTCTCCTGCACCGTCAAATAATCATGAAAAAAGAGAACAGCACTTAGTTCTCTGATACAGATACAGTTTTAAAATGTGTAATAAAAAGACATTAAAAAGAGATTAATAAGAAATTTAGTGAACAGAATAGAACTCATTAAATGAATCACTGATTATTTCAGCACAGATGATAGCGCTGCTCAGTTGAATGAAGAGATGATGATGAGGCTCATGCTTAAATGCCATGAGTGAGTTTTACCTCAGGTGATGAGACAGAGTGTGATGTGAATGAAGCCGATAAGCAAAGTGATTATAAAGCTATAATTCTTTTAAAAAATCACAATAATGCTTTTTCATAAGTCAGTTAGGTTAAAAACGTAGAGGTAGATGGGTCATCTTTCATCAGAATTGGAATGGAATCTTTAAATGCAATTTTCTCCCTTTTTACTGATTTTTAAATGCTATAACTTTACCTCTGGTTGAAACACATGAAACAGAGAAATAGGAAACAGAAGTCTGTATTTTTTTTTCCTGTAGTCCTGTATATAGTAGAAAATGTGCAAATTTGACCAAGTGAATGGTTTCCCAGTCTGAAACACAAATGGCAATTTAAAAGGTAAGTGATTGGTAAAGCTGGTGTGTAAGAGAGTGACTGAGAGTTTTAATGAAAATGAGCGTAAATGAATGAGAGAAATGCACACAGTGCTAAAGAAAAGTGAGCAGGTAAGGTAAAAATTTCCTGGAGTTCACCTTGCACTAATGCTAATGATGCTGACAGGCAAGCTTTTGGAAAGTGTGTGGGTGTTAGGGTTCATGCTGAGTTCAGGGTTAGTTCACTGTCACTGGCTGCAGCTTCTGCCCGGGGGTCTGAAAGGAGGCTGTTACCAGTCTCTGTATGAGTTATATAACTTATTCATAGTGACAGGGAATGTCCTGTTCTCCAAACACTGAAAATATTTGACATGAGTGCTCGGGCTAAACCACTGACCTCAGTGTGGTTTATGTTTTCTTATATGAATAAAAATTTTTTGACAAAATGAATCCTCCATGAAATGCCTATATGATCATGATCCAGACATGATCCATGACAGTTATACAGTTATTCCTGTGCATCCAGTCCATGCAGTAATCCCAATGTGGAGTAGTCATCAATCACTTAAATAGACATTAAAATGATTGATCTTTTGGCAACAATAAAATGATAAAATAAGGAAGTATTCGGTTGAGTGGATATCAGGCAGGGCATCTTTCTCATGGTGTTTTCACAAGGTTTTGACACTCCTTTCACTTTGGGTCCTGTGTGAATATTTTGACCACCACCTCTCCTCTATGCTGAATAATTTATTTGAGGAGAATGTCTGCCCAAATTCAGAACCACTTAGCAATTTCAAATAAAAGATGCTGTGCTTTGCTTTCTGTAGCTTCATTCTTCATGGATTCATACGTTCTATGATATGCTAATGCAACACCATTTTAGTTTGGTGCACTACACTCGCTGATGACCTCTTAAGTCACCTCACCTCAAAAACACATTACACATGTACTCACACACATAATCACAAGCTAACCATATGTTGCTCTGCATGTTTGGCACACACAAAAGTCATTGTCATGGCAACATGTGGGTCTTGATGCAGGTCTGTACAGCATGTGGTCTTGTCACGATCCAAAAACTACAATTTGTGCTCACAAAACCAAAACGTTAATTTCATGTTTCATGTCAAACAAGGATAACCTTTTGACCATAACCTTTCCGAACCAAAGTGGTTTACAGATTAGATATTTCTATTGCAACTGGACCTAAGGCACTAGACATTCTTTTTTTTTTTTTTGCTCCAATACTCTTTCACAGACCAAATCAGTTTTTATTGTGGGATGAGTTCTCATACCTTCAGAACCATGGTGGAAATTATAAGACAATACATGGCTACATAACATGAAACAGAGACAATAGCAGTGCAATCAATAGGGAGGACAATATGAATTACTACACAGTGAACAGCAAATACAGGAGATGGCTCAGGTAAACTTGATTGGAAGGTTTTGCTCCCAGAAACACTGGGGGGAAAAAAACGGTGACTGGGAAAATAAGTTTTTGTTTGTGTGTTTTTTTTTTCAGATCTATGTTGTCTTCAAATCAGTGTCTTTAAATCCCCACAAATCAGGGAATTAATAAGGGAACTAATGATGTTTATCAGATTTACTTGGGTTATTGGGTAAATTACATTTCAGAAAGATCAGAAAAGTTGTCTGTAAATGCTATGAGAATTGACGACGAAGCTAGGATACAGTGCTGCTGCTAGTTAAAATGGGATCCTTTTAGCAACATTTCATAATAATGGTTGTATGTTTTTCATTTAATACCAAAGAAGAACAACAAAAAGCAGCGATATGCTGCTCTGTGTACAGCACATGGCCTGCATATGCTGCATGGAGTGGCAGGTCTGTAATGGAAATATGGTATGAATATATTTTTATTTTAGAGATCAGTAAGGCAGTGTTTTGGTCAGGCTATGTGAGCAAACCACTGTTGATAGACATGTAGGCCTATTCCTATTCAGTTACATCTTTCAAACATGTGTGACAGGATCTACAACACTAACAGAGGGATGGTAAATTCAATTCAATTTTATTTGTATAGCACTTTTAACAATGGACATTGTCACAAAGCAGCTTTGCATAAATAAATACATTCAATTTAATAAATTGTAAATGTGTGAATTTCTCCCTAATGAGCAAGCCAGAGGCGACGGTGGCAAGGAAAAACTCCTTGAGATGATATGAGGAAGAAACCTTGAGAGGAACCAGACTCAAAAGGGAACCCATCCTTATCTGGGTGATAACAGATAGTGCTATTATAAATAATTCCTTCTATAACTGTGTACTACATGGATAAATAGTGCAATTGTGCAACCAGTAAATTCAATACAGTTTTCACATGAAGTCCAGTTTGTTGAACCTATCCACTGTCCACTGATGCACCTGAGTGCAGAACTGCTCGCTGCAACCGCAGCCCCAAAGCCACCACAGCAATCGCAGTCCCAAGCCATCACAGTACAACTCCCCAAATGAAATCACCAAGCCATCTCCACGGCCCCCAAGCGACAACATCCCCAGCGATCACAATGATCTTTAGGCCGTCCATATGGGGCCACCCCCAGCAGCAGTGAGTGATCTCCAACCGATGAGAACTCCAACCAGAAGCAGGGCATCAGGATGGATCAGGCAGGTCTGGATAGCAGAAGGGGTCAGGATCACTGGTATCTCAGGAGTAGCATGTGTAGCTTGACAGAGAGAGAGAGAGAGAGAGATTGTTAAATAAATAAAACTAAATTTGTTAAATAAAATTGAATTGAATTAAATTAAAGAAAATGAATGAATAAATATTATGCTGTTAAACAGTAGCACAACTTCACAGCATCTGAATGTTAATTCACAGCCACATGTTCTTAAAAGTCATGAGACAATCTTAGCTCCATTACTGTACATAAATGGGCTTTCATGATAGAGAAGTATGCGTCCTTTGTAGCTCAACCTAGAAAAGGATTACTGAAAATGTTCTGAAATTGCACTGGGGAGACAACTCAAGTGAAATTCAGGAAACATTAGATTTCAAATGATGAATTGCTGACAGCAATTACAACAGCACTGTGATTCTCACCTATGATTGCTCACTATGGACCCATTACTGGGTGGAACATCTGGTGGGAAGAGGATAGGAGAATGGAAATACACATCCACGGCTGGCTCTGTAGTCAAGACTTCCCAGGTGCCAGCACTTCCCTGGTGCAGTCATGCAATTACCCACAACCCTGGAAGCACCTGCTGTCAGTCTGCCTGCCAATTGGTTGTAATTAATATGATTTAGCTCACTAGGCACAACCAGGGGTACACAGAGTCTTTTTCATGTCATTTGCTCTTTCTCAGAGGGAGTGCAGGAACATGGTCTTTGTGGCTTAATATGATCCATAGTGGGGCTAATTTAATGAGGCCTTCTCATTGCTGTTGTCATTGGCTACGTTTACATGCACATCAACATTCCGATATTAATCGGAATTTGGCAATATTCTAATTAGTATTAAGTCATGTAAACGCCGCAATCTGATTGCCTGATTCAGATTAAGACAATATTCAGACTCCCCAAATTCCAATTCCACCCTTGGAATGGAATATGCCTGTTTTAATCCGAAATTTGTAGCATGTAAACACCTTATTCCGAAAATCCACTGAAAGGACATATATAGGATGCTCAGTCTGCAAGGAATTGTGGGTGCTAACAGATGCTTAGCTGTAGGCTAGGTATTTAGGAATGGCAACTTAGGCATTCTTACAACAACCATGTATACAGGAATATTTCAATGCCTGTATGCTTATAAACATCATATTCAGAATATGGCTGCAACTCGAATATAGACCTTAAATGGAATTTGATGCGCATGTAAACATAGCCATTGTCTTTTCTTTTCCGGAGCCTTTAGAACTAGTGTTCTGCATGTTCTGCATGTTCTGGTTTTTTTTTTTTTTTGCTACTAACAGGCATCCCAGATGGTTGCCATTTACCAATCGATTTCCAGGAAATAAACATGCTGATTATATTGAATGTGTATTGATCTGTTTTGATGTTGCTCACTCACCAAAGCAATATATAACACCTGATGTTAGCAGACCCTGATTATAAGTAGGGCTAGGTGGGGCTGAAGATCTAGGGCCTGAGCTCAGACGGGGCTCCTGGGTAGCTGGCATTCATTTCAGCTGCATGATTGACAACTTAGAAGTAGTCTAGTTATAGTGTAATAAAGTAGGAATGTGTGACTTGGCAAGAACAAACATGGTTAGTGCTGTTAGATACAAAGAACCATGCAGTGTCTACATACTGACACTCATCTTCTTTCTGCACATAAGAGTTTTAAATAATTTCAAGTGGTCTGCAAAATATTTTTCCAAAAGTGGATATAGCCCTACCTGTTCCCAATGTGTCAGGAGAGCGCTCCTTTTCTAAACTGCCTTTAATTTTACAAAATCGCATACTATTCTACTTTTGGAAGGAGACACTCGGCCACCTGATGTGCATGCACCTGCAATGTGACAGGGTTAGAGATATGGATTTCAGCGACATTATAAAAGATTTGCTTTTGTAAGGCCAGGAAGAAGAGCAACTAATGGTAAGAAGCTCTAAAGCACATGCATCAAACTCAAGGACCGCAGGCCAAGAAAAGCCACTGCCTCATTTCAATTTGGCTGACACAACCTTCAAAAAGTAATATTGAAATGGCCCATAATACACTATTACACAGCGGTCCTGTAGCACAGTGACCACTCACATTCTGCAAATATACAAAATCACCACAAGATCTGTACAATTCAGCTGAGAAGTGTGATGCACTTGATTTTGAGCAGAAGCAACACAGCAGTATGAGTGGTAATGGCACGAATTTGTTGTTTTAATCATTCAGTACACAAGCTACTGTTCATGACATTTCCACTGAAAATGTTTCAAATAATATAACATGTTGATAATATAAAAACATGACATTTTATTTATTGGTTGTTTGGGCAGTTAATTATGGAATTGTATTTGATAGATTAGATAATAATAATCAAACCTTAAAAATGAATAACACTAGTTTATGGCCCTTCAGGGGCTCACAAAAATGCTGATGTGGCCCTGTGTGTGTGTGTGTGTGTGTGTGTGTGCGCGCGTTTGACACACCTGCTCTGAATGGCCTTTTATAAGCAATGTGTTTGCTGCTGTAAATGTAAACACTGTGTTGCTCTGAATTAATATTTGTGCTTAAAAAACATTTTTTCACACTTCCATGTTACGAATGCAGAAGCATAAGAAGACTTCTGCTTAATGTGCTTGCCAGAAAAAATGGCTTTGTGCTACAGGTACTGTAAGTGAGCTAGCTATGTATATGCTCGTCCCATACACACAGCTGGCCTTTTTGCCACTTCACAGGAAGTGTTTGTGCATATGTCCTGTAGCCTATATGTTTATATAATCATGTAGAGGAGCTATCTGTCACCCATGTGTTTACGTGTATGTATGTCTTCTGTGTATATGTGTGTAGATGAAGAAAAACATGTCTTCTCATAAGCCATTGAAATGCTCCGATTACAATAATTCTGAAGGGAGGAGAACAGCCTCTTACCCTTAAACTCACAAGCAGCATAAACAAACAAATGGAAATGTACCTAATATAGTATAATTGCACATGGCATCTACACAGCCACGCAGTCAACGGTGGCCAATTCCACCGGCCTTGTCTCGAGGATGAAAAGAGACAATATGCCCAATCAGAGTGTAGTGATGGAGGAGCTCTAATTCTGAACTAACTATGCCCAAATTAGATGTTGGTTCCTATTATAGCAAATCAAGCATATTTGTAAATTTCAGCTGGCTTCATTTGGCATGAATAGTGGATAAGATGGTAAACTAAAATGAAAAAAGGACCCTCAGTTTCAGTTGCCAACAACAAAAAACTAGCAAAAAACTGCATATAGTTTTTTTTTTTTTTTTCATTCTGTTGAAAACCCTCTATGAAATGTGTACTGGCCTGAAGTGGCTTAAAATAAATACAAATTCTTTCATTACTAAGAAACCTTATTTGTCATAACCTAGACAATCTAACAATCTATAATAAATTGGTTAGAAATGTGAAATGTGATAAAGCCATTGGTGCTTTTGTCTTACATGCTTTTAGGTTAAAATTGTATCTAAAATCGTAAAATTGTATCTATGCTGCACCCTGGAGTCAGACTATATTAGTCAGAAATCTTGGGAATGAAGAGGCAATGTTCAATAATGAACATAAAGTGTTAATAAATTAGATTCTTATTAAATAAAGTGTCAAAACAAGTAAAAAGTGTGGGAGGCATAAATATGCCTGATATGCCAATTGATAATTGGTTTGAATGAAAAGACAGCTGTGTACAGAAAAAGTTACTATGCATAAAATGTAGAATTAAACTGTATTTCATTCTTCCAGATGTGTGGCAAAATCAGCCCACTTGACAAACAGTATCAAAAGACATAGTTTCCATGAATAATTCTTTAACCAAGGTCCTAAAATAGTCCTGTGCTATTACATACACTATATGGCCAAAAGGTTGTGACACCTGACCATCAAACTCATATGTGGGCCTGAGCTCACTAATGCTCTTGTGGCTGAATGAACACAAATCCCTACAGTCATTCTCCAAAATCTTCCCAGAAGAGTGGAGGTTATTATAACAGCAAAGAGGGGACTATGTCTAGAATGGGATGTTCAAAAAGCACATATGGGTGTGATGGTCAGGTGTTTGTCATAACTAGTATAAAAGTAGCCTAATTATTTTGTTAAAACAACTAACTTGGTAATAATGCCTACACAGCCCAGAGGAACACACATGGAGCTAATTTACACCTGTAATTCACACAAAGCTGGCCCCTGGGAATTGTAGTACATTGACCAAAATATCTAGTCACACTTCCCATTTCTCCATGCATTGTTTGTGTGATCTTCTCTCAAATGCATATGTATAAGGGGGAGAAATGCACTTTGTGTGTTGCTGTGTGTGCAGTGCTTAAACTGTTTGTTTAGGTTTGTATGCAACTCATACATAACATTTTTCACATCATGTTTCACATTTTTCACCACTGATAAGGTCAAAAAGAACTTTGACAAAGAAAAAAATGGAAAGTGACCAGGTGACAACCTGTGCCCACTGTAGCCTCAGATTCCAGGTCTTGGCTGACAGTAGTGGAACTTGATGGTCTTCTGCTCTTGTAGTGTAGTAGTGATGAGCAGAAAAGGACATTCCTGTGAAGACCTGTTGAAGTTGAAGACCTGAATTGGTGTGCAGGTGTGTAAGTTTGAACCAAGGTGCATAGAAAATGTGATGCCAAGCCCTTTGATACACTATATGGCCAAAGGTTTGTGGATACCTGACCATCACACCCATATGTGGGCCAACTGTTGCCACAAAGTTGGATGCACACAATTGTCTTTGTATGCTGTAACTTTACAGTTTTCCTTCACTGGAACTAAGGAAAGTCCAAACTTGTTCCAGCACGACAATGCCCCTGTCCACAAAGTGAGGTCCATGAAGACAAGGTTGGTGTGAAAGAGCTCAAATGACCTGCACAGAGCCCTGACCTCAACTCCACTGAACACTTTTGGGATGAACTGGAATGCTGACTACACGCCAGGCCTCCTCACCCGACATCAGTGCCTGCCTGGAACATTTGTCCCCATTCAGCCACATGTTCCAAAATCTAGTAGATTGCCCTCCCAGAAGAGTGGAGGTTATTTTTACAGCAAAGGACCCCCAGAAATAAATCTGGAATGAGGTGTTCAAAAAGCACATATGGGCGTGATAGTCAGGTGTCCAAAAACCTTTGGCCATAGTGTATCAGAAATGCCAAGCCATGAGTTTTGAATTTGATTCTTCCTGTAACCAGAAGGCTGTGGAATGACCTAAGTAGGGCACCACATGAGTTAACATCACCAGGGTATGAACCAGGCATTCCTGTTAAGGAGCATTATGAAGGGAGACCAACAAAAAGAGAGTTACAGTAGTCAAGGGATAATAGAAGTTAGGTCTGTGATCTGAAATCACACCGAGACTCTTACCTTGATGTGCTGGATAGATTGTAAGGGTGCCAATGGTTATTGATAGATCCAGCATAGGGCAGTTTCCTGGTAGGTATAACAGTTCATTTTGGTCAAGGTTGAGGTGAAAATTGTCAAGATTGTCTTTACCTGGTTATATTTGCTAGCCTAGATGGCCACCCCATTATTCTGAGACATTTTTTACATGTCAGCGCCTACTTCAGGCAGATATCCAGCCTCTTGTGACATGTTGCTACAGGAGTCGAGTCAGTTTATCCATTGTCTGTGAATGTAGTTCAGAGGGATAGAAAGTGGTTAGTTTAAATGGGCAATTCACTCCATAAAGGATTTATTATTAATTGCAGGTGAAAAAGTGAAGGGCTGTAAGCGTGCTCAAAATTGCTAGTGGATCCATGGAGAGCAAGGTAGGCTTACAGATAAAGAGCAGCTTCAGATGGTCATCATTTTACCATCCAGCTAGAAGATTTGTCTCATTGGATCTGACCTGTGTCTTAAGTGTCTCCCCTCCGGCATGGCAAGCTGTGGCATTATCCCTAGATGGACTGCTGGCTGTGGACTCTAATGCTGATTCCAATCATATGTACTTCAGGCAAGTCCCTATGCATTTGTTGTCATTGTGGTGGTTGGAGCTGTTTTTGGTGCTGATTCTGTATCAGAATCGTTAGTGCCGTAACACACCAGATTAATTATGGGGATGTAAACCATAAACCTGAGACTTGAACACCCAGCCCTATGACTGTCTTCAAATAACTCTTCACTGTAGGCTTTGTTGTCCTGACAGGGATGAACTGTGCCCTGCTGACCAAAAAGCACAGGAAATTGAACGGAGTGCTAAATGACAAAAATATCACAACAGCTGCGTTCACCAACTAATGGCTGAGCAACAGGAAATCAGTTTCATCCCTGAATAGCCTCCACAGCCTCTTGACAAGTTCCACTGTCCACTGAGGCCAGTGCACTAACATCAGTGTTAGCTTAGTGTAACATTGACACAATGAGAGAGTATGATCTAAGTGGGTAGTTTATTGAACTGAATATTAAGCACAAATCATAGACAACATATTCGATTATATTGTATATGAAAATTGTCAAATAATGGAATCTTTTTTGGTCAATTTAATCATATAAGACTGCATTTTTATAATTTCTCTGAAGGATGTTACTGTGGCACAGCAGGTACCATTGTAGTCTCACAGCTCCAGGATCCCGGGTTTTAAGCTCAGCTTGGTTTACTGTCTGTGTGGAGTTCTCTGCATGTTCCACATGGGTTTCCTCTAGGTTCTCTGGTTTCCTCACACTTTCTAAAAACAGGTTGGTAGGTTACTATAAATGGCTACTATAAATTGCCTCTAGGTGTGAATGAGTGTATGTGAATGATTGTGTAAATGAGTGTATGCATGGTTCCCAGTGATGGACTGGTGTCCTATCCAGGATGTATTTCCGCCTTGTATCCATTGTTCCTGGATAGACTCTGGATCCACCGTGATCATGACAAGGATAAATCAGTTATTGAAGGTGAATGAATGTTTCTCTGGCATGATGATGGCAATGATCGTTAACACCAGTTAACTATGTTTCATGTGAAACTATAAAAATGCATGGTGGAAATAAATGTATGAGATCAACTTGCCTTGAAATGCACAAGAGTGTTTGTTGAAGGCTTCTGTGTGCAGTATTCTTTTAGGTTGTGCACAGGTGGAATCCCGTCATTCCATCTGCAGTAGGTGTTAACATAAGATCTCTGCTGGCTCTAAGCCTCAACATAGAGAACAAGGCCTGTCATAACCGGAGCACTGAAAATCTATTTAACCACAGCACACTGACCATCTAAAAATGTTAGCTGTTTCCAGTTTCCTAATGGACAGCAAAGGGTTGCAATAAACCTGAGAGTTCTAATCTTGCAATATCCAGTGGTGGGGAAGTGTGTGTGTGTTCAGCCAGATAAGGCTTGGGGCCCTAAGATGAAAGAGAGATTTTGAAGATTCCCTGCAGATGCCAGTTCAGTTGTTCCAGGGCTATGATGTCTAAATATCACAAAATCAGAAAGGCCTGCTGCACATAAGCCCCTAACACAATGGCCACACAAGCACAAAAAAGACTGAGAGCATTCATTGTCAGAAAATACGGTAGAGGCAAAAGAAACCTTGAAGCTTTCCGAATCACAGAATCACTTTTAAAAACTATAATGGAGCAATTCCATAACCCATGGACATCCACTTCCTTATTGTCTGCACATCCTGATGGCTAAAAATATAGTCTGCATGTGACACATACATATTTGGCTTATTGGCCCTGTCCAGGTTCCCCTCTACCATCTGCTTTCAGCATGTTTGTATCCAGTGATGGACCTCATTCAACTTCACAACTCTTTCACATTATTTGGTGGAAGCTTTGGCTCCAGCTTGTCCATGTATTGGTTTTTCCCTTCACAAAGTTGCTTTCTGAGCTCTGACTTTACCTATTTGATCCATTGTTTGTTATTGGGAAAACAATGCACAGTCTGTGGAAGTTGTGTTTTCCACACAAAAGTTCATGTAGTCTGTGATACAATGGCTTATTGATACAAAGTCCATCACTATCTGTCCCATCTAATGCACAGCATGCCCCAGTCTGTGTCCTATAGGCCATCCAAAAGAGCCTCCTAAACCTCCTTTGTCTATATCCTCACAGTTCTGGTGCTGACAGCAAGCTGGGGAACTATGGGTGTATACTGGAAGAGATGCACCACGGTGTGGACTGATCTACCCAATGGTCTAAAAGCAGCAGACTTGTATGCCTCTTTAAAATTGGAATATAACAAGTCCAGTGTCATTTCATTTCTGGTGTTATAATCTAAATACAAAGAAAAATGTGTGAGTATGGAGGAGACAGATACATGATTGAAATTGCCAGAAAAAATTTACACAGAATGTATTGTTAGTTAGCTAACCACAGAATGAATCTGCTCCTTTGTAGCTGCCACATCAGCATAGGGTGGGACATATAAGATCAAAACGATGGCATGTGAAAATATCAGTAGTCTGACAGCCACAAGCTCTACATTCCGGTTGCAAACTTGTGCTTTAATAGTTATGTGTCCTGGGTTGCACCACCTTTCATTCATTCAAGGCCAACTCCCATCTTCTTTCCACTTTCTGTCAGCAGATTGTTGTGGATATATTGCCATTTCAGCCCTCATGCTCTACCTTGTTGTTAATTAAAGCCAAGCGAAGATGGAATCACAGTGTGAATTCTTGTTTCAGTGCTAGCAATGCTCCTTGCTCAACCCTCTAATTGCTGTCAGTTTTTTTTCCAATCAGGCTTAATGGGCTAGAAAAGGAGTTAATGAGCTGACCCCTACTGAAGCTCCATCCTCTCGTTAAATCTGAAGCAGCAAGGATAGCTACACCCTCTCTCACAGCTTGGCTCACTTCCCTAAGACTGCATTTAAGACTTAATGGAACTTTATTAAAGCCTATCAAGCCAACTAGCCCCCACTTTTTGAGTTCTTCAAAAACACTGGTGTAAAGATTTCATAATTACTACATCACTGTAGTTACTTATTTCAAATTTATTAAGGGGATGTCAGAAGGGAAACTTTATAGTTTACAGACAAAAAATAGTTTGTACTGAGATCGGTATAGAATTGTTGTATAATTTGACAACAATTCATAGAAACAATATCATAGAAAGCTTGATTTGTGATATGGCTAAATGTGTAAAGGCTCCAACTACAAACATTTGCTTCATTATTCCTCAAAAGGTCAACAGTAAAATATTGGAACAAATTTATTTGATTATATTTGATTCATTCATTCATTCATTCATTGTGAATACAGTAAGTACTTATTTTTAAAGTTTAACATTTTCTTTAAGAAAGTTTTTTTTAATAGTAGGCATGTATTGAATAACTTAAAACATTTAAGTAAAACCTTCATGATCAAAAATGTACTCAGATATCTGATAAATCAGACAATTATTCACGCTTGTCTCCACAGTGTCACGAATCAAGTCATCTAAACTATTCATTTCCCATGCATGTCAAGAAACTTGCCTTCAGACATTGTATGAAACAGAGACCCTTAGTTCATGCCACATCATTTATGGATAAATTAGGAGTTTCAATAAGCCTTACCTCAGGATATCATCCCCAAGCCAATGGCCAAGTGAAAGGAGTAAAATCGAAGGACCTCCCGACACTGTCAGAACTATCCTGGACTCTATCGCATGAGGTGTGATACTGGGTCCCAACACATGACGTATTAAATCCATCACTTATCTGGAAATTTGGAAAAATTAGGAGTTTCAATAAGCCTTACCTCATGATATCATCCCCAAGCCAATGGCCAAGTGAAAAGAGTAAAAATGAAGGACCTCCTGACACTGTCAGAACTATCCTGGACTCTATCGCATGAGGAGTGATACTGGGTCCCAACACATGACGTATTAAATCCATCACTCATCTGGAAATTTCACACATGTTGACTTAATTGCTCCGCTCTACAAACCAGGGGACGACCCAAGAAAAACTCCCTGTTGACTGAAGGCAAACAACATTTCCAATGATTTACTGTCAACCGGCATGTACACAAAATGAACCACATGACCAACCACATGACTAATCACTCATACCTGTTCACAATCATACCTGACTCACTGACCCAGTTCTTTAGTTTGTTTTGTAATATAATGGTAGATTGACAGAATAGGAAAAAAAAAACAATTACAGATGTGTTTGGAACAAAAAACATCTAATAATGGAACAGAAAAAAATAAACTTGATCATAAAATTACCACCACTTATGTTACGCTAAATAATGTAGGAGGAAAGCCCATTTTGAAATGTTAATAAAATGCACATGAACAATGGAGAACAACTCAGCTGAAAAAAGCACACACCATTCAATCAATTTTCATGGGAATTTGCAAAAGTGCATTAGGAATTGAAAGAACATGTCAGAGCATCCAAAGTGAATATGCCTCCCAAATCTGTCAGTAGTGCCAAAAACTGCCACACATCATGTAAATTCAGTCGTTCTAAAAGAAACTGAGGGAGAAATGTTTTATGGACTACTATTGTCTAGACTAGAACAGTAATATGATCATATCACAGCGACCACTGAGAATGCATACCCCTAATTTTATGTGCACATGAAAAATTATGCCACTACTGGCATGCCTAAGAAAGATGGGGGAGAGAGAAGCATGTAATTCCTGTGGAAAAAAAAAAGTCACAATACTGCCACATATTCAGTACAAAATGTAACATTAGCTTCTATGTCAGAAAGTCAGATAGTTGTGAGGTTTATGAAACAGCATTAAAGCAAGGCAAGGAGTTTCATGCATCTCATCGGTCACACATTCTGTGTAGAAAGGCAGAGACAGTGAATGGAAGAGCAGTTTACAGTCTGCTTTGATCTAGAAAAAATTAAGATCTTTTCCATGTACAGAAATGAGTTCTTTTGTAAAAGAAATCTGAACGTGTATAACCTTACAGCTCATAGAAAGAATATTGTGCTATTTGGACAGACTTCATGACACAGAGTGGTGTAAAGCAATTATGAGTGCATTAATTAAAATCCTTGTAAGAGTGGTCCAAGACCACTTATAAGTGAAAGAAATAGTTGCCCGGACTGATAATGCATGCGTTTCAAAATTGCAATGCCATAATGGCTTTTGATATTGTAATTTTTATTACAGAGCTACCTCATATGCATGTTAGTACTGGTATATCCAGATGTTTTCATGTGCATTAAGTTGAAATATCTGCTTGTATCTAGGGGTGTGTGTGGTTGCACAGAAATGCATTTTTAATATATTTAATATAGTTTAATTGTTGTTGGTCCTTTTCGGTTGTTCCTGTTAGGGAATGCCACAGCAGATCATTGGTCCGCGTATTTGATTTGGTACACTTTTTTCCTGCCGGATGCCCTTCCTGATGCAACCCTCCTCAAGTTTCAATCAACCCTAGTGGCTGGGGTTGGTTCCTTGGCCAGGAATCGAACACGGGCTACAGCGGGGAGAGCACTGTGGCCTAACCACTAGTCCTCCAGGGACCCAATATAGTTGCATTGTCAATTGTTTAAAATTTGAAATTAAAGGTAAAATATCCTGAACAGTTATGAACAGTTTCTCTTGCTCACTCACTGTAAATGGGTTCTTAATGTTGGAGAGTAGGATTTGAGAGAGCAATATCTTGACATCTTTTAGAGAATACAGAAAAATAAAATACTGAAATATTGAAATGTTTGTATGAACATATCTCACATTATGTGGTCTCTTTATTTATGTAATTATACTAAAAAATCTTGTTTACTGTTCATTTATTATGAGATTTTTGATTAATGTGAAACCAGATAGAACCAGATAAAGCCAAACAGTATTCAAACTTACAGAATAATAAGGTTCTATATGTTAGGCCACTGTTTTCCTTTCCTATCTGTATAGAAGTAAATTCTGGTTTATGTACATTCTATTTTTATGTCACAGACAGTTCAAAAAAAGCACGTCGTACTGTGCGTGGTTGTGTATGTGACCAATAAAATTTGAATTTGTTTAAACATCAATGTCTCAGAAACTTATAGTTATTTTGAAGTAACCTGCAAGCTGAGCTTTTCTTTTATATGTGCATCCATGAGAAGAGTCAAGGGCATATCATACAAATCCTTATTTTTTTTTTTTCCCCTCACCACTTGAAGGTCGCTGACGTCTGAATGGAGTGATGTTATTACAGAAATTAAGTTTAGCTTGTATTTGGCTTGCCCTACAAACAGGTCACCTTGAATCTAGCAAAGTCTAGCATGTAGGCTAGTATGAACTAGTATGTAAGTGAACAAGGTTTATTGGAGAAAAGATGAACAGCGTACTCCACTTTGTCCACTCCACTATGGATGGACTATATGTTTTCTCTGGGACGCTCTTTGATATGATCATTGCATTATGATGACTGATAACCCAGGTCACATGTCCTAGAAAGAAGAACAAGCCTTCCAGATGTGTAATACATTTTTCAGTATTTCCTCACACAAGCCACCGGTGCCAGGGCCATTTTCCATATTTTTGGAAATTTGAAATAAATTGAGACGATGACATGCATTGCCTTATGCTTTTGCCATGCCTCTTCACAGTGAATAATTTGAATCATTAATCTGACAAAAAGTCTGTTAAAAATGTTATTCATTGTAATAATGACGAAAGCCACTAATGAATGAGGATTCAGTATATTTTTGAACTAGATTTATCATGTCTTGTAATGTCCCTGTGTTGGCAAGTAGAGCGAATCCATTCACAGAGCGAGAGGAAAAGAGTGCAGGATGTAATCTTTTTCCCATTTAGCCAGATGGATGTGTGTTTAAATCTGGCATGCAGTTTGAATGTGGAATTTGGAGCTAATGATCATAGCTGTGAAACAAGAAAAAAAATCCATATCCTGTGTGTATAGGTAGGAAGGTGATAAAAATTCCATATTCTTAAATAATGCTTTCAATCCCATGAATTATTTCTAGAATGCCGCTGAGGAAAAAACAAGCAGTGCACATTTGAAGTCTAACACAATGCCTTTATATCTGTATTTTTTATTGTTCCAAATATCCATATATTGGTGGTGCAACTCAGTTCCATAATCCATATTTGTGTCATGCTGAAATTGTTTTCATATTTGGCTTTAAACTGGAAGTGGGTGTGGCCTATACTGGATTTTTTTTTTTTTTTTTTACCCTGACATTATGCCCTGGAAACTGGGAACAACAAACTCTTTCAAAGAAATGAAGTCTTTCCCAAATCAAGAAACTATTATTTACAGTTGACAACAATAGCCACCCAATAGTATTTTATCTTTTGAGTTTATTTTATTTTTTGAGTTTGTTGGACCCACTATCAGAATCTATTATAATGCTGTGATGCAGTGCTTCTTCTAGGCAAAATGGGGTCTTTTAGCAGCATTTCATTATAACGGTTGTATGATTTTCCAAGATTTTCTTTAAATAATCATGGAAAATGGTCTTTTAAGAATGACTGAAAACACTTGTAATAAACATACAAGTTATTTTTTTTTTAAATTAATTAATAAAATTAAATTAATTAAATTTTGTGTAGGGCCCCACAGAGATATGCAGCTCTCTGCACAGCATGTGGTCCGTGTGAGCTACATGGAGCTGCGGCTCAAAATATGAAATTATGTTTCTTTTCTTTGTACAGAAACATGGTAGAAATGTGGTTTTTGGTCTTTTTATAAGTTCCGCAAACAGGGTTGCCAGGTTCTGTGTATAATGTATCCGTATTTCAGATACGTTATATGGCCAAAAGTATGTGGTCACCTGACCATCACACCCATAAGTGGGCCTTCCCCAAACTGTTGCCACAAAGTTGTAAGCACATAATTGTCTAGAATGTCTCTGTATGCTGTAGCATTAAGATTTCCCTTCACTGGAACTAAAGGGCCCAAATATGTTCCAGCATGACAATGCCCCTGTGCAGAAAACAAGGTTCATAAAGATAAAGTGTGCCAAGGTTGGTGTGGAAGAATTCAAGTGGCCCAAGACCTGTCTTCAACCCCACTGAACACCTTTAGAATGAATTGGAACACTGATTGGACACCAGGCCTTCTCACTTGATATCAGTGCTCAACCTCACTAATGCTCTTGTGGGTGGACCAACTATGTGTTAATACCCTTGGTTTTGGAATGGGCACATATGGGTGTTATGGTCAGGTAACATACTTTTGGCCTTATATATTATATATACTGCAAATCAGAAATGTGCAGTACTGTTTACATGTGTCCCACGAAAGGACTGAGAAAAAGAAGGAAAATGCATCTACCTTTTCCTATGTCTGAAGATTTTTGGCTAGTCTCAAGTGTTTTTGTTGTGGTTTTTGAGTTGTAGTTGGGCTGAGAATTTTGATGGAATCTAGCGACCCTCCCTATGAGCTTCTGCAAGCTAACTTTTAAAGTTAAACATTAAAGTAAAAACCTTGCACTCATGCAACTTTTTTGTTTCGCCCTGCGGGGTAAACATGTATTCTGAAGCTTTTCGGCATGCTTTCTAAAAAAAGAAAAAACCAAAAATACTCCACCTACTATTCATATCTGTATCCATATCTGTTAAGGATGTGTTATCTGTTCAATCCAAATAATATATATGAATTTGGTTACATCTCTACTGTATGTATTCAAATTTTCACCCAAAGTGTGGTTTAAAACTGAAGGTTATTATTATTATTATTATTATTATTATTATTATTATAATTATTATTTTAGTAAATATGAACCCTATCACAAGGCCGCACACACACACACACTCATTTCCCACTCACTGGAAACACTGGCAAACACTTAAAAAGAAATCCAGAAGTAGAAATGCCAGCACTATCAGCATGGTGTGTGAATCATCACTCTGACAGTTCCTCAACCTCAGATACATCACTCGAGTTCATAATTGGTCTCAACTAGAGATGTATACAGTATAGTTATATATTATTTTTGTTTGTACCGGCAAGAAAAAAGAGTAGTGAACCTCCTATTAATAACTGTATTTGTATCTGTTCAGAACAAATTATCTGTGCATTCAGAATAATTTATTCATATTCAGTTACATCCCTAGTGCACATGTTTCGTTCTATTATAGTAGCTGTTTAATGTTTTCTTTCACTCTGCTGAAGACAGGAGAGTTTTCATCTCTACACCACACTCCACACACCCTTTTACTCATTGGTGGATTTTCATTACATTTGGACAGTAAACCTATGATCCAATCAAAACAGATAAAGGGATTTGTGAGTGTTTTGGTTTTTCTGCCTTGGTTAACCCTTTAGTATGGACAGCCGAGTCATATTACAACACTCATTTTATTACTTTCTCCCCAAACAACACAACTGTCAGAGTAAGACTGAAAGCATGCTTTTAGGCTCTCTTACAATGCAGTAAACATGGAACAATAAATGTGACCAAATACAAATCTGAAACTATAATAATCTAAGCCATTCCTTGTGTATCTGATGAAATAATGACATATTATCACTGTCTTGCTGTCAGAAGAGGTTATAGCTAATATATTGCTCTCTTTGTTATTGCTTGCCAATCTTAAAATCAGGTAACACCAATTATGATCTTTGCAAATATTGACTGATAGCATAAGGAAAGACACACCTTTTACTTATAGCATAGGGAAACACAAATTTATCTGAAAGCAAATTTATCTGTTGGGGATAAGATCTGAAGAATGTTATCATTAATAAAACACTATGATTTATGCTGAAAGAATATCAGAGTAGGGGATGTATGGATAGACTATAACACACGAACATGTTTTGACGCCTTCTCGGTTTTTGATTCTTCTTGGTTTTCTTCATTGGAGAGCCTCTACTCTTGAAAAGAAAAATGGAAAATTGGAAATTGAAATAGAAATTAAATTGATAGTAGCTTGTCATTGTAGGGGAAGCAGAAGCGGGAGATATGATTGTGGAGATCTCACCAGCCTCTAACTGAGATAGATAATGACTTTTTTTTTGTTTAACAAGCTGTTAAGCAACACCAGCATGGCACCAGCAGTCATGATGAGTGGATAGTATTGTCACCTCAGAGCCCCAGCTCAGACCTGAGCTCAGGTTAATGTCTGCAAGGAGTCTCATGTTCATGTTCTCCGGTGCCCTCCCACCTCATGTCCAGGGTCCTCCGGTGTCCTCCCACCTCCTAAAAACATGGCAGTAGGTTCACTGGCTATGCTAATTGGATTAGCAAATTGCCCTAGGTGTGAATAAATGTGTAAGCGTGTGCATGCATGGTGCCCTGCGATGGACAAGCATCCCATCCAGGGTGTAGTCCCACCTCACATCCAGTGTTCATGGGACAGGGTCTGGATCCACCATGACGCTGACTAGCATGAAGTGGTTACTGAAGATGAATGAATGAATGAATGAATCAATCAATCAATCAATCAATCAATCAGTCAATGACTGAATGTTCACCTGCTCCTGTCCTTCCTATCTGATGTCACTGCTGCTCTTTGGAGCATAGACAACTTAATGCAAAAGCTAATATCTAATCCTGCAGCTAAGTCTCCTCCAGCTAACTAAATAAAAGACAGCTGTGAAAATAAATCTGGGCTTTTTCTACACAAGATGGAGCCTGGAAGCACAGAATACAGAATTACCACATGTTTATTTAGTCAGGATCATCTTTCCTAGGTTCCTGGACTGTTATTAAAGGAGTGTGCTTATTTTTAGAGACATTGCTCACCACTGACATCACACGAGAGGAGTTTTCTGAGGCTGGTGTCAAGGTAAATTACACAATGTAGCCTCTACAGTAGCAAACTATTAGACTTGGCATTGTGCAAGACCTGCACATGGGCATTTAGTCATTTCCTTTTGCCTCTGATGTAGCGTACTCTTTAATCATCATTCCTGCAGCTGTATGGCTGATACCACTGCGTAAGCCACACATGCATGCTTGTTGCATATATGTCATCTTCTACTGTGCGTGTGTCTTACATCTTGTAGGATACTTGGCAAGATGAGATATGAACAGGTTTGATATTTACTCTTGGCTCCAGTGTCATATTTCATAAAGATAGCATACTATCAATACACCAGTGAGATGGATGCCATGCTCCATTCTGCAGTATCTCCAAAGCAGAGAGTCCAATCTCATACCCAACTCAGCAGAGTAAAAGGGGGTGTTTAAATGTACACTTCAGAAGGTCGGCGCTGTAAATTTCCTCTGCAGAGTTCTGATAAGGTCAACTGTCAGTCTTCCAGTGGCGCGAGGAGGAGTGCATAAAAACGGGGACGCTTCGTAAAGGCTCTTTAAGCTGTCGAGGTGCCTGTCACGCATGCCATTACATGGGCTTGGGCCTGGCCTATAACAAGCTCCCTGGGATATGAAAGATATGCACATAATAAAGAGAGCCTTCAGCAGGCTGCTAGTGATTGACTGCGTGTGGCGTCGTGGGGCGGCACAGGTCTGTGCCCTTGTGGAGCTTGTGAATAGGCTTTCTATTTTTAAAGATAAGGTTCCCACTGCTTTATGGCAGAGTAGCTGGAAACAGATGCAATTTAGAGCAGAACGGAGTGGGAGCATGTGGAATCTCAAAGGAGTCATGAGCTGGGTTTCCGTTCAAATATTTTGCAGTTTTAAACAAATTCCCAAAAAGTTGGCAGAAGAAAATGCAAATGAATCAGTGGTTCCATGAAATATGCTCATGCAAAAATCCTGAAGGTGACATAAAATGATTAGGCAGAAAAGAGTACAATACCCAAAGTGCATAGCTGTTTTCACCTGTGTATCGAAAGAAAAGAATGCCAATGATGTTTGATGTTTAATATTCATTCATCAATCTTCAGTTATCACTTTATCCTGGCCAGGGTATTTTCATTCATTTAATTAAGAAAAACTTTTGTTTCATCATCCACCAAACATGAGAATACTCTGCAGCCATGTTTATGTTTAGGTGTTGTATATGTCTAGATATACAACTGACACATGTGACTTATATTCCCTACATCATTATTTATTCAAAAAACACTTTTACATCTTGTCTTTATCGGTAGACCAACTTTTCCACCCCAGCCAAGCATAATTGTATTTATACATTTTTCACATTTCTGGCTTTTCCAACTTTTTTTGTTGCATTTATTTGTATTTTCAAAATTTGGACTTGTGCATATCTTACATTGTACTAAAACTTTTTTGTACTTTCAAAATTCAAAACTGATTATTTCACTGTTTTTGTACACACAAATTTAAAGATGGCTACCCACTTGGCAAAAACAAGTTATGTCACAAATCTTTGAAAATTCTGTTTCCTGGTACATGATTTATAATTTATGATCAATTTATGTGTCATTATAACATATGTCATTATAACATATTTTATACTGAAACATTTTATACTGGAAAAAAAACATGGTGTTTTCAGGATTAAGCAGTAAATGTTAACTGTGAATCTCTTCTCTGAAGAGTATTTTCACACTAGAATAAACATTTTATTGTAACATCATCCAAATACAAAATACAAAATAGTTCAAATACAAAAAATTGTGTAAGAATATCAGCAATTAACTGAAACTTTATAATAAGAGTACATTAATAATTATTACCTATTATGATAATAAGCATTAGTTAATTAAGTTAATTACATATTAAGAAGTATTTGGTAGGAATAATAATAAATCAAGAATTTCATTACCAAATAGAGTTAATAAGTATCTTAGATAACAATACATTGTTAAGTAGGGCTTAGTTCTTATTATTCCAATCTCACTCCAGTCATATTGATTAATGCATCACATTGTTTAATTGTGGTGAAAATCTTTACTATCATTAGTTAATTGTTAACTGACTTATTTTTTAACTGTTAAGTAATGCAGTGGATCGCAGTGCACCATGCACACACACTCATTAACACCTAGAGGCAAATTTTAGTGTTGCCAATCCCCCTACTGGCATGTTTATGGGAGGAATTTGGAGAACCTGAAGGAATCCCATGATGGGAGAACATGTGAAACGCCACACAGACAGAAATGCGTGACCTACAGCTATAAAGCAGCAATGTTCCCTGCTACAGCTACATGCCACCTGCATAATATTAGTTCATATTTATTAATGCATCCTTATTAATGCTGAAACATGATTAATAATACAAAAATAATGTCAGTTAGCTGCACTATCATTAATTAATGTTTAGACTTATTACTTAACAGTTTAACAATGCTCACTACTTTATTAAGTGTTGTTCATTAATGTACCTGTAAATTGTATTGTAAAATTAACCAATATCCATTGTTGTGGTTTTTTTTGTGCTTGTTTTTAATTATCATATTCACCTGTAGTCTCTTGCCTTCATCAGAAATGTGGTCAGTGCTAGGGAATGTTATTTCTGAAAAACAAGACCAGGATGAGTCACCTGCTGCTGTCACCCCATGAGCTGATGCTAATTTGTCCACTCTTTGTCAGTAATGTCAGCGACACTCTATAGAAGAACCAATCTGCCTTGTAGAAAGCTTGTTTTCTTATCTCATTATATCCCTTGCTATATATCCCAGCCCTCGGGACAATCACCTAAGCTTCTCCCACTATATTCATTATCAAACATGAAGAACACAATCCCTGGCATTCATCTCATGTGCTAACCCTTTGACATGTTTGCATTAGCCTGTTGAATTTAATAATGTTAATGAAACTCAATGCCATGACAGAAATCCCCAGGGTATGGCCACAGGGGGTGAAAGAAGGAAGAAAAGGAAGCGAAGTCCAAGGGTATGGGATCTGAACTGCAACCCGTAAGCTGTGATGTTGAGTGCTGACTTGAGCTATTAATTTCTCTGTAATGTGAAAGCAGCTCCTGAGTGGTATAGGCCCTGCTGTATTTCATTAACGTGTCATGTAACGGCATAAAAACATTACCCTAATGCATTTTATTCCTTCCCAGACTTCCTTGTCTCCTCAATCACTGATATTATACAAATATTTTCAGTGAGATGATGGGAGGTTTATCACAGCTTGGCTGAGTTCAGTGAGGCTTTGTGCATAGAAATGCAGAAAGTCAAGAGGATGAGGAAATGGGTTTTTAAGAATGAAAACAAGGGCAGAATGAGCACACTTACTCCCCAGGAAGTAGCTTTATTTTATTTTGCTATTTTTTTATTGCCTAGCTCGTCAGACAGTGTTCTGCTTAGATCAGTGTTAGGAATAGACTTTATTGTTGTCTTTATTAAAAAAAAAAGGAAGAACAAAAAAGGATTTACAGCTAGAGACAAAAAAACAGTGCAATTTAAAATAGCTGTAAATGAGAAAAAGAAAAAGCTGATCTTGTGTCTTGATAAAAAGCACTCCCACATATACCATGCATTGCAAGGGCATTTGTTAGTGCCTCTTTGTTTTTCATTTACGCAGAATAATATATTCTCCAATGAGCAATGTACAAATGATGATAAATCTTAGCCTTTGACATTGAATTATTGTTGTATTTACCAGCAGTCGATCTCGGGTGGGGGGTTGAGGGGGGTTGCGACAGAGTGACAGTAGATGGAATGGAGATTGATTCTTAAAGGTTGCTGCTTCCTCCCTCATACAAGCACGGCAGATACACACTAAAGGAAGATGGATCGTTGGGTTCAGTGTGTCGGGCCTCGCGCTTAAGAAGCACACCTGCTCTAATTTCAATCCTTCCTGTTAATGAACATTTCTCCATGGCCCAAAATTGATTTTGTCAAAGCATGAATACAAGAACATTCAGCTTCAGAGGCAAGAGGGTCTTCATCCTTCATAGCCTTTTACAACCACCCATAGCAGGACTCTTCACTCATAGTCAAATCCATTTTCCACCTTCCACTGATCCCTTCTTCCTAAGAGCTCAGATTTCCTGGTCTCTTCACACATCAGGGGAACTTTAATTTCCTTCAGAGATTTCAGCTTTCATGAACCAAAATTAAAACCACTTCAAAAGAGGCTAATGTAAAATATTTAAGCAATGATTGCTAAGTATCAAGATTATATTTCATATTTGCCATTTATTTCCACACTGGCTCACTGCACACATCCTACAAGCATTTCTGCTGTCTATCTGTCCTCCAATCTGCCATTGTAATGAGGAAGAATCTGAAAAGTGCCATCAATAAATTTCACCTCTTAGCTGGTATCTAATTCAGATAAGGTCAAAGGTTAAGTATGTTGAATTGTGTAGATAAAATATCATTAACAGTAAGTAAGACATCATTTTCTTCTCTCTCAGTTTCTTTAAGGTTAATTGAGTACGTGCACTTCATTTTGTCAGTTAGATCATTAATTGTAATCCGTTCTTAGTAGTGCTGATTTGTCAGAGAGCAAATCCATATCTCTTCTGCACACATCTAAATTACACTGAAATATCTATGACTGATATATTTTATTAAATATCTAAATGTACACTGATCTCAGCTAATTATATAAAAATGTTTTGTGTTGTTTCTTATAACAAATTTTTAACTAAAATGTTCTTGGATTATAATTTGTTATATGAACCACTTACATATGTATGATTTAGTTTCTTTCTAAAAATTTCATGTCTATTTAGATATTTTTATGTTGTTACACAGGCATGCACAAACACACCCACACCCACACACACACAGGGCCGAACTTCATAACCAACTGACAATTCACTGAAATAATGAACATTACTGACACCTCAAACATAAACATATCAGCGGCAGTCAGAATTGCTTGGAACTCCAGTAGTGGTTAGTTGAGTAACTAGCAGTTACTTCCTTACTAGCAATTACTAGCTGCTTTTTGGCATGAAATGTCTCACACTACTGATGTTGACCTGATTTTTGAAAAGTCTTTTGATGCTCATATAAAATTTAACAAGAGGGCAGACCAATGGTCAAGAATTGAATTCAAAGGTTTCTTTTTTCAGAATAAAATAATATATGTTTCATTCAAAATAAAATAACACACACACAAGTCAGAGAGCTCACAGTTTTTTCCCCATTCTGATGTTTGATTTGAACATTACCTGAAGCTCTTGACATGTATCCACATGATTTTATGCATTTTGCTCCTGCCACATGATTGGCTAATTGGATAACTGCATAAATGATCAGGTGTACAGGTGTTCCTAGTTCCTATTAAAGTGGACGGTGAGCGTATTTATCCATAACTGACAGCTGTGTGTCAGGAATTGGAGTTGGAGAAGGATACAAGTGCAGGTTTTTTATTTAAATTAAGTGAAACGCAAACAACTAAAACAAGACTATAAGTATGAACATGGACTCTAGACAAGGAACAAACCATAAGATGGGTGAAACATGACAAAAGCTAGACAAAGAAATACTCAGCCAACAGAACTTAAATGGGGGCTTAACAAGGCATAACAAGACACAGGTGAGGGTGATTAGCGAGGCATGTGACAAGCTCACGTGATGTGCAGGGGCTGATGGGTAGTGTAGTTACGTGCAACCATGACACTGTGCTTCCCCTATTTTAAAAACCACCAGCCTTCATTGGTGTGTACATTAGGGTTTTTTTTTTTCAGTTTCTCATCTTTATATATAATTATGTTATTTAGATATAGATATAGTTATGTTAAAATTCTGTTTGCAGATGAAAAAGAAATGAAAAATAATTCAATCCAAACAATGCCTCTCTGATGCAAGGCTATGCAACATGCCTGTTTACTGAGCAGAGGTGGATGGCTAATCCTGGTTGTCACTCATGCTGAAATCAGCTCGGAGACTGAAATGTCCTGGATTTTAATTCATGATCGTCACATGCTGCAGTATAGATCTCACCCAGAGCTTCTTACAGAGCTTCTTCCAGAGAATGAGAAGTTCCACCTCATAATAACCTGTAATCATGACTGTCAACCAATGGCTCAAACATGGAAATACACAACTACACTTGTTACCTTGTAGCTGCTAGTGTGCTTGGTGCTTCTTATACATCCTCACATAGTTACAAAGAGCCGAGCTTTGTAACTATGTGACATATTCAGATTGCTTTTTACCCCAGATTCACAAAAGACGTGTAAGCATCACTTCAAAGGTTTACATTGGAATGTAAAATAAAGGCAGCGTCGGACACGAGCTGAAATTAGACCACTAATGTGATGCAAACGCGGCTGGTGTGAACTGAAATGATACTTTAAAATGATACTAAAGCATGTATTGATGCAACATGTGAGGTGACGCTACATGCAACGCTATGCACCCGGTGTGAAGAGGGCTTTAGTCGACAGAACACAAGACCAAAGGCACAACATTTCAATAGCCAAGGGTACACAGATGGAAGAAGATGTATGTTTTGTGTGAAAATATCTCATGCCCTTATTGTTGCTCTCTCACTGCTTATTTTCTTACTGATGTGTGGAGAATTCATTACAGTGACATATCAAATCTCTCCAAATACAGTCCTTAAGGCATTTGTAAATGTTCTCCTTATATGTTTCCAGGAAGCTGTTCACCCAAACAGATGTGTCGAGTATATGTCCAATTACATCTTAATCACCAAATTGCAGCAATCAGTGGATGGTTTCTGAGGCCTGGCTTAGCCTCAGAGCTGGAACAAAATGCAGACACAGTTTGTGTTGGACTCTGGGAATCGATGGCTGCTGAAAGAGGCAGGTGTGAATAATCATGCTGCGTTCAGAGGGAGATGAGTGCAAGATTATTGAGCTAGTTTGGAGATGTGCACAAACCAGCTGATGAACATTCTCAGTCTATTTTCACAAAGATCCACATTTAACATCTCCTGATGGTCTGTGTTTGGTTTCATTAGTTAGCAAAACATTGATTTTAATTAGTTTTGTTACTTTAATTAAAACTATAAGATACACAGGAATTAACTCAGCAGCAATGTACTGTATCAGACCACTGTTGATAGACTCCATAATTGTTTGGCATCTCATAAAAAAAAAAAAAAAAAAAAAAGCATTTATTTTAGTTCAATTGAAAGCCAGCAGGAGCCAGATGTTTGGATAATTAGATAATAATCAGCAGGAGAAAGATTTTTACGATTTATGGGTCAGCCATGAGGAAAAATAATACACTCTTTGCATTCTCCAGATAGAACACGCCACATTATTAATTGCTTTTCTCCGTCTGATTCGTCTTTGAGTTTTGACAGAAAGCCTTTCCTCCAAACTCATAAATCTTGTGATTAACTTGCTTCATGCTTGAATTCTTTCACATGCACACACACACACACACACACACACTCCTTTATAATGCAGATCGTCACACAAGCTTCAATCAATGGCTCTCAGAATTGAATCTTAAATTGAAGCAAATGTGGTAAATGTGTGCAAATAATTAGTAAATGTAGGTTAGTGTGACTGGACTTCTGCAAGAAGTTTTGTTACTCAGTCAAGTGGCTTCATTAGGGCTTCCCCAGTATTTAAACACTGTTTGTGATTCATAGCATTATGATCATGAAACCTTTTTGGGTCACATGCCATTGAATTTAATTTAAGCGCTCTATTTTCATGCAGATGCAAGCATAATTATCTCATATAATTCGTTCATTCTTTCATTCATTCACCTTCATTCATTTTCATTCATGATCTTATCCTGGTCAGGGTTGTGGTGTATCTGGAGTCTATCTCGGGAGTCTATGTATGTAATGTGGGAATACACCCCTGCGATGCCAGGTCCATCACAGCATCTGGTATAATGCTACATGTAATTTGATGGATATAAGCCATTTATTACCATTTGCTCATCAAAATGCATCAAAAAGCGCCTGCCTTGACAGACTCATGAATATCCACAGAAAACACAATTTTTGTAAAGGTCATCTAACATATGGAAGTTGGAGGCAGGACACAAGTGCATAAACTCAACTCAACTCATAGTCTGTGTCCATAGCATTGGTAAAAAAAAAAACACAGGCAGACAGATTTAATACAGGAGTATTTAACACAATGCATAATCAATACATGAACAACAAGCAGAAAATATGGAGCTCAACAAACAAGGCTTGCCTTAATGGAACGAAAAGTATTGCGAAGTCTTTTCAAAGTGGAATAGAAACAACATGATAGTGAATTTATTTCAGGGGACTAACTGAAATGTATATGTTTTTGGATTATTTTGCCATTTGCAGCTTTTCTTTACTTTGTTTGGGGATCAGCTTTAGTTTTGGAGGGTCGAATAACCCAATGCCCCCTCACAGATTGTGCCTATGGCAGAAATAACTAATAATGATGAGACACAGAAGAGGTGAACATATTAATTTTTATTTTAAAAATGTTGAAAACATTTCGACGTTTCTTCCATGTAGATCATGTAGATATTATATTCTGTTCATCTTTCATTGAAATTGTGATTCCTTCTTCCTTAAATTCTGGACAGATAGGAAACTAATGGAATTTCCCCTATGCTCATTTCCTACTAGTACTTACAGCAAAGGTGTCACCTTGTGAATGTGACTTCAGGTGGGTGGCCTGTAATCTAATGCTTGAAAGAGTGAAAGAAGAGAATTAAAGATGCTAAGTACTCAAAAATTCTCATAAAAGATTGCATAAACTAAAATCAGCACTGTCAATGAGAGTGTGCTAATGTAACCTTGGGTGAGGGTAAATTTACTTTTGATTTATTTATATTTGCCACTGACTCAGAAAGCAAACACACGGTGTTGTAAACACAGAGTAATTGCTTTCATAATTCTAACCTGTCATTATTTAACTTTTTCAACCTTTCCCAATTTTTAATCTCCTGTATTTCAGGGCATTTTATTTGTGCTGCCAAGCCCCGATGGAGTTGGAGTTGGACAAAGGTTGGAGCTGGACAACTCCAACAATGACCAATGCCCAAATTTGCTTGAACTAACATAGCTTGTTCCAGGAGTGCAGCAGGGAGTAAAGTGGTCAACTGACATGACTGCTAGGAAAAGGAAAGCAAGCTTCTCTGTAGCACAATCAAAGAAAAACAGCAGCTGACAGAGCGTTTGGATACTGAGCCTTGTGGCGTTGAGAGAACAAGTGCCCTTAGACGAGAGGAGCTGGAAGCTGGCATCAGGCTGCTAGAGGAAAAGCAACAGTGCAGTGAAGTGCAAAGCTCGGTGTAGCTTACTAGAGCTGCCTTGCAAGTAGAGACACATCCTGATATACTTTCAATGGCTGCATTTCCTTCTCTAAGAATGGCCCACCTTGAAAGAGAGTGCAGACAGCATGTCAATGGAATGCTGGCCCAATTTTGTGGTACATCATCCCAAGTGAGTTGCTTGGATATCCGACAGTGTGCTAGTTTCATAAAGGGGCTCTTATGCGCATTTGAAATTGCAGGGAATTTGTGACCTGGCATAAGAGCATGCATAATGGCTGCAATGGCCTATGTGGAAAACATAGATCTGAAATTGCTGAGGTCTGCTCTCTAGACCTGCCGGATCCATCCTGATGCCCTACTTCTGCTTGGAGTTCTCATCTGTTGGAAGCCACTCGCAGTTGCTGAGGATAGCCCCACACAGACACCCTAAAGTTACATGAAATTACTGTATATGCTGAAGATGGCTTTGGACTTCAGTGGATATGAACAGTTGTAGATTACAGACTGTAATTCCCATGAACAGTTGATAACAAAATAGACTCCACGTGACAACTATAATGAATTTTCATGGTTACACAATTGCACTTTCTGACCATATAGTATACAGTTATAAAAGGGAATTATTTATAATGGCACTATCCGGTGTCACCCAGATGAGGATGGGTTCCCTTTTGAGTCTGGTTGCTCTCAAGGTTTCTTCCTCATATCATCTCAGGGAGTTTTTCCTTGCCACCATCACCTCTGGCTTGCTCATTAGTGATAAATTCATAAATTTAAAATTTATATCCTGAATTAATATAGTTCTGTAAACCTGCTTTGTGACAAAAGTCCATTGTTAAAAGCACTATACAAATAAAATTGAATTGAAATTGATGCCACAAGGATGGAGACTCGTCGCCTTGCTAGTGGTACATAGCCTTGCAATGCACCGTGGGCAAGTCTGTACTGTGCACAACCCAAATTTTAAAAAAGCTGACACCCTGGTTTGCAAGGGGGATAATGATCATTGTAGGGTTCTCTTTTTGTGAAGAATGTGCAGACAGAGAATGCACAGCAAAACTTGAACTTCATCTCGTCAGCTTTTTGTTGCACAGGTTCAGGTTGAAATACTAATCATATAGAAGATCCCATTATTGGTAATGGTAATGTTATATTTGATGAAGTGTGTTTCAGAGATAGCAATGACAACTGAAAGGAGTTATATGGGATACAACATATGCCACACAGCAGTGGACCAGAATGCAAAAGGAAGTGCAGTCACTGCTACAGAAATATGCAGTAGATCTTATACATGAGACAGAGTGTCTGGCTGGATTTTTTTCAAGATGTTTTCTGATTGTATTACATTATAGAGGCCTATATGTCTTTTTAAAGCAGCTGTCCTGTCATATGCTGTGCATATCAGATGTGAAGCAAGCAGTGAACAAACAAGAGAATAATTTTTGACTATAGATCTGATAGATGCATATTTTCACATTCCAATTGCTATGGAGAACAGACAGTTTCTCCACTTCCACATAAGTGGAGTGACGTACCAATTCGGTCTTTCACTCTGGCACCCAAAAATGTATGCAAGTCATCCCTGAGTCTCTGTAATGGCAGTTTCTGTATATACAGATATTTTCAGCAGCAAAAGGTGAGAACGACAAAGCTACTGATTTTTTTATATGTGGAAATTCTGGAGCCAAAGGTCCATCCCAGGAAGAGCTATTGGACTCCTGCATAGACTGCACAGATCATTACATTTACGGCATTTGGCATATGCTCTTATTCAGAGCTCAGAACTCATATTTAACTCATTTATACAACTGAGCAGTTGAGGGTTAAGGGCCTTGCTCATGGGCCCAGCAGTAGCAGCTTGGCGGTGCTGGGATTTTAACTCACTACCGCTGCCCTAGTTCATCTGCATGAAACTTGATTTGCAAGCTATGTGAGTCTTTCTGATCAAAGACAGAGTTTCCTTGATTATGATGGCAATTACACAACTGTGGCACAGAAGACCACACACATGGACATTACTGCCCTGGGATTGTTGCCAGGCAGTTTGTGCAATTTGTCATATGAACCAAAAGAAGGCACAGATATAAAGTGGCTTTCACTTAAGACAACTGTTCTGATGGCCATCACTATGCCCAGGCTAGTTAGTGAATTGCATGCACTAGTGGTCGACTTGGAGTACCAGAATTCAAACATGTCACACCTTGACCAAACCCAACATTCTGGCTAAAGTTATTGGCACTGCAGCATATTAACAAACCTATCTATGCTTGCAGATGACAGCATGGCAAATGAGGCCCTTGAGCCTGTCCAATGAAGGCTCTCCGGTGTTATGTAGAAGTGACCACCATCTGACAGGTTCTTTTAAAAGCTGTGTGATTTGAGAAGAACCATAAAGGGGCTTCACTGTCTAAGTACAAGTTAACTCACTGGGACAACATCGGATGTGTAATTCTCATCCTGGGACAACATCGGATGAGTAATTCACATCAAGTACATACAGGCAAGTCTCCTTACCAACTAAAATCAGTATCAGTGTTTGAGTGATTTTCACCTTAAAGCAGTAGCAGTACCTTGAGTGTACAGTACTTTGAGGGTACAATATTAATAGATTCAGTGATTCTCCTCATTCATAAAGTACAGTACTAATATACTGAGTGATTCTTATCATCAACAAAGTGAAGTGAAGTGACGTGCGGCCAAGTATGGTGACCCATACTCGGAATTTGTGCTCGGCATTTAACCCATCGAAGTGCACACACACAGTAGTGAACACACACACACACACACACACACACACTGTGAACACACGCCCGGAGCAGTGGGCAGCTGCGGCGCCCGGGGAGCAGTTGGGGGTTTGGTGCCTTGCTCAAGGGTCTCACTTCAGTCGTGGTATTGAGGGTGGAATAACAATGAGCAATGTAAGTATTTAAGTGACTCCTTGCATCAGCAGAAACAGTATCAGCACTCAAGTAATTCTTATTCTCAAATAAGATCAATATCCTGACTTGAGTGGAACCCACCCTGAATGGCAAAGCCTCACCCTTGATTGGCTATGATCCTCAAGGTGGAGCAATATTAATGCTTTGATTGGCCATCATATTCTCTAAAGAATGTGTTTTATGTATGTTTTCAGAGGTATGCCTCAGAATATGGTCCAACTTTGTGTGAGCAGGATTAGTCAAGAGTGTATGAGGGAGTAGGTGGGCGCAAAAACAGCCCTGCACACACCTGTAGCCTGGACCACTGGAAAAATGCCTGACAATGCACAACTCACAAAACAGTCATGGTTTATTTAACAGAAACCTCCATCTCTGTGGTGGGAATGGCTAATGGTGATGGAGTTCTAGTTTAATGCTGAGTGATGAACAGCTGCTTGGAGCTTTACTCAGGGATCTACCCTGGAGGACTTGGGAAATAACTTGCTGCCTTTCGCTCCAACTCCAGATGGTGGCCCTTCATCTCACCAGAGCATGATAAGAATAGTAAAGACCTTGGCACCGTTTGTGTGACATTCATATGGATCTCACAAGCAACTCCTGGAAGAGGAACAAGGGAATTGAGGGAATGGAGGGAATGGCGCTGTCTGTTTGGATGTGTGTCTCTATATAAGCAGGTGCACATGTGTCACCACCAAAGTCTCATTTCTATCAATCACTCTTTTGTTTGAAATCTGAATCAACTGGTACTTAGCTTCAAAATGCTGTTTAAGGAACATAGCTTCAATAAAATGGCTGACTCTTAAAAAGGAATATCAGATTAAAACTATCAACATATTTATTGGACATGATGTTCAACAATTCAACAGGAGAATAAAGAAACAGCTCAACCAAACATGCTAACATCAAGGAAGAGAAGCTATTAAGCATGAATCTGCATGAGGTCCTTTGCATAATTTGAACATAATCCACTGTTAGCAACATTAATGGAACTGTTCCTTTTAAGAAATTGTGATAAGCAACAAAATAAACATAGTGTATAAAAATCAATTAAATGGAACTCAGAAATAAAATAGTCCAAGTGAAGGCTTGGCTGGTATGAACTATCGATTCAATGATCAGTGATTTAGTGTGAGAAATAAACACAAAAATCCATTTTACAATGCTGAAAAGAGAGAAGACTAAACTGGTGATATGTTCAAGAACATTCAATAACACTATAACAGTTAAATGTACACTGAAATTACATGGACTGAGTATGAAATAATAAAATGTGTTTATTTAGGAAAACAAAAAGATGAAAAGAGGACAGTTATGATTTCATTGTATTCACTGTTGGTATTTCATTTCAGGTGTGTGCTTGCATTTTGACAATAGCTCCTTGCTCTCAAATTAAATTACTGAAGAAACACTTTTGATCACTGGGATCTGCAGCAGTCTGAAATCCACTATGCATAATTTAGCCTGCTGTGTTTTGGAAAGACCAGAGGTTTATTGATTTGAAATACTTTTTTTGCAACTCCCACTTGAATTATTCAGTGTTGCTTTTTCTGCTTGAGGAGCAAATCTGAATAGGCGCATATGCTCCAGTAATTTGGCGATTAAGGAAAGCTCACATTATATTAGTAGGTGATGGCACAGATGTGCCAGGTACTTGGATGGGAACTCTTTATTCAATACAAATAGCTGAACAGCAAACACAACAAGCAAACTGGCATTCTGTCTGCCTTTTTTAAGGAAATGAATAAATAAACAGAAATGTCTGTCGTTCAGTTATCATTTTTCTTGCACTAAACAAATACTTTTCCAAAGTATCACAGAGGAACTAGATAACCAGGACTTTAATTGGAATCCAGCTTTTCTCAAACAAGCACTCTTATTTTTCAATTCACTGCCAAAAGCTTTGTGGTACATGTAACTGCAGTTACAATACAGTTTTTATTCTTCATATTACTGAAAGCAAAAATGAACCAGAGGTTAATTTATGATCTTGTAAAAAGGACCATTAAGAAGGAATGCAAAAAGAAAAATTCAATTATACAGTGCCTTCCAGAATTATTGGTACCCTTCAAGAAAATGAGCAAAAATCTAGAAAAACTAATCTTTTGCTAATTGTATTTAAACATTTTATTCCAAACACAAAAGGGTTTTTAAGTAGTCCATTTTTTAGGTTCAAAATTTTCAGCATCCTTACAATGCTTGTAATACATTATGATGCCTGATCAGGGGAGAATAACAGCAGTAAATCTCTTCCTGTAGTCTAACAAGGTTGGAGACACTTGTAAAGATATCTTAGCCCACTCCTCCATGAAGAACTTTTTAAGCACCTTTAGATTCTAAGCTTTGGGCATGTGGACTTCCCTCTTTGATTCAGACTGCAGATTTTCTGTAGGAGTCGAATTCAGAGACTGAGCTGGTTGTTGAAAAACACTGATTTCATGTCTCTTGAATCATTTCTCTGTTGATCTCATCATCCTGTTGAAAACTCTATCTATAGCCAAGTCTGAACATTCTGGCAGAGGCAAATAGCTTTTGTTCTAAAATATTCTGGCATTTAACAGAATCCAACATGTCACTGAGCTTCATGAGACCCCCTGAACCAGCAGTCACAAACAGCATCAATAAGCCACCTCCGTATTTTACAAAGGGTAAAGGTGCTTTTCCTTGTACGTCACCAAAAATGCTGATGGTGTATGACCAACAGTTCGATTTTGGGCTCATCTAATCACAATACACGATGCCAGTTGTAGTTCTAATGACGCTTGGTGACATTCAAGTGCTGCATTTTGTGAGATGCTCTCAGGAAAGGCTTCTTTCTTGCAATGCTTCCAAACAGCTTGTTGTTATGAAAGTGGCATTTAACAGTTTTAACAGTTGAAATTTTACTTCCACAAGAATTAACCAAACTGTCCAATTCTAAAACTGTGATCTTTTTTCCTCTTTCACTATCCACCTCACGCTCATGGGTACAGTTCCTGGCAATTTTCCAACTGTTTGAGATATGTGAATCTTTTTCTTATGGACTTAATTATGCTTAATGGTATTTAAATGCTTATGTATTTTTAAAATCTGATTTGTGTAGGTCAACAATGTTCTGTCTCTTTTGTGCTGAAATGTTCTTTGGTTTTTCCCATGGTGATGGAGGACAAAAGGATTTTAGATGTGTGCAGCCTCGTCTTTATAACCCAGGAAAACAGGGTATGGTTAAAAGCAACAACAAAGTTTCTGGGGACTGAAACTTTGCAACAGAACAACTGAAAAAAATTAAGTTTTCCAAGAACAACAATGTGTTTGCATTTATTTAAAATATAAATAAATACAATAATTTTGGCACATATATATTTTAAAGAAAATACTATTATAAAAAAAGGTTCTAATGAGGAAAATTTGTTAGAACAAAGATAAAAAGTTTCTATTACTGTTTGAGTGGAAAATTTGAATTATTTTGTGTAATGTTTATATAATATTTTTTGATGGGTTCCAATCAGTTTGAAGAATGCCAGTAATTCTGGAGGGTGTGAAGAAGATGATGTTTCAGGTTTTCTTCCAGATATTCACGTTTACCGTCTTCTTGAAAAATGAACATGAGAAAAAAATCCTGAGAAACTTTTTAGCTTTCCAGACCTGCAATAAAGCTAATACATCCATTACATTCACTGCACAATCCTGCTCTGTCCAAAGCTAGCATCGAAGCATTAAAATGAGGCATCTCCTTGTCTGAGTGTACGACCAATAAAATACTTGAGACACAAAGTCATGACTGTACAAACACAATAAACAATACTGTACATTTTAACCTTTTTCCCCATTCTTTCACCTTAACAGAACTGTAATTTGAGTGTGATACCAGACCCCTGTTTTTAACAGGTCTATTCTGAAGTGCCTGTATCACATACATGTCTATCTTTAATAAGTACACGGTATTATGTACATGGCATTTTGAAAAACATGACACAGGGACTGAAAAAACATTCTGTTAACAACAAACATTTCTGTGCTTCAGCGGCTAAAGTACTGCATGTTGATACTCCAAAGACTGAGTAGGGGAAAACACAGCACTTCCTGTTAATATGATGTTTACATTACATGAAATAGCAAGACACATCCAACTCAGTGTCAGTGAAAGAAATGTCTCTTAATATCAGTTCATCAGGAAAGAAGAAAATCATTGAAGGCAGGTGACATACATTTCCTCAGTGGTCAAATCCTTATGGTTTTGAAGTATCCAGTTGGTTCTCGTCTCTCCATTGTCCTTGGCCTCTGACAGGCCAAATGAATAGGAACGCTCTGCACTCCACTCACATGACAACAGTCTGCATGGCATATGGAGTAACAATGCATCCATTCCCAGTCTGTATGTGTGTGGTCAACGTTTCAAGGTATCCGTCACCTGCTGGAAAATACTATTACCCTACCATAAATAAGTTCACAGATGGTCATATAGCAGAAGTCCATCCACCTGTGGTACACAAACACCACCTACATCAACACTAAAAGTCAACAGACCACCACATTACTACAAAACCAGTTTTTTTTTTACAACATGTGGTCCTCTTTTCTTCCCACTGAAGGTCTTGTTCAGAATAAAAGTATACTACAATGAGGTTTCCCAGTGCTTCCTTGAAATCACAGAGCAATTTTCTCACTTCCACATTGTGATGTGGTTTTGTCTTCAACACTGCCCAGATGCCTGGATGTGTCCCCCTGACCCTAGCCACAAATCAGACAAGGCAGGCCGATGTGCGGTGGTGATCTCAGTGCGCATAGTGGAGTGGCTGGCTGGAGTGGTGGGCAGGAAGACACGTCGGTCTGAGGATGGAGCTAGGAGTGAGGAGGCGAGGTTTAACCGGAGTCTAGATTTTATACCTGCACCTGGGTTCCCTGCTGCTGTTGCTGCTGCTGTTGCACATGCAGGCACTGAATGCTTGAGAGGATTTTCTTCTGATGGCCTGCCAACACAACTCCCATCTTCCCGAGTTCACTAATAATGCACAAGAAGAGAGAAATTACAAAGAAGCAGTACGAAAGCATTTTTCTTATTAAAGGGAGAGTTTCAATAGTTGTTGACATTGGTTGACCACACCCTGGAGCATTTTCCTGCTATTACAAAACACCATTTTGGCATTAAATACGGTTGTGATTTACACAGCAGGAGGAATGGGCTTTTAGAGCCTAGAACGAGAACAAGTTGGCACTTTTTACACGTGGCATATGCATTTAGAGGAGTATCCCTCTCACTGATAACTCAGTGCCTGTGTGGGCTATTTAATGCCTGAGAAAGCTGCTCTTATTTCCAGCATAGGCATGGTTTAAAACACTGATGGCTCAGAGACAGTACGCTCAAAAAGAGAGTTTTTAAATCCATTAAAATATTCAATAACCGATGAACCAGTTTTTATATTGTTAAAAGTCATATTTCTGGGAATTTATTGGAAGAAATAAAAAAAAAATACCATTTAAAAATTTTCAGCATTGCATTTTCCAAATGTGTAGCAGCCTGATTATCTTTATCTGATTTAATATTATACTGAGAAATATTAACAGCCTATAGCAATGCAAACACCTGCCTACCTTTACATTTGTATGAAAAAACAACAATAATGACTATGTAATAATCAAATATGTTTATGATGAAAACAGATAATCAATTTGATCATAAGCATTATTCGCATCTGTCTCTCCAGTCTTATCACTTGAGATATATGTCAATAACAACATTTTTGGAACCATTGCTCTTGACACAACTGATCACTATTCTTTCTTAGTCAGTGTTGAAATAATCCATGTTTAATTCATTGAAGTTTTGTGTTGGCAAAATTTTTGGTTTAGCATCAACTTTGTCAAACATCAACTTTGTCCTGCATCTCTACAGTGTCAGCGACAGTGCATGTGCATCATGGATAATTTGATAATTTGATCATTTAAGCTGGTATTTATTCCATTTACAAATGGAATCTCTCAGGCTTAATGTATATCTGTTCCGCTATGGCACTTTGTCTGTGTAACCTGTGTGACATTGTTGTGACTATGATAATGAGTCACATCTAATGCCAGAAAACACTTCAGCCCCACCTCTTCACCTTAACTAACTGTGACAATTTGCTTATGAGCTGACATGCTTCTCTGAGTACATGCTGTGCTGCTACATGCACATCCAGAAAAACAATTTGCCATATAAAAGTACAGTACAGTTAAACATATTACTAGTTTTTGGGAAAGCTGTCCAGGCTTTTCCAAGGATGCTATCTACACTGATTTGCAGAATCATAACTGTGACACTAACCTGACACTGACATAGAGGACTGAGTCAAGAGTGACGTATCCAGCGCTGGAGAAATGTTCTTTGTACTGACTCATCTTAATGGAGTCCAGCCAGTCAGCCACTGTGCTAAATGCAGGCTCTGGAGTCACTGGGTCCTCCCTGAGGAGAGAAGGGAATAAAGTCATTCATTTTTCACGCCGTCGCAAAGTGACAATGTGCGGTATATACGAGGGTTTTTTTTTTTGTGCAAACTGTTCTGTAAATGCTTGGAGTAAGGACAAAATAAGATATCATCACAGTGTAACTTTTTATGACAGACAATAGGATGATATATGGTGAGATCATCTGGGAAAGGGATCATTTGGCCATTACTACAAAATGTGTTGCCAGGTGTTGCCATAACTTTACAATAACCAACCAAAGCTGTTTATGTAATGGTTATTGAGTATATATTGCTTCTGCATTATCCTTGTTTTTCTGTTTGCTCATTTTTTTTTTTTTTCATTATTTGCTATTTGATTGTTTCTGGAAGGTGAGTACTGACATTTGCGTGTCCATGACAAAAATCTGTTTTTATATTTGCATATTAGAATGTTGCAGGGTTGGAAAAAGTACTGAGAAATTGTACTTAAGTGAAAGTACAGATAATGTGTCACTGAATATGTGCCCTAGGTAGCATCTGTAGAAAAAAAGTAAGTCACATCAGATGATGAATTGGCATAATTTGTTATAGTTGTTTTCTACATCAGTGAATTTGATTGGATGCTTTAAACGTTCAAGTATAAATACCAACAAATAATACTTAAGTATAATAGCAAAATAAATTTTCTTACATATTTTCCACTCCTGGAATCTTACTTGTTATCCATGTTTTGTTTTAGCTGCCTAAGTTTGAAATTACTTATTAATTGCTTTTGCAATCGTGCATGTAAAGCAGTCAATAAAGTTAATTAATCTGAAACAGAACAATAATTAAACCTAGTATTGACACAACAGAATAGATTTTCTGCATGTTAATTGCGTGTGTTTCCGCATTTTTATTGGGTTACATTAAAAAACGATTAATTTCCTTTTCCATATTCAGTACAATTATTATTGAGATGCTGTGTATCCAGGATTGGACCAGTGAGCCTATGAAAGTGATGCAGACATGTGTCCAGTTTCAAAGCAGAAAGCAACAAAGGCATGAACTGGAGAAAGAGGGGTGTCTGGAGGAAGCTCCCTGTAGAGTGTACGTGTGTGTCTGTGTGTATGTGTGTATGTGTCATAGGTAGCTCTCACAGAAGCCTTGGAAAGGACTTGTCAGAGCTAATTACCAGCCAGAACCTGGACAGTTAACATGTGGCTTTCCAGATCTGCTAGGATGCCTGATTACAATGTAATCCCTGTAACACACACCCACACACATGCACACAAGCACATCAAGAGAATTTCAGACTCTGCTCTGTCCAAATATGAAGAGTGGCCTGCGCCTTTCGCTGGACTGAGAGTAAAAGCAGACACGTTTCTCTTTGATGCTGGTTAGTGCCCAACTAAACAAATCGGCCTTCATCCGCTTCCAGTCTGGAGTCTCACAGAAAACTTTGATTTGGTCATCCACCTGGTTCCTATCTACACTAGCATAACGTCATATCTGCAAAATCTGCGTTTTAATGTTTTTAACAGAAAAAACCTGCTGTACCATGCTAACATCCATAATATATTCCCTATTATACTTTACACATGAGCTTGATTGATGGAATGGAAAGGAAACTGGGCCCTTATTTATCAACCCTGCACCATAAAAGTCATAAATTGTTTCAAATGTCTCAAATGCACAGTAATGCACATTTGTTGATCTCAGGTCATATGCACAAGTGTACGTAATGTTCATAGCTGCTGTGCAGGTGCCACAATTAAACATATGTGTGTGGTGACCTGGGAAAAGCCTTCATATGAAGTTTTGAAGACTATATGTTTTCCTGAACTAAAAATGTGTTTCTTTTGTGCACATATCATAAGCACAAGTACAGTTATAATGTGTACTTAAAATCTTATTACTCCCAAAAGTGAAAACATTGCAACATTGCATTTACAAAAAAAAAACTATACAAGCTTTTATTCATAGACTATAATATATTCAGAGGTCCCATCCTTCCAGCAGACATTCCATGTTTAATAATGATATCCTTCATTTTATTCTTTTAAAGGGGGAAGTAACCTTTATAGATTATTAGAATTAATTATATTTACATTAGAAACTAGATTTACATTACAAACTAGAGTCTCACACCATTTACAAACTCTACAAGCTATTAGGCTTATGTCCATTTCGCTATGGCACATACCCAACTTACGAAAGCATAACGTTCACTACATGAGGAAAGCATTTTTAGCTACAGGAGGAAAGCATTTTTAGCTACATGAGGAAAGCATTTTTAGCTACAGGAGGATAGCTATTTTTGGGCAGATTAACTATTTTTAGGCAGACTGTTTTTAACAGCCCTGTTTGTTAAGCTAGCTTCTTATCTACCTAACATAACTTCTGCAGGTAGGTAGCACAGGCAAGGTTACATAGCAAATAAAAACACTTCTACAGAATTCAGCCACAGCAACATTCGACAGGTTTTCCCAGACCAACACATATTTAATCAAAAATCAGTAACAAATTTCATATATAATTAAGATTATTAGCCATCAAGATCCATGATTAAACAAACAAACAAACAAACAAACAAACAGTTTGAACTAACACATTTTACTCAAGTCTTTATTTTAGATCTGGGTGCCTTGCACACGCATGGTCATCCAAATTTTTGTTGAAAAGTTTTAACACACGACTTAATAATAAAATTTAATGAGAAGCTCTGGGTCCATTGGGGAATCCACTACTAAATATAAGGGTTTCGAAATATTACTCTGCACAAAACTTGATCTAGAATTCTGCATATCAGCATTTTCTCACCAGACTGTGCTGTTGGCCAGCTGTTTCAGGCTGCTGGGGTTGCGGATCAACTGGTCCAGATTGATGACAATCTGTCCAAACTTAGGCCTATCGCTGCGGTTCTTCTCCCAGCAGTCCAGCATGAGCTGGTGCAACACCACGGGGCAGTCCATGGGTGCTGGCAGCCTGTAGCCCTCATCTATGGCCTTTATCACCTGAAGAGGAGCAACAGAAACATCTAAGGTCAAACAAATGTCTTTTAACATATAAATTTAATAAATATTGTGTCAGTTTTTTACAATTTAGTGCATGCCACTTAGTAGTGGATTTTTCTCCTTTTTTGGAATTTTGTCTCTGAGATACTGTGAGCATAATTGCCAAAAAAATTATACTGCCACAGCCATTAGACACAAAATAAACCAGTTACACGCAAACCCAGCAATTAGCTCAACTCTGCACACAGGACCATAGTGACTCAGACACACAGATATACAGCATGGATGACGCTGCCATGGCAAAGGAAAGGAACAGATGGGTTTATTTTTATGCTGTGAACAAGATTTCCAAAATTCTTCTCAAAGTGTCGCTTTTAACAGGCATGGAGGCTGTCTCATGTCCTGACTATAAAGTTGCAAGGTAGCCGTGCTGTATAATTTCCTCATCTTAGTTGGTCCCAACTTCCTGTCAGAGCACTGCTCTCCAAGGTGGAAATAAAGAAATCAAAAGGTTTATCATTTGAAAACTCTGCCATGAGCTAGGCATGATGGTGTTCAATTCTGTTGTTATAAAGCAGCCTGTGAACAGAAACCTGGAAATGTTCTTCCACCAGATGCATTTAATTGGCTTAGTTTGCAAGAGACAGTTCTTAGTCTTTAGGGGAACTGTTGTCAGGGGAATTAAAGTGTTTCGGCAGAGAAATTCTGCAGGCTGATGGAAGAACCTACAGAACCTCTTGATGTTTATATGACGGGGCACAGAAAGATCACTGGGAGAGAGCTGGCTATGCAGTAACCAGACTGAGTATATACAGTATGTTTCTGTAAGTGAGAGTAATAAACCTTGAGAAAGTGACAGAGAGAAGGTGGGGGTAGCAGCCCATAATGTCTAACAGGATTTAGGATCTCTTAGAATGTTCTGCTACAGTTAATGTCCATGCTACAGACCTCATTGTTTCTGTTCTACATGTCACTTGAAATGCACTGTATGTATGTGTATTCTGATTATACTCACATCCTGATTGGACATCTCCCAGTATGGCCGCTCCCCATAGGATATGACTTCCCACATGGTGATACCGTAACTCCACACATCACTAGCTGAAGTGAACTTCCTGTAGGCTATGGCCTCTGGAGCCGTCCACCGGATAGGAATCTTTCCCCCCTGAGACAAACAAAAAAACATCAACAATAAGCCAACCGAAACAATACAAAGTTTAAAGAAATATCAGAAACTAAGATTTCTTTGGAATGTAAAATAACTTGTGTGTAATCTCATGTGATTTTCACATACAACAGTCTCTAGAGTTTAGACATAATGTTGGAGAATTGCCAGACTGGTTCCACAGTCAAAGTCACTGAGATCACATTTTCCCCCATTCTGACATTTGAAGTGAAGATATTCAAATGTCAGAAACTACTGACCAGTCTCTGCATGAATTTATGCATTGTGCTGCTGCAACCTGATTGGCTGATTGAATAATTGCATGAATGGGCAGGTGTACATTTGTTCCTAATAAAGTGGTCTTTGAGTGTACATTCGCTACACACCAACTACATCTTTATTTTATATGCCGGTAATGCTCAAACCTTTTGGAGCCAGCTACTTTGGAGCTACTCTCTTTTGTGATATTTAACATAATTTGGCAGTGCTCAGTATTGCTAAAACTCTGCATGCAGTCTCTTTCATCACTTTCTCAATTTGGGAATTCTTTCACTCCCTTTCTTTCTCACTCAGGCTTAGTTTGTTGATCCAACCAGGCTGATTGATAATGGGAGTCTAAGAGAGCCCAAATTCTATCTATTGCTCCTCATGGGGCATGGGTAAAAAGGTCTTCTGTGATTGGTCCTACTACTAATGAAGTTAGTTGGTGGGTATCATTGTAATCACAGCTCTGCATATCTGAATGCATTTCCCAGTGTCACACTGTCACATGCACTTTGCTTAGCATTTGGAGATTATTCTGGCTGTGCATGCTGGGAAAGTAATGCGCAGTTACATTACTACCAACGATATGCAGTATTTCTGAATTATAATTATTCTTTTACCCTGCATCAAAATCCTATCTTGGGTGAAATTAAACCAATATGAAACACAAGCTAACCAGAACCAGCTGTAGAGGAGAAACTAAGTCAGTAGTGCCTTTAAGGACAAAGGTAGATATGAAGAACAGCTTAGTGATGCAGATTAATAAAACATCTCTGAAGAGAAAGAGCTCTGGTCAAAAAGACTCTCTCTCTGTGAGTGTGTGTGAGACTGTAGTGATTCTGCAAAGCATGCTGTGTTCTGTCTTTCTGAGAGAATGCTTAGCTATCCACCATCTCCACTGCCATCCTAGAAGTTTTTCATCAAACACACACTACTGACCTACTTCTCATTATACAACTAGATCAAGTCCGCCTTTCAATTTTGTTTCATCTTTGTTTCATTTCATTTATGCTGGGGAGGGGAGCGCAGCATTAAAGGATAATTAGAATTCTAAAATAAGCCCTTTGCTGTGATGTTCCTGGATTATGATTATTTTTTTCATGAAAATAGAAAAGACAAGGACAGGTGAAAGACAAGAAACTATAAGAGGTAAAAAGAGAGAGCAGAACTGTAAATAAACTTGTTGCTCACCCTGGTAGTATACACTGCATCTGGGTCATCCTCCAGCACGCGGGACAGTCCAAAGTCTGATACTTTACACACCAGATTTCCATTTACCAGAATGTTCCTCGCTGCAAGGTCTCGGTGTACGTAGTTCATCTCAGAGAGATACTGCATCCCAGCAGCAATGCCACGCATCATGCCCAAAAGCTGAATCACTGTAAACTGGCCATCATGTTTCTATACACACCACAATACAGAAAAAAAACATAGCAATAGCTCATGTATGGCTTATGTATAAACTTTACAACACATTATAAACCATAAAAATCCTTTATAGATAATTGCAAAAGTTTCTTCATAAGTCTTATAAGTAGTATTAAGTAGTATAAATGGCTACATATGACTCAATCAGATGGAATATACTTCCTTTTAGCGTTAGTGTGACTCAGAGATGCTACCTACCGTCTCTGCTTTTAGTATTGTTGCCATAGCTAGACCTGTCAGAATCCCTGCTTTCACTATGATCACAGCATATACACCCTTTTAAAGGTATTGTATGCTCCCATGACCCAACAATCTCTTCTCTCTGTCTGTCAGCTTCTTTGCCTAGGAGATATTTGTACTTATGTCTCACCATCCTAAATAATTTTATCTGGATACCCTACAGAGTTCCACTTCTCAAAAACTGTTGTCATTATTCTAAAATGTTGCAGTCCACCAAACCCATCTTCTCCTCATATCAAGCCTCTCATTAACAGTATTCTTACAGCTACGATTCTGTGTAGTTTCATAACATTTAGTACTTTTTTTTGCCTTTTCTCTGTCTGACTGTTAAACTGCAATGATCAATATCTCACCACCCGGTGCCATCCAAAATAGGATGCATTCCCTTTTGAGTATGGTTCTTCCATATGCCATCTCACTGAGTTTTCCTTTGGCTTGATATAAATTTGAATTTCCGTAAAACAGATTTGTTATAATGTTTGTTTAAACAAATTCAGATTGGAAATGGTGATGACAGACTAGCTTAGAAGCGTGAATCTGGACTGGGATCCCACACGACCCAACAAAAAAGTCTCAGAAGCTTGCATGACAAAAGAAGGCCATGTAAATTAATATGCAAGACCAGTGGCACAGCACTGCATGAGGTGTTTACTGCATTCAATCATTCATCTTCAGTAAATTCTTTATCCTGGTCAGGTTCAGTGTGGTTTACTAATTTGATACTATTTTGGGAAACAGATCCAACTTCATTAATCAGGAAATACTGCAGGCAGTATATAAGTATGATAAGCTGCTTTTGTTTTATTTCCTTATTGGCTGAATTTCCTTATTGGCCTAGATCCATTGCAAATGTGAACAAGACATACTCACCTTCAGAAATGTGTCCAATGATCCGTTTTCCATGTACTCTGTTATTATCATCACAGGTTTACCTATAGATTTGGAAGAAGAAGAGGCAGGCATTGATGAGAGCGTGTGTGTGTGTGAGAGAGAGAGAGAGAGAGAGAGAGAGACAGTTACAGACAGAGTATTTTATATTTATTTCTCCACAGAGAACAGACTCAAAAAGACATTGCAAAGTGGCCAAAAAGGCTTTATGTTCCATATTTAATTCATTTCTGACAGAAACGAAATGCTGGTAGCACACCCCCATGGACTACCCGCCTCTCTTCTTCTCCCTTCTACCTGCTGCCTGTTACTCATAGTGACAGCCCCTAATCAAAGCTCTCAATAACAGTCAGGCAGATAATTAGAGTGAGCCGTCCTTGGAGAATATCTTTGTCCAGAAATACCATGAATGGTAATGAGTTCCTATGGAGGGAAGCAAGATGGAGGGGGTGGGGGAATGGAGAGAGAGAAAGAGGGAGGCTCCTGGGGGGGATGTGGTGATGAATTGGCCAAGGGAGTAGGGTAGGGGTGCAAAAATCTGCTAATGGGAAAGTGTGCACTTCACTCTGCACAGGCAGCTGCCAGCACCGCATATGGGGCTGAATGAGGGTGGGAGGGAAAGAGACGTTCACACCTGTGTGTCACAAAGTAATTAAAAATTCTCCCTTGATTCCAGTGCAATAACAGAGTGTCAATCAAAACAGCTCCAGCCTGAGCCCCCACCTGTTCTGTGGGGCTCGAACAGGACCGAACAAAGGGCTAATCTGCCCTGATTATCAACAAGGGCTGATGGGAACGATGGGAAAACTCTCCCTGCACGTGCCCTCCAAGCCCTCAGACACACCTCCTTGCCATCATAGTGCATCATGATGGTACCTAGTATTGCATCTCATTCATAAGTCTGAGAACTTCCTACTCTGAGCTGCCAGACAGGGAGTTTAAGGTCAAAAGTAAAATTGCATAGAGGTCCTCAAGGGTGACTCAAATGGCAATGATTGTGATTACCAAACACAGTTCCCTAGGCTGAAGTCTGAAGATAAAAGTGAAGCAGCATTAACTGAATCACTTTGTTACTGTCCTCCTTTACTGAACAAGGACAAATAATCCATTCTATCTATCTATCTATTTAATTATATTCTCCAGTCTTGTTGCTTTTGTCTGTGTATGCTGTGTATGTGGCTTCTGAATGGGCTTGGCTTGCATCTCCAAGCTGTCACTGGTAGTAAAGCACAGCTGGGTTTGTCACACTTATCAAAAAGTAAATTACATGACAAGCATGGCAGGGTCAGGGAGTCATCAAAACAAATTGGGGCTTAACAAATCGCTCAACAGTAAGCAAGGCCAATATTCTCATAAGGCTCCATCATCTAAATACTTACATAGCACTGGTCACAACCTGGCCTGGGAATGACGACCATTGCAGGATACACACTAACACACGTTCAGAAGATGCTAATAGCATTTCTATTTTACAGCTGTGAAGGGAGAGTTCATTTCTTAAGAAGCGGCTGGAGGCCTGACTGTGATCAGTTCATTATGGCAATTAGTCATGAGCTACTCATCCATGGCTGTGGGTAATGGTGTATGATTGATATTGGACAATGAAGCAGCCTGTGCTCTTAGCTGTGATATATAATTATACTGTCTTGCCCAATGCTAAAATGAGTGTGATTAAAACAGGGCAATAACTGATGATTACGCATCAGCGTGGATCTGTCTAAATCTGCAGCACCTGAAACAGACTATCATTTTCAATCAGAGAATTTAGGGGAAAAAATGAATTGGATAATACATGTGCCTGGATTTTAATAGCTCTAGAAAGTCTAGATTAATTGTGTGTCATATTACAAATATCATACCTGGATATTTTTAAAAGAAATAAAGAAATAAAGAAAATCTCAGCATAAACACTATAATTCTTATAATAAACAAAAAATAATTGTGTATGTATGTATGAATGTATTTATATGTGCATGTATATATACACTGATCAGCCATAACATTAAAACCACCTGCCTAATATTGTGTAGGTCCCCCTTGTGCCACCAAAACAGCTCTGACTCTTCGAGGCATGGACTCCACCAGACCTCTGAAGGTGTTTATTATAAGGTATTATATGTAGTGACAATGATGATGATGACATGTATGATATAATCTGCTAGTTGGCAGATGGCACATTACTGCGGTTTTAATTAAAAATAATCCATTTAGCTTAGTGAAAAACAGAAATTGGTCATACTGGGAAAGAAAAACATAATCAATGCTGAAGAATTAAAAAGTTAAGATGGATTAAGATGCATAAAATCACTTTATAATCACACCTTGACACACTGAATAAAGATCAAATTGAATCATGATGTGCCTTGAGATTTCCACCCCAAGAAACATTATCAGAGAGAAATGGAAATCATAACCATTCAATTTAAAAAACTTGTTAAATCAGTGTTTCCGTCATACTTCTTGTCACAAGGTTTACGCATATAGCTTTTCAATGAAACATGCATTTGGGCCACTTTTCTGGGCACAGACTAAGCATTATGCCAGACTATAATGGATCTTCAACAGGGAATCCCTTCCCTCTTACTGGAATACAAAACCAGTCAAAAGTAACGCTCCAGGTCAAAAATAATCCCATTATGATCCTCTTCTCTCTTTCCTTTGTCGGGAGACCAATCACTAAGCCAGAACCCATCAAGAAAACCGTCTAAAACCATATTAACTCCAAACTCAGCAGACGTAGACAGCCTATGCACGTTATCAGATTGAAGATAGCCTACTAATCTGGCAGTTAAATGCACAATGCGTTTATCATGGAGACCATGACAGCTCAGTGTTTTTGTTAAGATGGGCTGGAGGATGGCGGTCTAGTCTAGTCCCATTCTTTTAGCCGCTGCTCTATTTGCATTACAATGAGCTCAATCATGGTCTAATTTTTCTGTCGCAGGCGATAATGATACACCAGCTCTTTAAGCTCTGTGTAATGTGACAGCCGCATTTCATATTCCAACATAATTATGCTCGTGCTCTCTGTCTCCTCCTTTCTCCTTCTGTCAGAAAGTATAAACATAAACTAGAGTTGTCTTCCTTCAAACTCCTCTTTCTACTTTAATGCATCCCAAATTGTCTCTGTCAGAAGAGCGATTATGCTCTTCTAGCGAGGAGAGGCGCTAGATTGGCAGCTGGCTCTGTAACACAGCGTACTGGGGTCTTGACCTGTTGTCTGCCTCTGCTCAGCACCATCAGGATGCTCTCTGACCTGTGAAATTACTGTGACACTCAGCACATGATCCTATCTATCCTATCTCACCCAATCAACACACACTTGGAGCAGGACACACTTAAAACCCAAAACCCACCCACACACAAACACACACACACAATATAATACAATATCTACAAAATCGCTAATGCTATTGAGAGCATATAAACTGTGTTACCAGTTCATTATCCATTATCCATATAAATTAGAATCTCACTGTATATCGTTTTTGTGTGCACTAAGTGCTAGTATATTGGCTACTAAATATACTTTATAAATTAGCAATGTCATGTATGATATACTTATCTGACATTACATGTACTGTAATATAGCACTGTGATATAATTTACTTCCAATGTGCACATTATGCATTTTTAGACCACCGATCTCAAATTATGACCAAAGAATCCTTTAAATGTGCAATTTTTTTTTCTGAAACTGTACTGAGAATTATACAAAAGGTCATACAGTAGCTGGCACACCTATTTGAAAGACTGTCCTCAGGGAAATGTTTTTGGACACACTTTTCCAAATTAGCATTTTAATCTGTATGATTTTATCATATGTGGTTCTTCTCTTATCAGTGTTTTATATGGTGTGTTTGTGGGTTTTTTTTCTTTACACCTTTGTTTTTTATGCTCTTAACTATGAACAGCATCTTTGCTGTTTTAAATGTGCTTTGAAAATAAAATTTGGTTACTTACAATCAAAACAAATACTACATATCACCAAAACTGTTTTTTTTCCCCTAAGAACAGTTACAGTCAAAAAGCAGGCCTAACTGCTGCTAACGGTATATGACACTTTTCTACTTATGCCATTTATGCCATTTTGTAACTTGCACATAAAATTGTTGCACTTCTTAAAAAATTGAGTTATGGCTTATGTACATTGTGTGTATAGGGTGTATTTTGTAATGAATAACATACAACAGGCCACAACAGAATGATAGAGTATTAGAACAAGCACATTAACATAGACCTATCTTTACGTTACAGCCAGAATTACTGTCAAAGCCGTGCTGTTATGGAAAATTAATACATACCTTCTGAATCAAGAATTCAACCACGCTGCAGTATAAATGTATATATGGTCGATTGTCTATTACTGTGCTCTGGATAGATCCTGTATGTAGGCACCACTGTTTACCAAGTCAAATTCCCTGTATATATTGTGTCCATGGCCAGTGAAATGCTTCTGGTTTATATCCTGTACATTTTTTCTTCTGTTCTACTCCTACGTGCTAACCCACAACCCACATATTTGCTGGAGGAGTAAATAAAGCAGTGCATAATGAAATTTAGAGGAGCACTGCATAATAGAGGGGGAAAGCATGACATCCCTTGCATTTTCTGTTAGAGAGAGGAAAAACACTGATGTGCAGATCAACATCAATATCAAATGTTTGGACAAATTTAGACTAAGGGCCACACATTACATTAGCCATTGTTAAAAAATAGATTTAGGTTTTGCTAATATATCAGACTGGTTGAATATTCATTTTCCGGTGATCCAATTACTTGTTATCCTTACACAACACACCACTGTTACACAACACACCACTCTGAATCCTTGAGTACATAACATGGCAAAATTGCTCTCAGTGAACTGACAAAATGTAGGGCAGAGATCAGTAGTAACATTATCCTTGTGGCCATCATTATCCTCTGACTAATAGGCCCCAATTTGGGGGTCGGTATGTGTGCTGTTTATTAGCACAAATTTTCAAATATGTTCTGTTGAAATGCAAATTAACACAGGAAGCAGAGCATCAACAATTTTTCTTCTGTCTATCTCTTTGTCTGGAGCCAAACGTATTCATCTGAGCACCACAAAATTGTCACCATTGACATTTTTAGAAGCTTTAGCTAGTTGGTTACAGTGAAATTCCACTGTCTTAAGGCTGTGGAATTCTCATTAAGTAGGCCAGCGCTTTTCTGATACAGCAATGTTCAGATAATGCATATTCATACCCATGAAATATTCATGTTCCTTGCATGCTGTTTGTTCCTAAAGAGGAGAAAAGGAACTCAGAGGAAACTCTATGAACCTTTGCATGCACTCTATGCATCTCACATCCATGCCCTACTATAACAGGTATCGAGCATGAAAACATTCTATATGAAAACATAATATCCTGTATATGTGTTGTGACTGTGTATTAAGGATGTAATGCAATGCCACTACTAACTCTATCCGTATCTGTTTAGTGCTCCAAATATTCGTATTTGCATCTGGATTTGGATTTAAAATGGGGTGTGGCTTAAACCAACAGATCTTTTTTTAAATTATTATTTTATGAACCCTATCATTGGAAACATTGGAAAATAACCCAGATACAGAAATGCCAGGACTGTCAGCATGGGTTATGAATTCTCTGACTGTTCTCTGCACGTTCCTTAACTAGACATGTACATTCCTCAACTAGAGATTTTTTTTTTATCCTGTTTGCATAATTATTATTTTTCTTTGTAACTGCCCACAATATTTTCTAATGAATTTATTTGGTTCCCAAATGTATTTCCCAATATATAAACAAATCAGTAGCCTAATTTAAACCATCGTGACCCTGACAAGTTACTACGGTAATGCTGTAAATCCACTGCATGCGTCTTTTTTGCTATGCGAGCTTCATATCTGACCACTCGCTCGCACCCAGGTGAAAGTAAAGACCTCCTGCTTGTGCGTCATTTTACTTGTGTACACCAGGATCCCAGTTCTGATGCACAACTCCAGGTTCAACCAGATGCCTTGTGAAACTTTCTGGCAAGCTATCTAAAAGCATGTGTGCATGTGATTTGTATGTGATAAGAGCACATTATTTTTTCATTTCAAATAATGTATTCATATTCGAATGCATTTACATCCCTGCTATGTACGTGTATATGCTTATGGAACATGGGACTGAAACTCACATCGAGTCACAACCCCTTCCAGTCTGATGATGTTGGGGTGGTCAAACTGGCCCATGATGCTTGCCTCACTGAGGAAATCCCGCCTTTGTTGCTCTGTGTAGCCTGCTTTCAGACTCTTGATGGCCACATGGATCTCCCTTTTACTGGGTAGACGTAAACGGCCGCTGCACACCTCCCCAAACTCACCTAGATAAGGACACAGAGGCATATGGCTTGATTTTACATTCTTTCTTCTTAGCCTGTGTAGCTGTGTAAGTGCAACGGCTTAACCTTACCAGCTCCAATCACTCGTTCTATGCGGATGTTGGAGACGTCAATTTCTTTGGCAAAGTCACGTACTGCCTGATTCGGGTCCTCATATGTGTGAGGATGAACGTATGTTCTGCTTCCAGGAAGTGGGACTGAAAATCATGAGGAAAGGCAGCAAGGTTAGGATAATGACCATGTTTCTGTAGTCAGTTTGCTTCGTTCATTAGTAAACCATCCATTTCCCTAAAAGAGCGACGTGCCGCATTTGCAACCTCATTAAACATTGTCTTTGGCAGGCAGGAAAAGTGTCATTAGAGAAAACACACATTAGGCAACTGGAGTGATCAGTGGAATAATTTATCAGCAGACGCAACAGAGGGAGCCTCGGCACAAAGAGCCTTCACTTACTGACAAATGCATGACTTGCTAAAGAAACATGTTCTCCCTCTGCCCACTTACTAAACAGCAGAGCCAAATTACAGTGTGTCTGTTCTAACTAGCTACAGGCAACTCAGATAAGTGTTCTCCGGGATTTTGAATTTTATGCTGTAAGGAACTGTAAAAAGTTAAAAGATATAAAGGTGACCTCTGGTGATTAAAAGCATTGTAGCTTCTTGCCTACAGCTAAGACGTTGTTTTGGATACTGTTTTTCTGTCTCTCACCGCGGCCGTGCTGGAACTGCATTTTCTCCTCCTCAGGGTCTTGCTTCGCTTTGATGTAGCCACAGTGCCTAGCAAAAGGAAACATGTGACACTGTATCATCCATAAAAAAACATTTCTATGTCTGTCTAGGACAACTTATTAGGCCAGAGAGGTATACATAATAAACAGTGTGCAATATTATAAAATTATGTGAGCTTCAATAAGGATCAGTCAGCCACAGATCTGCTGTTTAAAGAGTCTGGCAACCTAATAGATGTCTGATCCTAATTCTTATTACAACTAAAAACACTGAAAGCTGGACATGTCAGACATTATCATTCATCAGAGCGGCACAAAAGGTCATGAATTAAATAATACCTTCCATAATGAATATGTGAAATCACAGGGGTTGAAGCATGCAGAGCTTAAAACTGATAACTTGTTCATTATTCCTTTAATCCTTTTCAAGACTCTCGCTTGCTTTCTTTCTTTTCATGGCATATATTTAATAGAGCTCACCAGTGAAGCTGGATTATAGAGCCTGACAGAGCATAATAATTACATGGTAAAATGGAGACGGTCAGTGACTGGTCATCTTGAGGAAAGGAGGCCCATCTGGGCAACAGCAGATGAACTTCAGCACTGAGCTTCAGCCTTCTGTTAGGAACCAGCTGGAGAAAGGAAGCGCTCTAAAGCTACTCCCACAGGAGCACAGCTCAATACTCGCATAACGCAGTCTGAAAATTTACTGTTGAATATTTATGCATAGCGAGGGCCCACCACTGAACCACACGCAGCTGATCACAAAATGCAAAGTCTTTAGCAGAGCAGATTGTGGCTACTGTTTATCAGTTCTCTTTCACAGGACACAGAGGGATTGTTTTGAATAGATACAAATGTATTGATTTCTTTACACATTGCAGGTAAAGATCTTGCGCCCAGTCCTATGCTTAGATTATGATCTGTGACATCTGGTAAAACTGTGAACACACAGTGAAAGAAATCTTTTATGACCATGTTTAACTCCTCAAACCACCAGGACCCCATTAAATTATTGTCATTAGTTTCCATGTAGTTACTGAATGATTCACAGTAGTTGATGTATAATATGCTTTAGGATTAAGAGCAAAATAATAAGCCTGAAGGGTAACTCTTTTGTGTAAAAGTGTTGCTATGCTAATTGTTTTTTTTTCCATCATGAAACAAAACGTATGTGTTTCAACATACAACAGTATTGTACATATACAGTACAGTGCAAAAGTCTTAGGCACATGCAAAGAAATGCTGTAGAACAAAATGCCTTCAAAAATAATGAAATTTAATGTTTCTACATTAATAAAATACTATAAAGAGCAGTAAACAGTAATAAATGAAACAAAGTCAATATTTGGTGTGATGACTCTCTGCACTAAAAAAATAATTAGTAGTCAATTAGTAGTTTGTGCAGTTTTATATGGAAATTGGCTGCTAAGTTTTACAGAGCATCTTGGGGAATCTGCCACTGTTCTTCTGGAGACTTTGACTGTCGCGCTTGCTAGTTATTTTTGCAGCAAAACCCAGGAGTCTTCATTATGTTTTTGTCTGAAAAGGGGTCTTATGTAATATGCTGCTTTCTTTAATGAGATACAAACATTCTTCTGATAATTACAAGATGAATTAATAGTGCTATAAACCTAACTGGTCTTTGAAAATATGAGTTTTATTACCTGACACATTTCCTCCTTATCTTAATATTTACTTTGCGCTCCCACTTGTACAGACTTACTTAATATCAGGAGAATATACAAGCATGTAAAGAGGTTTTGTGCATCAGTTTCATCTTAAATATATTGCTAATAGGTTAGTTTAAGATAAAAGTATGGATTAAGGTAATGATCTGATATAGATACCACGCTAACTTTTGTCACGATGTCAAAATTATCAGTATTTCTAGTTAAGTACAAAAGTCAGCTCACATGGTTATAAAGGATGGCCAAAATATTAGAGAACAGTTATCACATTCAGAAAGGGAGATGCATTATGTGAGAGGGAAAGGGAGAAACATAGTCCTTTTTTCCCATTGTCCTAATATCTTACCGTACAGCAACTGCCTATTTTTGTTACATATGATAATAAAGGAACTGTGAAATTGAACACACTAAATGTCTTTTTGCTATAAATGAAATATCTTTATCTTTTTTCAAACTGTTCTACTCGTCTGTACAGCACTGACTAACTGTTTTAACAGAAAGTGCTTTTACTGATGTCAGACTGTCTAATTAAAATTGTATAATTAAAAATAGCAGATAGGATGTTAGTTTATTATGCTGTAATCTGCTTTTAACAATCTGAGGGCAACAACTGTATGTTTGTGAGATTATAAAATTAGTATAATGGGTAAATTAGTAAAAAAAAAAAAACATTAGTGTGATAATTAACCTATAACCTATAATAATGTAGGTTATGTGTGCTTTATTGCTCACAGTGAGAACATTAACACTGATAAGAAGACTAGCTAATGTAAACCTTGACCTGATTGACGTCAAATTATATCATTTGCATGGATTACTGCACTTATATTTCTTCTTTTCACACTGTGCAACACTTCCAACATGTCAGTCAAGACACCAAAAACAATTTTAAAATAGCAGTATCCCTGTGTAACGTGTTTGGTGTCCATGATCACATGGGTACAGTGTTGATCTTTTCTCTCCTCTGTTTTCATGTCAGAGCATTTTGTCATGTCCGCACTTTATGAGTGATCACCATACACACACGAATACAAAGAAAATCAGCAATTCTGAAGCTTTTATAAATCTGGTGGAAAATTTTATTCGTTCTGGCTTACACAAACATTTACGCACAACTTTACTAAAAGTTCAGCGAGGCCCATTGTCAATAAACTATGTGTAAGCTCAAATAATACCACGATCTAGTTATTTTTAAGTGATCCTTTCCTTCTTTTTTTGTTACAAATGACATATTTGTAAATGTTGGATAACAAATAAATTAACTCACTTTTTCATATACTTTTTAAATGTAGCACTACTGCTTGCAGATGTCTCTTCTGGCTTGCACATCAGTGAGCTAAATCTAAAGCTGTAAAGCTGTTTTGACCATGCCTATGGTTAAAAGTGCTATACAAATACAACTGAACTGAACTGAATCGAATTGAACTGAACTTATATATATATATATATATATATATATATATATATTTCACAACTCCTCTAAAACCAAAAATGATGGTTTGATTCAGTAGCACATCCATTGCTAACCAGTAAAAGAACCATTGATGACAGCTGATCAGTAAGCATCTGTGCAGCAGTCCACCCTTAACATAAGAGCCTCAGGCAGGGTGGTAGAGCTCTGGGGGTCAATTACATAATAAGAGACTGCTGGGATGGAAAGATCTTCCATGCGTCTCTCCCTCTAATCTGCCCTGTTGCATCTTGCTGCACAGCTGGGGCTTCGGGGTCGGTTTCAGCACAAACGGGGGTTTAGGGATACGTGTATGTTTAGGTTCCCCTTCATTGCTTTTAATGAAGGGGGAAGGGGTCCCCAGAGAGACCCCACCTGTCCAGCAAGCAGCCCGAACCATCCGTGGCTGTGTTCTAGTGTGCATCTGCACTCATCACACACACACACACACAGATAAACACACACACAAACACACCATTGTAAGTGTCATGTACACAGCTAATGGATGGACATGCTTTTACATGGCTGTGGGCTTTGCGGGTACAGTCAGTGGTGTGGAGGGGGTTGGGGGCAGTGGGGTTGATTGAAGCATGTGGTAATCAGGGAGAATAGATCAACCCTCCTACCAACCCAAAACACTCCCCTCTTACCCTCACACCCCTGAGGTGCCATATAAAAACCTCCCCTGCAGCTGCTATACCCCAATCTCACACACTGATGAAACACTTCCCCCATCACTGTGGAAGCCCCAGAGGTTCTGCTCAGAGTTGTAAATACGCATGCCTTCTTCTCACAGATCACACTAATGGGGGAGGAAGGTGCTGATTTGAATAACAGCCATCCATTAATGACATATTTTTGAGGAAAAAATAGACAATGGATGTCTGAGCGCAATTAACACATTCCCTGTTTCTCTAAAGACATCACACCAAAAAGGTTTGCTGAATGGGTTTTGACCCAGTTTCTTTCTCTTTTTCAAGTTTCTTTTGTCTCTGCCTGCGTGTCTCTGTCTACATGAATGCCTTTATCTGCAGGTGACAGTTGGCACAGATGCAGAGGTGTGGATGAGCTGACAAAGTTATTCTTTGTGTGTCATGAGTGAGTGAGTGTAGTACTAACAAAGAACAGGAGAGAGAAAAACAGTGAGAAAAGGGGGGAAGGCATTCAAGCCCATACGTTTTCACTTTGGAATTCAAAAGCAATTTACTGGGAAGGGGTTAAGTGTGAACAAAAACCAGAGTCTAAATAACAGAGTCTAAATGGCATAGGTACTATGATGAGACCTAGTACAATTCCCAAAATATCACCAGGAGGGTTGATTTAAAACACACAGCGAATCAGCAAGAAGTATCAACAATGACAATGAATAGAAATTGAACTGATTTCTGAAATGTAGGAGCTGCTGGTTATTCATGCTGAAGACAAAATTCTTCAGCAAATTAATGGCACAGTTGGGAATGTGCTAGACAATCACCAGCAGACTCAGAGAAGGAGAGGGAATTCAGAGGTGATGAACACTGTATGTGGGATTTATTTCATACAGCTAATGAGGCAGAAAGAGCCATGGGTTTAGGACACAAACCCATGCTGATCCCTAGGCATGTGTCCAGCATAAGGCTAGCCCTCTCCATGTCCAGCATAAACCCAGCTCTCTGTCTATGTGTCTAGTATAAATCCAGCCATTCTTGCCTGTGGACTTTTCCTGATTTTCATGAAGGACATTGTATATACGTCATTCTCAACAACAAATTACATTCTCAACACAATATACATCATTCTCAACAACAAAATTAACCGCATAAAATGGAAAATTTATAATAATAACAATGATTAGTGTATAGGTCATACTGTCAGTGACACTGGTTATTAAAAGTCATAAGCCAATTATAAATCAATTATAGCTCAAATGGTTCTGGAACCATTTCAGGAACTAAAGAATTATCATTAACAAGGACGACAGTGTAATAAAACTGACGGCATTGTTGAGTGACCTCCTTTTAAATGCACTGCAGGAACCGTGATCATGGTTATAACAACACAGCAGACATGGAGGCTGAGATCGAAGTTATGTTGCTGAGATTGAAGTTATGTAAGTTAAGTTATGTTATCAAGTTAAATTTTAAAACCAGTTATGATTGCAGTAAGCACAGGTTCATGCTTCTCGCCATTTTTACCACAAGTGGCACACCACTATAAAAATCTACAAAACACACTGCCTCAATGATTTTGACTTGGTGCTCGTGTAAAAAAAAAAAACCTGTATACCACAGCAATTTGCCAACAACTACAATTTTTAAATTATTAATAAATGACATGTCATACTTTTAACCGTTTATCATTACATTTAATGCTGTAGAACATCTGTGACTTAGTTCCTGTAATCACCTACATTACAGCAGCAATAATCAGTCCTTTTCTAAAAAAAAAAAAAAAATCTATGACAAAAAAAAAAACATATCTTGTCATGTTACCAAGAAAATAGAAAGGGTAAAGTCATTTGTCCTGAACATTCTCCAGTGGCAGAAAACTTACAGATTGTTATAAAGCACTGAAAATGGAGACTTCTTCCATAAATGTTAGAGAAAAGCTTCACCATATCAACGACTGAATATTTTGCTTTGTTAAACAAACAAATTTATAAAATCCATTTATTACACTCAGTTTAGAGTGCCATACAAGTCACTCTGTAAGATATTAGTATATTCTCCTGATATTATTATATTCCTGCAGACACCTGGGAGAAACTGTGTCTATAAGTTTTTTATCCAGTCTGAGCAACAGGGAATTGATTTCTGTCAACTTTTTGCTCAGAATGAAAGAGTGAAATAAAGATGTCTTTGGTTCTACCTTTACACCCGTAAATCCTGAATTCAGTAGAGATGTGTTCAAAAACACTAAGGTGAGTGTTCAGGCTGTGTTCATTAAAATAATTAGAATGCTTAAGAAATATGGGTGCTGAGGGGTGTAGGGGCATGGCCTAACCTACAGGAAGTCATGACACAGCAACAGCTCAGCCAGCAGAAAAAAAACAAACATACACTGTCATCTGGACCATTCTGAGTTTTGAACGTGAATTAATATTCGATTCTAGTCATGTCAGAGCCGTTAATTGTGTGTGTGTGTGTGTGTGTGTGTGTGTGGGTGAGAGAGAAAGAATGAAATTTAAAGGAAAGCTGGATGAAGTTTCACCAAAGAGGTTTGTTTAAAAGAAATATTAGGCTGAAATAGCTATTATGTCAAAGTCTGCTTTTCATTATGTTTATTTCCACTGGGAGTTTGACAGGCCTTTATGTTTCTTCTGTGTGTAACTGTGTCTATGTGAAATATTCCTCTATTACCGTGCACATGTATGATGGGACTGCATATTGTAAGTGCTGATGCCATGTTAAGACCTGCACACAGGAGTCACATTCTCTGTCATTTCTTACAACTCACTGATGCCATTTACTGTTATTACATCTTCTGGCTCAACATTTATGATATTACAGGGAGTGCTTGCTTCCAATAAAGCATGTGCAACACATCTGGACATTCCACCAGAGCCTGATTTCACTGTAACGCCTAAAGCAGTAGTATTCGCAGGAGTATTCAAAGAAAATTTGTAAAGGTCAAGTACTTGGTTCAATCTGCATTGCTGGAGCTGCATCTGGACCGTGGTCTGTTAGTTGACTACACTGCAGTTTGAAACACAACACTAACAGGCATTTTACCATTTTGGAAAGCTGACAAAATTGACATGAACACTGACTTGTACAGCTGTTTTCTCAACAACATATACATTTCC
>CM040475.1:12761879-12818635 GCA_022758105.1 Pangasianodon gigas
TATTCAAAGAAAATTTGTAAAGGTCAAGTACTTGGTTCAATCTGCATTGCTGGAGCTGCATCTGGACCGTGGTCTGTTAGTTGACTACACTGCAGTTTGAAACACAACACTAACAGGCATTTTACCATTTTGGAAAGCTGACAAAATTGACATGAACACTGACTTGTACAGCTGTTTTCTCAACAACATATACATTTCCAGTGGGATAATCAAATACATCTCCAGTCAGTGGAGCGTGACTACCATTTACTAACTGCTTTCCCAGAAGGAAGCAAAACACAGAAGAAAAAAGCTGGATGGTGATTAACAGGTTTGAAATAGCAAAACACAAAACTGATCATTTTCAAAACACAATCAAATTTAGAATTCACGATTAATTTAGAACGTTCTGCACAGAAATAATCCTTTAAAAAAGATTAATTCATATTACTGAGCAACAAGACACCAATCAACATTAAACCAATAGGCAAACAATTAAATCAACATTAATGTGAATTATGGGGATTCTAAACCTGTTAACCTGTGATAATTGTATTCAATAATAACATGAGCAGTCACCTGGCTGGAGTCCAAAAAAAATAATTAATTTTTATACCACCACCAGGAGCCTGGTCCTACTCTGTTTCCAGGACACGCAAACAATGCAAATTTGACTTGCAAATGCCATGTGTCCATTAACCGATTGGGAAGCACCTGCACAAGTCGCAGCCATGTCTGGCAAGTGTGCTGGAACATTCTGCAGAGATAACCAAACCAAATCTCTGACTGGTGGAGTGCAACTGCCATTTTATAATTATGTTCCCGAAGAAAGCAGGAAGCAGAAGAGCAGAGTAGGACAATGATCACATGCCATCTGGTAAATGCTATCGATAGTTAGTCAAGAGGAAATTTTTCTTTATACAGTACCTGGCCAACAAAAAAAGACTAAGATAATCTACGTAATCTCATTAAGACTAAGATAATCTCATTAACATAAGCTGAAATGCAAAATTTCAACTCACTTGAAACTCTGTAGCAATGTTTGTACGTCATTTGTCTCATACCAGTGCACTATTTACAATTGTAGTCCAGTGTAAAAAGCCTCTTGTTTCTTGTTGTGCCACACCAAGGCCTGAAGGCATGAGTTTATGTCCCACACTACACCACCAGTCAAATGTTTGGACATACCTGCTCAATAAAGGGTTGTCTTTATTTATATTATTTTCTGCTATTTTAGAATAAGTTCTCACACTTGTTGGCTGTTCTATATGAAGTGCACTTCTTTGGGAATATTTGATTGATTGAATATTTGATTGAAAACTTTGATATTTAATAATTTAATTTAAAAAAATCCAACATACAATTATACAATGAGCATTATCTTCACTATTTACATTACAGTTTTAAGCAGACTTTCTCAAAATGTCTTTAAGACTGTGAAAAATGTATATTTTGCTCTAGTGTGTCCAAAATTTTGACTAGTAGTGTATATTACACATGCATAATATTATTATTATCGTGGACAAGTATAGTATGTCACTACTTAACTAGGCTGAGACGCTAACAAGTAATTTTGAGTGAACAACATGAGTTCATGATAATTAAAAAAAATGAAACATAAAATTGAATGTGGAAATGTTGATATTTATAGACAATGATGCAGAACTTTAAGATCATGAACACTTGTAAACTGTGATAAAGTTTACTTAATTAAATTCAATACTCAATTAATCATGTTTAGATTCTGGACTTCAAATCAGCATCTTCTGAGATATCATCTGCCCTGCCACTGTTCAATGTTTAATCTAGCCTTAATAATAATCCCTGCCTTATAAAAAACCACACAGGCAAAACTTACTGTTTTTATGTTTCATTATACCACAGCAGTGTTGAATTCTCATATATATTTTCTATAACAGCAGCTCTGACTGTAGTTTTGGTTGTAATTCAAATAACAAGTTCATATCAATGCGCTCTTTCTAATACGTTATCATTTCTACTTTAATAGCTCATTCACTGGACTTGTATGCTGGACAATCCACCGTATTATTTAAGTCTCATAAACGGATGTAAAATAAACAAACGTTACTTAAAAATTAAAGAACAAATAATTGTTGGTATGGCAAAGTTTACTCAAAGGATATTTTTATTTAACCTTTATGGAAGGAGTCTCCATTGTCAGTGTTATGTAACAGTTAGTAAGTTTTCCACCACAAGGGAGTCTACAGGACAGCGGGCTTTTTTGTTCCTTGGTAACATGACAAGCTGTGTTTTATTAACAGATATCATAAGGGATAACAGGAAATAATGTTTTTTGTGGACATTCCACAGTAGTAAATGTAACTATAAATGGTTAAAAGTATGACATGAATGAAACAGTTTGGGACATTTGGGACAGTTTGTTGCTGGTAACAGTAATTCCGCTTCCCTCCACCACGTCACTGATTATTTTCCTCCAACAGCATGCCCCATTGTGTTTTATTCCTTACATAGCAAAGTCAATCATGAAACTTTGTGCTTAAATGATTTATTTAAGTTATACTTTAATATGATTTCATGGATATATATGCATCATGTGAATTTCACAAGTCAGTAAATCATGATCTACAACAGATGGGTGACTACCTGCTACTTATAAATCCAATCTATAAAAACATATGCAAGGAAAGCATATTGAGGAATGTTTGGAATAAATTATTCTGAAACCTAATATACTGTTTACAAAATGCTCACTAAAATCATTAAACTTTCCCTATAATCATTACAATTGAATTTCGGAATTGAGGACCTGGAAATGGCAGTCCTGAATCTCTGTAAATTAAGGCTGCTCGCTTCTCCTGAAGAATTTGGAGAAAAAAAAAAAGCTAAAAGAACTCTGGATACTAAATATCGAATATCCAGCTAAATCCAGACAGTACCATATAATTTGGTGCCAAAGCAATGAATGTAGTTAAAGTGTTTGGCTTTGCCTTCAATTCCAATAGAGTGGCCTGTGCTTTACTCTAAAGCCTGTCACACTGCATTAGTGTCACTGTTGCAAAGTGCAACTTTCTGCTCCAAGAGAACAGAAATGAAACCCTTTGTTTATTGCTTCCATAAGGGTCTATCCACAAACATCTGTACACACGTACACATAGTATCTCAATTACAACGCACGGTATTATGTGACCCTATAGGGCCCTTTTATTGCACAGACTTGATGAGATGAAGATGGCGACTGTACTTCAAGAGCAGGTTAGAAAGCCGCATCATGAAATCAGAACGGACACTCAGAGATGTGAATCTGTTAAAACATCCTTTGATAGGGAAAGAATAAAGGTATGATGCCCTGCTCTTTGATCAGTTGAAGATACATCAAAAGCTGATCCGCCTATGTGTTATCTAAACAGTTTTCTCTTCTGTGTGTCCATTGCTTTCCCTCTGTCTGCTTCCCCTTGTGTCTCCTCTCTTCTGATCATTTTAATTTGTTTTCATTTAATGACCACCGTTACTGCCAGTGATGTAGCAACACTCCCTTGTTCTTTCATTTGGCTTCTCAAGTGTTTGCTTTCATCCCCATGGGTTGCTATCTGCAATCACAGACCTTCCCAATTTTCACTAGAGCACTTTCTTCTTCTCTCAGACCTTTTATATTCTGTAAAATCCAGCTTCTGATAGTATGCTTGCAATAACTTCTCCCATTTGGTATTTCTGCAATCTACTCATTGTGGTAGCATTAAAACTCTCTTTAATGTCTTTTTCCAAGATAGTAGGCACTAAACAAACTAAACAAAGAGTTTAGTTTCTTAAACTCTGCGGGAGAAGCTGTCGTAAGCTTTTTTCTGTTGTGCAAATTTTATCTTTAGTGAGATAGATCTTATGAAAGACAAGATCTATCTCACTAAAGATAACAAAACTTTTTAAACAAACACAACTGAAAGTCCAGAGTCTTTTACCTGCCACTGACCACAAAGCAGGCCACGAGAAGGATGAGGAGTACTACACCAGCAGCAATGGACACAGCCAAGATGGTGTTCTGGTTTGGATCTCCCACTGCCAACATGTCTGTCAGGGAAACAACAGCCAGTTAAAAAACACACCCGGTATTTTTAATAGTGGTGATCATACCCATTACATTACACCCATGCTTACGTTTCAGGGCTGATTTTCATTCTGTGACTTGTAATACTGAGTATACAACACTGAACCCTCTTACATTTTATGGACTGTATTCAGAGTTGGCGACTTAAGTCCAAAAATTACATCAACATTTTTGCTGGGAATGTTATTCGTTATTCATTCGGCTGGGCAGTAAATTTTCCGGGCTCTTCAATTAAGCTTGTGGAAATTACCTACTTCATGCCCTGAACCTGCAGGATTTTCTTGAATAGAAGTGTTAGAGATGTTTTTTTAATAACACTGTATACAGTATTGCTGCATTAGTAGACAATAGAATATAACAACAATAGAATATTGTTGCATGAATAGACTTTTACACATTATTGCACATTAAGTTGTGCAAATTAATCACTGCAAATTTGGTTTAATTTAACAGTATGGTATCCACCCTCATTAGCAGCAGCTTAGAAAATAGTACATGTTCCAACACACACATTCCAATGGTTTGGTACACTGAAACTGTTATTACACTTACTATGGGCTGTCAGTCAGTCCGTGTGTTGCATAGCAACAGTTTTGAGATTATACGCAACTTAAAAGATACAAAGCCCTAATGTAGTGCTCTTAGTGGCTCTCAGTGACTGTCATCACGCAGTGCATAAATGTACTTTTTAAATTAATGACTCATAGTTACAGTACGCATTTTATTAGGCTTTAAAACATCCATGTAAGAGGTTCTGATTATCTGCATGGATGGTTCAACAGCATAATCTCTGTTCAGTACTTCAACTGTGCCTCAGCTATGATCCTCAGATTACATATGCATCCACGAAACGTAAAAAGAGTTCCCCAGTTCAATCAGCATGTTGTGCTCCATGAGGCAACACAGGAAATAGCTCAGTTCACTTCACGAGGCATAACATGTCCTCCAAAATAAGTTGACGGAAGGAAAAGGAAATCCATCAGGAATTATGGATGGAAAACACATTTAGCTTGCTCTTGGGAGAAAGAAAGTCGGGCGAGGCGTGCTAAATTAAAACAGGGTTTTGATTTACCTAAAAATGAAGAAATAAAAACAACAGAATGAGCACAAAATTCTGTCATAGCTGATTTTCATTATAAAAATGTTCATTACCTATTCATTGTCATTACACATCCGCAGTAGCGCAACTCATGGAGCATGGTTTTGGAATGTCACATACTCGCACACTCCATGTTTGTATAAAATAGTGGTAACTCATTGGTTAAGGCTACGAGCTACAGATTTTACAGGTTGTGAATTTGAAATGTTGGATTGTATCTGGTCTAAACTATATCTTTAGTTAGATATATATAAATAAATAAATAAATGCAAACATTAATATCAGCCAGTGACAAAGTAAATAATGTAGTTAGCATTTGTGAAATTAAACCTCTTTCAAACAAGGTGTAACAATATTACGACTACTTGACTTTACATGCGTATGACAGAACACAGCATATGGTGTATGTGTGTTAAAAAGCAGCTACTGTTGCTATTGTTTAGTTACAGCATGGGACCTGCCTATTCAGAACCCTTATCACACATGTCAAGGAAGCTGAAAAAAATACACAGAAAAACTTCAAACACTTCAGAAAAAAGAACCAACTGCAGCGCATGTGTGTGTGTGTCTCTAGGGACTGAGTTTGGTGACAAGATATCATCAGTTCATAAATATTTTACAATTGTCTGAGATTAACTGTGTCAAGCATTGTGTCGTTTTCACTGAAGAAAAAAAACAGGTCAACAGTGAACTATGCTTGGCCCTGTTCCACCGGGAGCTGGGGGAGCTGGAAATCTTTTGAGAAATGATGTGAAAAGCTGTAGTCTATCAATCATTGTTAGCTCTCTCAGTGGTTTTTAATGATGTCTTTGCCCCAGCTCTGTATGCTGTGAGACATAACAGAAGAGAAGGACTTGGAAAAACAGAAGTACCAGACAAAGAAGATGGAGTGAAAACACAGACAACAAGGAAGACCTTGAACTTCTTAACACCTACTGAAATGAGAGACAACATGAAAAGTAACATACCTAAATGAAAAGGAATAAATAAATAAAACATTGAGGCATGTCTAGATTTTAGCTAACACTCACCTTCATGCCTTGTCTCCAGCTCAATCTCTCCTCCATAGTTGCCGTAGCCTCCGTCAGTGTGAGCACGAACTCTGAACACATAAGTCGTACCTGGCTTCAAGCCCTCCACTGTCATGATGTTGGATTTGGTCTTCAGCACTGTGTAGTTCTGGTCTCGCTGATTCTAAATGAGTCAAACAGAAAGAAAAACATACCCATTCATTCATTATACACGAAATTGTTTTGCTTTATTTTTAAACATACAATCACAGATGTTGACAACCTAAGAACATTATACGTAAGTGCTTATATCAACCAGATGAGACACCAAAACTAACATATGATGGTATTCTGTACATTTTTTACTGGTTCCACACACTATTTTTGCAACTATATGTTTTACTTGCATTTCAAGCCCTCGATAATGAGAAGACAAATTCAAATTAAAGGCAAAATAAATATCTGCTCTGATGCTAAATTTTGCTTGCAGCATGCTCAAGGCAAACCATTTTCAGTCTGTAAAATCAACTCCAAAGCTTTGGGGTTGACGTTTAGTTTTCAGTATCTGGAATCGGTGAATCGACTCAGTTTGGGACCAGCTTCGATGTGACCCGAAAGCAGGATGGCGACATGATGACTTGACACACAAGATATATTAAAAATATACATTATGTAGGCTAAGAAAATGATGTAGCATTTATCAGTGCTACTGGGTCAAAAAAATAGTTTAACTACTTGCAAACTACAGTAATCGATTCAAATATTTTCACTACTCCCTGCCAAACGCTGCTTACTGCACATGCTTCATGACATGAGTTTTGTTTTGAAATAAAAAAAAATGTAATTATTTATTTGAGACCACGTTCATTTTCAACCTATAAAGTTCTCATACAAACTACTGACGTTTTGTCCTGTGTATCACTAGATAATGTTTTCTGATAGGGGAACTCAACACACAGTTCTGTGCAGGCCACTCGAGTTCTTTTTGTGCACAGGGGAATTGTCATGCTGGAACAGGTTTAGGATAGGCCTCTTAGTTCCAGTAAAAGTAAATCATAATGCTACAACATACAAAGACATTCTAGACAACAGTTTACAACTTTGTGGCAACAGTTTGGCGAAGACCCTCATATGGGTATTATGGTCAGTGTTCACATACTTTTGGCCATATAGTGTATTTCTTGAGAGACTAACAGATATCAGTCCAGTGAAGAGACAATGATGAGGTTCATGTTTGAATGCTGCAAGTGACATTTGCTTCAGGTGATGAGACAGAGTTTGATGTAGATGATGCTGATAATCAAAGTGATAACTCATTGTAAATGGGAATTTGGGGATTCTTTAAAATATCGCAGTAATGCTTGACCATGTAAAGGATTTTCCCAGGTTACCACACAATGATTTGTTTAAGTACAGATGTTCAAACTGGATTCAAATAACTAACAGTTTAAAGACTTCAAGATTTCAAGATTTTTACATACACAGTTAGTATATATACAGTATATAACTTGCAGTCAAATGAAAAATTACTAATTACCTCCAGCTGAAGTTAGTCTATTCTATCTATCTATTCTGTCAAGCACACTGAAGGACGCTAACAGTGCTTTTCTCTGCACTAAAGATCTCAGGCAGTTTTTCCTTGCAACCATCAGCTCTAGCTTGCTCATTAGGGACTGAATTAAACTGAATTAAATTGAACTGATGCACTTTTTATGTTTGCCATAGCTAGCGCTCACTGAACAAATAACTAGATAGCACTGATCCCAGGAAAGGCATCTGGACAGCTGTTTCATAGCCCTGTTTTCTTTTCCTGAAGTTTAACCACCGCCAATGTCTGCATTAATATTTTATGGACTGATATTCATTCATCTTCTTTCATGAGCTCTGACCAGAGACATGTGGCACCTTTTCAGGCAGGAGACTCTCTGTAGTAACTCTCTGAGGCTATTAAACCAAAACAGTGATAAATGGGTGAGTTCAATAAGCCTTGGCTCAAGCCAGTTGGACCATGTGCCCAACATCAAACATATCTGCCAAGCCTGCTCATCTCTGATCTTTTCCTCAAAGCCATATAGCCCATAATCATCTGCATAAATCATAATAATTAGCATACATCTCCCTACCTTCCTAGAGTGAAGGGATGATCTGCTTGTCCTGCTTGAATTGCAGGAAGAATGAAGCACATGTGATGACGTCATATGATACACTGCAGTATTTAGCATGCACATTATCATGGGCACTCCAAAATACTGCCACTACCAGCAATTTGGGAACATTAAGAATGACTGATCTTTCAGATCCCACAGTTAAAAGCTGTATGTACATGTAAAAATGTCTAGGCAAAAACAATCCCATAATTCTGTTCACCAGACTTCCAGCAACATAGCAGGCAGAACAATGAGGAACATGTTTACGAATATGAGGCAACTGCCAGTATTGTAGCTAACATTTTTACTGTTTTGCTAAGCTTATTTAAAAAGCTTATCTGTGTTCGATCTAATCTGAAAAGCTAGCAAGCAATTGCAAATAAAAATGTCAAAGGCACTACATGCTAAAAGTAATGTCTTCTAAACTGATACAACAGGATATGATTAGGAGGCGTGCTATTGGTTTTCTTACGAGCCTCTACACTGGGATCCCGTGGGAATCAAATAATAACAAGAAGGGGAGGTTTTTACTTTCATGCAGTCAAATATGAAGCTTGAGGGACAAATAAAAACCACATTCATTATCATGAATGTACAGTGTTCATTCATTCATCTTTAGTAACTGCCTGGTCAGAGTCACGGTGGTTTAAATTAGGCTACTACTTTGTTTATTTTTTGGGAAATAGAAACAACTAAATTCTTGCAAAGTATCAACTGAAAATAATAATAGAGTGAGAAGAATTGAAAAAAAAAAAAACAGAACCACATACATTTTTAGTTGAGACTAATTATGAACTCAACTGATGTAGCTGAGTTGAGGAATTGTCAAAGCTAGAATTCACAGACTATTCACAGTGCTGTATCTGTATCTATACAGATACAGATATGGATATTTGAAGCACTAAACAGGTACAGATACATACAGTGGCTTTGTGTTACACCCCTAATGTAGAGAATACGCAGAAGCTTTACCAATATTGACACTTAGTTCAATTTATTTTCTAAAAATGCTTTTATTGTTGATATTATTAGCACTGCATTGCTAAACTCAATTCTCTTTAAGGGTAAATACAGTCTCTTATCTCATGTTCTTTCCAATCAGGAAGCCTGTTTGTAAAAATGTTTTTATTAATTATTCTTACATTAAGACATTGCCTAGAGTTACCTGTTCAGTTTTGACTAAAATACCATTCAATAGATTTGACACAAACACAGTATTTTTAATGCAATATTGTCATATTGTCAATTAATAGTGTAGAAGTTTTTAAGAGGTTGGAGTTTAATTTAACCGTTTAATGGGCAAGAACATTAAAATACATAAGAAAATTAATTCATTACGATTTTTGAACACATTAAGACTTTTGAACACATTAAGGCTTTAAAGCATTTTAAAAATACTGGGCCTCTGTCAATTTTTTAGTAAAGTTGTGTGTAAATGGTTGCATAGGCCAAAGTGAACAAAACATTTCCACCGGAAAAAAGTTTCAGAAAACACTGACTTTCTTCATACTTGCATACATGCTGTATGTTGATGAATGCCAATCTACCGTAAATCACCAGGTGCCTACATGGCACAGCTGATTTGTATTTGGTGATGCTCACAAAACTTAAAAGGCAAAGCTCACAGAGCTGATGTGCAACATGAAAAACTTTCTCAGAGGTAAAAGTTATTTTACAAAAAAGGAGTTACAAAAAAGAAGTTATTTTACAAAAAAGGTGAATTCAATGTGAATAATTGAGGTAAAAAGAAAATGGTTATTTTTACCTGACTTTTGACATGATGTATATGAGCATATACATCACACTGCAGATTGAGTTATACAAAATTGGTCACATATCAGTGGCTCTAATGATGCTTTGCCCAGCATTAAAAAAAGATGCCAGGGCAAACGGAACTCACTTATACTCTGAGCCATTACAGTCTGTCTTCCTTTTATATGGCAGCATTTCTTCTTAATTGAATGACTAGTCTTATTTGTCTTAATTTATGGATTCTCACCTTGCTTCAGTTTTTTTAAAACTATGTAATAATTCTTATATTAATGTGATTTATATAAAGCAACTATGTTTTACAAAATATTCATTAAATTTGTGTATGCAATTGAAATACATAGTCTATTTACACTTGACATTGTAATCTCTATATAAAAATGCAGTAATCCATTGAAATTATATGATTTGAAGCTGATCAGCTGAGGTTGACATTAGTTCATTTTCTAATGCGTAAACTTACACACACTCAGGAGCATGAGTAGGATAGGAATGTCTTTTTTCTGAATTTACAGGATTTTTATGGATACCAAGTTTTATGTTTAAATGTACCGTTGAACAATTTTCAAATAAATCTGTTCATATCCAGCTTGATAAATGAGTCCCAATGTTGTGATCAAATCACTTTTTCAAACTTCAAATATCACTGATGCTTAATCAAATTACTTAAATGTCACAATTTTCTTGTGCTGTGCTTATTTTTGTACAGTATAGGACTCAAAAGCTTCTACATCCCCATTTGTGATAATTCCTTTTTTAACCCTATTCGGGAAATTTAATTTCAGATTATCCAAACTCTGATCATGGAATTCACTATTTTTTAATATAATCGTATAATAATATTATCCTTAAAAACATTATTTTCATTTTTTTTTTTCAAAATTTTGTAAACTTATTTAAAAATTAACATTTACTGCCAAATCAGTGGCCTTGCCGCTGTATGCCTCCATGTTGTTTTTTAGGGAAGAGGATGTGTTGAATGCCAGGGTGCTGATATGAAGTCACATGACCTGAGAACTTGAGCCAGCCCACTCTTCAATGTTTTTCACTGAAATTAAGCCCAATCAGTGTGCCTGTCAAATGTTTGTATCTTCCAGGATACATAACCCATTTAAGGGTTAAGGACTAGAAGCTTCCTTCCGACCAGAATCATTAACATCCTTCATTTCCACATTTGCAAATCACTGAATGCAACAGTGTCACCAAATGTGTGACAAGAAGTGTTCAGGGTCACACAGCATGCATTCAGAATCCAGGAATGTTAATTAGAGACAATGAATCTCTGAGTGCTGACATCCCAGTGGCTCCCTAGGGTGTGATAAAGTGCAGTGTCTCAACAGTTACCATATGTCCAATCAGAGCTGGTTTAGACTCAGCCGGAAAGGTGATTGTGAAGATTTAAGCAGTTAGCCTAGTTTAGAGTAGTGACTAACCTTCTCATAATAGGTGACTTCGTACTCCACCACGGCACCTTCGGAAGTTTCTGGACCCTGCCAGGCCAGGGTGATGCTGTCCCTGCTCCTCCTCTCCTTAACAATCACGCTCACTGAGAGAGAGAGATAGAGAGAGAGAGAGAGAGAGAGAGAGGGGGGAACATAACAATGACAGGGAGCCAAAGTAAGATAGATTCAGATTGATCGCCATCATAAAGGAAGAGGATTAATTGTGCTTCTAATTAAAGAGCATGAAGGGCTGTGGGAGGGAGAGAGGGCAGGATAGAGAGAGGTTTGAAAGGTAATAAATTATGCAGTGTGTGTAGTAAGTAATGTTGCAAGAACATTCATGCTCCGAACAGCACGTACAACACCAGGGCATGTCAGCAGCCCTTAGGATATCGTAACAATGTATGTGTGCTATCATAGCCCATAGAGACAGACAGAAAGAGAGGAAGAAAGAGTGAAAAGTGAGACAGAAAGAGAGAAGTGAGAGTTAAAGAAAAAGCAATGGGAGAAGGCAGAGTGAGAGAAAGAGAGAGTGAGAAAAAATTAAGAAAGTGAGAGAGAGCGCCAGAAACTGAGGGGGAAGGAGAGAGGCAGCAAGACAAGGGGGAAGTGCTAATGAAAGTGTAAGAGTGTGAGGACTGGAACAAACGAGGACCACCTGTTCCGGACCTGGACAATGATGATAAACAGAGTCACAGAAGAAAGAGAGAAAAGAAGAAAAAGGAAGGGGGAGGAGAGAAAGAAAAGATCTTGCTAATGCTACAGCCCTCTTAAGAGTAATGGAGATGACCAGGTGAAGATGAGCAGTGAAACCTCGATCCGGTCGCTGCAGGATATCATGTTCCATGACTATTTCAGGACTTAAAGCCCATTTTCACCGGGTCATTTCATGTGTCAGCAATATCAGAATTATATCTGGGTAGCCAGTGTACATCCATCTCTCCAAGCAACATTTCACACTTAGAGCTCCCTAATTTCTTCATAACACATGTGGTCCATTTCAATCTGGATATCACATTGACACATACACTGACAGTTTTATATGCACAACAACTGTCACACACAAAAGGTCATTTCAGAATGAATACATTACTGACATTAATCATTGACGTGAACAATACAACCCATAACAGGCCCTTACTTACTGAAACACAGACACATTCATTTCTCATAAACCATTTCTCAACTAAAAATGACAATTCCAACGATATGACCAAAGTTCACATTTAGAGTTGGACAGAATACTAAATACTGTATATGCTAAATCAATTTAAGAGATAATGTGCTAACTTTTTAAATCTCAGTGGTTTATTAGTACAACCTTACGCTCCAGAATCTCTTTAATATTCCCGGGACACTTGAACTATTTTCTTCATTTTCCAGGTATTTTTCATGACTGGAAAACTCATCTACATATTTCCAGGACTTGGAGGAACCCTGAAAATTACCTGTATGTCTAAAAACTTACACAGATACATGTAAATGATCTTATTTTGATTAAAATGACATATACTGAAAACAAACACACAGCTGACTGCTCAGCACATACACACTCTTCTCTTGGAGCTGCCTTGTAAATATTTTAACGGTACATAGTGGCCATGCTGCCTGCCATCACTTATTCCTCCCTACAGCCCTGCATCATCGCTATGGTAACGCCATTGTCGGCTCTTATTAGCGTGAGATGCTTGATTTGAGTGTCCTGGTCGGGTATGCTCTCAGAGCCCTCATCACGGCTGATTCTCTGTTCTCTCTCTCTCTGACTTTCCATTTTACCCTCTTGCTGTCTCTCTCTCTGCCTTTTCCTCCCTCATGCTCTCTCTTATTGCATCTGTCCCTTCTTCTCTCTCCCAATTTTCACCTCTTGATCTCAGTCTATATTTGACATTCTCTTTCTCTCCCACTCACCCTCTCTCCTTCTCTCTGTGTGTTTTTCTATGAGGCCAAGGGGGCCAAATAACACATCCCAACATGCCTGTGGGCATGGGGTGTAAGGTCATCGGAGAGCTATGCACATTAAGCTGGCACTTATAAGCAGAGCAGCAGTGAGCTCTGAAGAGAGGGCAGAATATGTAGGATTAGCCAGGAATTAGCTTTTCCTGAAGAGTGGGACTGCAGTGAGAGACAGGGTGTGAAAAAGCCTGTCTCACATCACTAGCACTAACTGCAATATACCTACTCTCCCACACTAAAACACACACACACACACTTTTCATTACTCATCTACATGACAGAACAGAGAAAGATTTTTTTTATTAATCCTCATATTCTGTTCACTACTTAGTAATTGGATTTTACAGAAATACATTATAATAGCAATACACTATCCATCCATCCATCCATCCATTTTCTATACTGCTTATCCTACACAGGGTCATGGAGGAGCCTGGAGCCTATCCCAGGGAACTTGGGGCACAAGGCAGATGACACCCTGGACAGGGTGCCCACAACTGCACACACTACAGACAATTTGGAAACGCCAATCAGCCTACAATGCATGTCTTTGGGCTGGGGGAGGAAACTGGAGTACCCGGAGGAGACCACGCAAGCTCCGCGCACGCAGGATTTGAACCCTCAATCCCGGAGGTGCAAGGCAAGCGTGCTAACCACTAAGCCACTGTGCCCCCCAGCAATACACTAGTTATTAAAAAATAGGAATAATGCTTATAGAAAGCGACACAAAAAACTCCCTATCACATGTCGAAAGACCCTTCTGATGGTGTCAGGTGTGTGTAAATAAGAGATGAAGGATATTTTTTGTTTCATATGTACAAAACCACTACACTGTCACATTATTGTGCTCAGGCCAATGTAACCTGAATGTAATTGCTATTTTAAATGTGTGTAAAACTATTTAAATGTGTGCATGTTTAATATTATATAGTATATCAAGGAATTAATTAAAGGAAGACCAATATAAAGTGTCTTAGGTCAGTGTAAAATGCCACCACGAGCCACCTAATAGCTTTAATGCCCCTTAGCATGCAGTATATTCTACAATTCCGTTGGACTGTAATGGAGGTTATGAAAGGTTATCTAAAAGATATTCCATCAATATGTGTTTTGATGATGGTGGTGAACAATGCTGTCTAACACTCTGGTCTAAAATCTTCCATAGGTGTTCAAGTTGAGATCTGGTGACTGCAAAGCCTACAGCATATAATTTTTATAGCATTTTCAACCTCATCAAACCATTCAGTGAGCCCTGTGGATGGGGTGAAGTCATGGTGAAAAAGACCACTCCCATCAAGCTAGAGATGTTTTATCATACAGTGAAGGTGAGCAATCAGAATAACTTTGCACTGATTTGTAGCGTCACTTCACTCTAAGGGAACAAGCCCAAACCATGCCAGCAAAATGCCTTCTACAGTATATGTGTGTGTGTGTGTGTGTGTAGCTGACCTGTCTGGCTGGTGGTGATGTTGATGTTCACTAGGTGTCGAGGACTTGGGCTGAGATCTGAGACTCCATTCACTGCTTCGATGCTAAACGTGTAGTTGGTTCGAGGCTGGAGCTCGCTGACCTGAACTCTAGGGTGAGTCAGGCCAAACTGGCGTGGGCTGAAGTGAGCGCTGCTGCCGCAGGGCACGCACTTCTCAACCATCTCACCCACAGAGCCTGAGCACTTCCTGCAATGGACACTGTAGGTTACATCCCCTCTGCCCCCGGTGTCCCGCGGCGGGCTCCACTCCAGAGTCACTGCTGTCTCGTTGACTGTGGAAATAGGGTTGCCTGGTGCAGACGGAGGCCCTGTAACACACACAAACACACACACACACTGTAACAATGCTAAAAAAAAAAAAGTAATTATGTAATTATAATTATATAAATGTAAATGTAATTATAATTGTAATTATTTTAAAAATTTTTCTAATGCCATGGCTCTCAAAGTGAGTGCCATAAACCCCCATGAGTTTGTGATGTATTATTATTATTATTATTATTATTATTATAATTATTATACTACAGTACATCACATATTATTTATCATTTAATAATAAGTAACAAACGTCCTGTCAAAATATACTCTAGATTTTAACACAGTATACTTGGTTTTGGAACAATTTCTGACTGAAAAAAGTTGATACACACTGATATAATGAACATAAAAATCATTTTCAGACATTATTTTTGTATTACAGAGACAATGCTGATGTCATTTTGGTCTGAGAGTAACAATGTAAAATAAAAGTACCTAAAAGTGACTGGACCATTGCATTAGCAGGTGGAGATTTTGTGTCAGTTTGCATATATATTCCATAATATGCTAATAAATAAGATAAAGATAAGACGCATTATTGATTTTTGACATTTAAAGGACTCAGAATTGGGTCTTTTAGGAAATTCATGGTGCCTAAAATAATATGTATGTAATGAGCTTACTTGTGCAGGCCATGGAGCGAGGGTCAGTTTCGGCTCTATAGTAGCCCCTTTCACATACACACTCAGAGGCCTTGTCCTGATGAGAGTAGCTATGTGGTGGACACTTCATGCAGTAGGCATCCATGGCTGAGGCCTTGTAAAAGCCAGGCCTACAGGCTGCAAGTCAGAAGAAAGAGCAAAAGGGGTCATCCAGGAGAAATTTGTGGTGCTTACACAATCCAAAGCTATACACATTCATAACGAAGTGTTGCAAACAGATCTGCCTCCAATGGACAGAACAAAAAGCTATCCAATCTTAAATCACAGAGCAGTACAGAAAGAGTACACCTCCTTTTGCAGCAAGGCACAGCCAACATTCAGCTCGTGCCAACTGAGCACCTGTGTTTATGTAAAAGCTTCTTGGGTTAAATGTGTCCTCACCAATCTGCAACTTGTGTGTGTCAGAGTGTGTGTGTGCGTATGTGTGTGTGTGCATTAGAGTGCCCCTCAGGGACAGCGTACCAGACTCCCATATTGCCAGAGCACTAAAAGCAAACTCTTATTTTTGCAAACACATCTCAAACATGTCACATCTCATCAGACACAGCACAATGCCTCTGCCAGATTTTCCTGACAGTGAAGCAGAGGCATACTTGTACAACAGAGCTCACTCGGGTCATGTTGTCTCCACAGTACGTTCACTTCTTACATGATTTCTCAGATCAACGGGGCTGCGATTAACTTGTTTAAATGCACGTCATTCCTCACATCTGCCCTAACAATAATAGTGTCAGTACCGAATTAGTATATAATGACAAACCTATTAGTTATAATGATATTGCTGATTCGACTCAGAGATTCATATCCGCACTGGCAAAGCTTATTAAATAAATGCAAAAGTGTTATTTTTAGGTTTATTCATTCCTACACACTGGTTATCACATTACATATTACATATTACTGACATTGAAACAAATTAGTGCCATGTACAAAAACTGAAATACGTTATGCCAAGTGTGCACTACTCACTCCAGTGTATTTTCAATTTTGCCAGTTGCTGACATCCCCACAACTAACTGCAACTACCACAATACCCCAACCACAGATCAGCAACTTATCACTGCACACGCATGTGTATCACAACCCCCCACCCTACATCAGCAACTTATCACTGCACAAGCACGTGTATCACAACCCCCCACTCCACATCAGCAACTTATCACTCCACATGCACATGTGGGAACAGTGAAGCATCAAAATTTATGCAGATGTCCTGACATCTTCCTGTGTGTTTGAAATTATTGCCTATAAATCTTCTTGTGTGAAAAGAGGTGACTCTCAAGGGATAAGACAGTTGTAGTGAAGGCCACTACACATCCTGCGTGAGCTGAGAAATGGAAAGGGGGCTGGTAGAGCTCTGATAAGAGCACACATGCATTATTTGAGGTTATGATAAAAAAAAATCCCTAATCTCTCATTCATAACGATATTTTTATTCTCATTTTTCTTTTACCTGCACAAATGAGGGCTGAAATTAGCAAGTACAGTAAGTTGTTTCACTCTTTAAAAAAAAAGATAATAAACAGTTATTATATGGGACAGTTACTTCCGTGAAATAATTGAATTGTTGGGTCTTTGTCAGGGATCCGTCAAGTTGAAACATACGCAAACAATTAATGTATAGCTGCAGCCACCAAATCATTACCTTATGATCTGCTTAAAAGGAAAACTCCATCCTGAAAGACTTGCACATTGCATCTTTATAATTAACATGTCATCTTCAATGCCATCCAAAATTAATTCTATAATGAAATTCTGTGTTGATCCATTTTTTCAGTTTCAACTTCCTCCATTGGCATATCGGTCTATTTTCACTCTGGTTAACAGTTTCCTACATTACCCACAACACTGTTTGACTACGTGCTGATAGTGGCACCAGTGGGATTTAACTCTGCCTAAAGAAAGTGATGCAGAAGTGCTTTAGTCCTTCAGTTTGGCCAGCTCTCAAACAGGTAAAGTTCAACTTTCATGCTAATACTGCCATCAACATCATTGTGCTCATCATCTCGTAACTAACCAGCCGAACTGAGTCTCTGGCATAACTCAGTTGCTTAAGCAGAGCTTACTGTAGGGGAAACCCCAAATTTCACTCATACACTCAAACAAATCCTTTATAAACCATGTGAAAATGTTCTACAGGTCTTTCTAAAAGATTAATGACAGAGGAATTTATGAATGTTAAACACTGCTTCATGGTTGCCAGGTTTCAACTTCATCTCAAAAAACACACAAAAAGACGGGAACCTAGCCCAAAAAACTTTGGGGATTGGAAAATGGAAACACATTTTTCTTGTGGGAAATGAGGTCACCGTGGTGAGCATGCATTCTGTTCTGCAATGCAGCTTTTTATCATCACCTGGTATGGCCATTATCCACTCTATAATCCCCTTTTCCCTCTTTCAATCCTTGCAATAGTTTCTTCCATATTTAGACCATTTACTTGGCATTCTGACCACGTATCAGAAGAAACACATAGTATGAATGATTGCTAGACTCGCTACTCTGTTGGAACACACTCTGACTATGTGACGGCATAGCTAGCTTACCGACGCAAAAAGCATTCCGACCTGAATCACTGTGATATCTGTATAGTTCCCACCATAACAGAAATGAGTCTGCACTTTCCCTTTGTTCACTATAGGCTATGTTTGTGGAGATTTAATTCTGATTATTTGCTTTAAAACAATGTCTTGTCAACCGCTGACCATTTCTAAACGAGCCCAAAAACGTCACCTATGGACTTGCTTTTTCCACCTGCAACTGACCCAATTTGGCATAAAAACCAAAGGGTCTGGCAACCTTGCTGCTCCTGCTACAATGTGCTTTTATAACGTCAAAGCACCACCACAACTGAGACCACAATTACTGAACAAAGACCTGATCATTTGGTAGTGTGAAATTACACAGCTCATAATTCTCCAAGCCAATACACACCGACTGAGTTTTTCCACCATTCACAGTAATGTAACTATCACCAACCACCCACTAAAGTCACCCACTAAACCTTCTAATTTATTTTAAAAACTGGCACAGTTATTCCTCAGATTACACCACAGCTTTGCAGATTTGTGTTTACTGTAGCATAAATCTGTGATCCAAGGATGTACACACTCAATGACCTAAATAGTTTAGCTAGGCTAAGACCTAGCTAGGTTAATACCTAGCTCCCCCAGCTATAATATAGAAAAACAGTATTAAAAATGCTAACAAGTCCACAGTGTGGTAAGCTTACATCGCTATATTAGCCAGTGGAGCAGGAAATGTACCTCACAGTCAAAGCATGTGGTAAATGGTGAGAAGAATGATTGGGGTAGAACTTGAGCCAGACTTTCCTAGCTGTGTGTGTATTGTGGTTTTTGCAAGTTCTCACTTCTCTCTGGCAAATCTTACAGATTTTAGAAAGCATGGTCTCTCATGGAACCCCACCAGAGCTTGCCAAAGCTAGCACCTCACTAACAACACCAGCTCTATGCTTGCCTATGTGTCACTAACTGCAAAACAGGAAAAGAAAACCAAACAGTGGTCCTGGGGAACCAATTTGACACTGAGCTGAGTGCAAAAGAATTCCTTCACTCTTAAGCAGTGTTTTTGAGTTTGACAGCAGCTCTATGAAAAGAGAAAGTTTAAAAAGAAAAGCTGTGACAGTTTTCTCTAGAAAGAGGTTAAAAGCAAGAGTAAACTAAAAAAAATCAAACCACTTAACTTTTACAGTACTTGGCTTCTAGAGTACTTGGTTGACAGTTCAGGAAGGATTTTCACACATTTTGGTAATAACATACAATCAACAAAATTCTACCTTTCCAGAGGCAAAAAACAAAACAAAAATCAGACCCAAACTAGGGCTGCATGACAATCTAAAATGATAAGCAGAATTATTGTTTAGTCATTATTGAAATCACCAATATTTATTATAAGATTATCAAATAATAATTCTCACAATGACATCATTTATCACAAATGTACAAACAATACAGTTTTGGTGCAATTTATTTTAAATAAACAGAAAAAAATGCTTTTCTTGCACATTTGTGCATAGGCCTATATTCCATCAGATAAGAAAATAGGAAATAAAACTCCTATTCGGTTATTTAAGTGTTAATTGTATGTATGTATGTATGTATGTATGTATGTATAAATAAATAAATAAATAAATAAATAAATAAACAAATAAGCAAGCAAGCCGCTGCAGGATACATCCAGCCAGACACGTAAAGCAACTTAATGAGGTGTAGTAAAAAAAATTATGTATTAGATCTACTAGAATAGTTTGACCTCAAACCTCAAACATCCAAATCAATACAGAAATGGCTGCAGGAATCTCAGTCTAAAATTCAAATAAGTTCAAATATGACTACTTGTGCAACCCTGACACAAACAATGATGGGCACTTGTCTTTCCAACTGCAGTCCTCTGTAAATTCCTGTCCTCTCCTCACTTAAAGTATGGGGTCACAGAGGCTAGCTTTAGTCAAAACAATGATACCAATCATGTCCTCTCCTCAGTAAAATCACAGGGTTAAACCAAAGAGACCAATAAAAGGAACCAATTTCAGCTAGCTCAAGCTGAACTACTTATCAAATATTTAGGCGCATGTGATTTCTGCCTCTTCACACAAGGCGATCAATAAATTCTGCCTATAAACTCTAGGGCCAAGGAAAAGTACAAGATTGACTTGGGGATGGAAAGACTAAAAGACAGTTTATGACTGTGAGGAATGAAGAAAGACAATGAAAAGAAAGAGAGAGAGAAAGAGAGAGAGAGAGTAATGCTCCATTGGAAAGGCTGAAAGGCTGGTGTGCTGCTACTTCTCATTCAATCTGCGGCCTCTCGTCCATAATAAATGAAGCTGTTCAATAGACATCAACCTGCCACCTTGACAGCTAGCCAGCAGAGGATCCTTTCATCACAGGCAGAGAAACACGCACGCACGCACACTAGAAAACAATCTAAGCTTTTATAACACATCTGCTAGTAGACATTATTTGGTACAATGGGGAAAAAACCTACTTCCACAGAATTTAAGAGAGGATTAAGAGGGTCTCTAGAACTTTGAGGTAATGCCGTGTTATCTATTGTGCTCTTTCAATGCACTGAGGAAAAAAGCAGCATTCTTCTCAAGGGAGAAATATGGTCTTTCCTCTAAACCTTGGTGATGTGAGAGGGCGTGGGTGGCAGTGATGCTTTTAGTCATTCACATGCTTAAATTTTTAGATCACAGGCTAATTCAAAGTGGAGAGAAGGGCCAAGGTGGACAGGGAAGTGTGTATGAGACAGAGCCTCTTCCCACTCTCTCGTTCCCAAAAAAAAATGTGTCACCATGACAACATAATTCCAAAATGTGCCCTCTTGGTGATAAGAATCCTAGAGTTTTTCTCTTGCAGTCACCATATTTGGGACCAAATTTGGCTTCACTGCACAATGCAAATGTAAGTATAGGTGAAAATGGGGGTTAAAATTACCTTACGAGAATCAATGGTACTTCAACTAAGCTGATAAAATAAACTGTGATTGCCCCTGAACTGCTGATTCCAATTAAACTCGCAGAAAACTTACCAAAATTTCATTTTTCTGATATATATTTATCTCACACACAAGCCCCCTCCTTAATCTGGAGAGTACCTAAAAGCATTTAAGACCACAGAAGCCGGCTCTTCACATTTGGGTTGGGTAAATGATCCCAGGGAGATTCATCAGGAGGATTAAAAAATCTTTGTCATCACAGGTAGGGTAAGTCAATATCAGCTCACGAAATTTTGCCAAGGTTAGCAATACTTGCTGATGAGATAAACTTCCCAGTAGTCCCCATTACGTAAGGATTAAGGGCTCATTGGGCTCCTGGCACCAAGCTGCCATTGTTGGGCCCCTGAGGAAAGCCCTTAACCCTCAACTGCTAAGCTGTCACTATTGTAAGATTTTTTTTTTTTTTTGGATTTAAAATGTGTCAGCCAAATGAGATAAATGTAAACATGGCAGCATGAAAGGAGGATCCTCAACACTGCTGCTTGTCAAAAATGTATTCTATGTTAGTATCAGTATACAGTAAATGAAAATAAACCTCCTTATTGGAGCACAGACACAATAACACTGATGTTGTCCATCCCCTATTTGGTCCTTGAATGGCAGTGTTTATACAGTGTGACATCACATGAACCACAAGGATAGTGACACATTCTTTAGGGAATAAGGGAAATAGTAAAATAGCAACAGCCTCATAATAGTTCTAAGAACCATGCAAATTCGTACACTGCAGCACTGGAGTGATTGGACAGTGGCAATTTTTGTTTTGATTCCCTTACTCAACATTAAATAATTCAACAAAAACTAAAAGATTAACAGATTATGGTTTACCCACACACTCTCGTTTAAAGCTGACATTCTGCACTTTCCCCTTACAGTTAATGATCCGTTGCAAAGCCCGTGTGGTAGAGTACAAGCCAAAACAACTAAGAATAAGACTCCAGACCAATTATGGACTTCAGTTTATACCCTGGTGTGTATTAACAAAGTAGTTTAAAGGGAAAATGGATCAAAAATCCAATATTTCACATTTTTTGTTCTTTTCAACATTCTACAAGTGGCTATTCTGATCAATTTGGCACTACACCATCTCAGTTTCATTCATCTTTACATTAATGGCTTCAATGCATTCGTTGTCACTAATCTCTTTGTGTTTACTACTTTTATACCCTCAAAGCCATGTTTCAAGTGTTTCACAACAACAATAGAGAAAATGTTTCAATCACTACAAATTGAATCACTTCAACTCATCTTAAAACTTTAATTTTTCTGAATTCTAACTCAGACTAATCTTTTTCTTATTGCTTTATGACAGCCTCACAGAGCTGGATTGAATTTATTCAGATTGCAAAGGAGAGGCTCCCACCTGGAGTTGCAGCTGTGGAGTAACATTGTGAAAGGAGTAATATCATTGTGGCTTAACAGGCATCAAAACCTGGCAGTTTAGATTATGGCTTGATAAAACAATATGATAATAATGATAATGTGATCATATCTGGCACAGTAACAAGTTAATCATGTTACACATTATGTATGCAGCTTGTCTACATGAATAAAATGGGCAATTTTTCAAACTGTCTCTGCCCTTGGTGTATTCAGAAGAAAAGGAAAACACAAAAGAAAAAAGTGAAGTAAAAGCCTACTTTTCCCCTGGTACTCTGTAGGTTACAGTGCTTAGCTCCTCATGATCAAGGTCCACTATTTGTTGCATTTGTCATGTGCCTGTAGGTGTGAATTCATACTCAAATCCACACTGGCCACATGCTGAAAAGTCCTTTTTTCAAATTCTCTATTATTATACAGGGACCTTTGGGTATTTTACCACATTTGGCCATGATTTCCCATTTTGCTGATGTGTAAGCAATGACCTGGTGACCTTTCTGACCTACAGACACAATTAAGCAGTTTCACATTAGAAAAACTCAATTTCACCTGGTGATCACAGCACAACATTGATTGAGCATGTGCTTGCTCAGAGGAGGCATTTTAACATCTTTGTAGTAATTTTCACAATTAAGCAACCAGGCATTCAGTTTTTAGAATAAAAATAAACAGTGTACACTGAGGGACCTGGCTGCGAGACAACGGTGCCAGGGCTTTTTTTTTTCTTTTTTTTCCAGAAAGCACATAGCGAGCACTGCTCAGAAAGCACATAATGAGTAATGCACATAGAAACCTCTGAGGAGTTTTCAGCTCAAGGATACAATTGCTTCTGTCTACTGACAGATTAGGGGTTTTTATTTTTTTATTTCCCTCTGCCAATGAAACGTCCTTTATACCCACTACCTCCTCTAATCCCACTCATACCAAGGTCACTATCCTACCTGTTAACTACAAAGTAGTTTGTAGGGACCACAAATTTTGTTAAATCCTTGGTCAAATCCACCCTATTCCCCCATGGATTTGGAAACCTAATTCTCTCCCAGTGTGGATCTACACACAAACAGAAATGCACACACACAACACTTTGAGAAAGTCTGTCCAATTACAGAGGCCACAGAAAGAGAACCACAGAGCTGGAGAGTTTAAACCTCTACTCTTGGTGGGATTTCTCTGCTGAGCCTCAATCTGCTCCACGGCTCCCTGGAGTGATCTTTCCTTCCAAAGGCCATTTCCCTCTCACCATCCATCATACCCTCACTGACAGCGCCAATCTCCCCGGCTTTGCTTCCCGAGACAAGATGTCCACCTGAACCACTACCACATGTTGAATGAGACAGACTAGACAGCAGTATTGTCACTTCTGGAGTGAACCACCTTTTTCTAATCTTCTGGGTTTTTTTCTGTCACTTCATCCAAGCTTTCACAATTTTAGGAATGGCTTCATGTGATGCAATATTTCATTACTGTTACAGTCGTGTACTTTGACCTTAGCTGAAATATGCTTGGAGCACGAAGCAGCATAAATACAAAGTCTGACAATTCACCAAAGGTCAATAACAGCATCTCACAATCACAGACCATACACAAAACACAAAAGTTCCTTCCCCCATACATACGCAGACACTCTCAAAAAAGGCTGCTTTGATAAAGGTCAACTGTAAAGTCTCCTGTCCACATTAACTATAATGGATATAAAAAGTCTACACACCCCTGTTAAAATGGCAGGTTTTTGTGATGTAAAAAAATAAAACCAAGATCAATCATGTTAGAACTATTTCCACCCTCAATGTGAAATTACAACATATTAATATTAAGTGAAAAACAATTAGAAATCTTTTAGGGAAAAATAGGAAAAATAAAAAACTTACAATAACCTGGCTGCATAAGTGTTCACACCCTTTTATAATGGGGAATGTGGCTGTGTTCAGAGTGAACCAATCACATTCAATCTCATGTTCAAAAGTAATTATCATACAGCTGTCATCAGTGAAATTACTCTGATTAACCCCAAATAAAGACCAGCTCTTTCTGTAGGATTTTCTTGACATCTCCTTGGTTTCACTCCTGAAGCCATGGTGAGCAAAAAGCTTACAAAGCCTGTATGGTATCACACTTGTTGAAAAGTATCGATCAGGAGAGGGGTATAAAAGAATTTCCAAAATATCAGATGTACCATGGAACACTGTGAAGGCCATCATCAACAAATAGAGAAAATGGGGTACTACAGTGACATTACCAAGAACAGGACATCCCTCCAAAATTACAAAAGGATAAAACAAAAAAAATTACCAGAGAGACTGCCAACATTAACCTATGGCAACAATATCTGACAAGTATTGATTACTCTCTGCATGTGACAATAATCTCTTGTATTCTTCACATGTCTGGGCTATGGGTTAGGGTGGCTAGACAGAAGCCATTTCTCACAAAAAAAAAACAACTACAAGCTCAACTACATCACCCCAAACCATTTGGCAAAATGTGTTATGGTCTGACAAGACCAATTCCAAAAGGTATAATAAATCCATAATTCCAAAAGGTATGTTTGGTGCAAAAAAAAAAAACAAAAAAACGCACACCACCAAAAGAACACCATATCCACTGGTGGCAGCATCATGCTTTAGGGCTGCTTTTCTTCAGCCAGAACTGGGGCTTTTATCAAGGTGGAGGGAATCATTAATAGCTACAAATACCAGTCGATTTTAGTGCAAAACCTTCATACTATTGAAGTCTGCAAAATGTACTTTTATGGTTTTTACTGTGTATTACTGCAGAATCACTTAAAAATCTACCATCCAGCTGAGTTTTAGCAATTGCCCTGCCAGCAAGCAGTTCCTGACTACATAGCTGATAATATTATTACACCCTCCTGTACTCTCCTTAAACCTGAAACGGTAGAAACACTTGTTTTCTGTCTTTTTTAGGCTATCGGTTCTGGATGATTAAATTGTTAATTGTTAAAACTTGATTACTAGCAGGGAAAAAATCAATATCACACAAGCCTAACAGGCAGTCCACTGGGGTTATTAGGTTGCTTCAAACAGGGTCTATAATCAAGACTTGAAATGAGAAACAGGTGTGTTATTGCTACTGACTGAGAAATGTGTGGGAGTCATTGGTCTAAAATCTGCAGTGGTGGCACATGCAAGGATTTATTAAGTAGATTTTATCAGTGGATATGAAAAGCATCAAAAGCTTAACCTCTGCTCATACTCATACAACTCTGTCTAAGAAGTTAGGAGACTTTTCTGGCAGTGGGAAATATACACACATTTATACTTTATAATACTATAGACATCTATGTGAATCCCTACTCCTATACATCCTTTCAAGAAATACAGATTTAAAAAAACAGCAATATAATACTATGAAGGTCTTACAGTGACTGACTGTTAAACTGTTAAGGCCATGAGACTGCAACTGGCTCCTGCAAAAAGTGGTGCTTTTCTTTCTTTGTTCACATCTCCCATTCTTTTTTGTAAAGATTTTTCCCCATTTTTCTTCAGCTGCCAATTCCCACCCACCAGCCAGCTTTTCCTTATCATACAACAGCTACCAACCAGGGAGGGTGAAGGCTAACACATGCTTCCTCCAAGACATGTGAAGCCAGCCAACCACATCTTTTTGCATCACAGGGCAACATACAACCTTCAGAGGAAAGCACTATCTACCCTTTTATGCACACATCAAAGGCACCCATGATTGGCGAGTATCACTGTGACTGGCAGGGGAGAGAGAGAGAGTATGCCATTCCTCCCACTGGGAGAACACATCCAATTTTGTTCCCTTGGCTCCAGGCCACAGACAGCTGAGGCATTGTCAGGTATCGAACTCATGATCTCCAGATGATAGGGTAAACGCTTTTCTGTGGCACCAATCAGGAACCCAGCTCTTATTCTGAAAACCTCCTTATCCATTAAAATCAAATTTGCAGGTAGGGTCATTCTAAAGGCCAGTGTACAAAAGAACGTGCAGAGCTCATGCCGTCATACTACCACCCACTGTCTACTGCATCAACATGGACTCCTTCATTCATCTTCAGTAAGCACTTTATCCTGGTCAGGGTCATGGTGGATACACAGCCTATTCTGGAAATGCTGGACGAGAGGCAGGAATAAACCCTACATGGGACGCCAGTACATTGCAGGGCACCATGCACACACACATTCACACACTCGTTCCAACATAGTCTCACAAATGCAAATTCTTAAAAATCCACACAAACCAGCTTATATGAAAATTCACAATTAATACCAGGGAATCTGGTGGGATTAGCGGTCATGTTTTGTATTTTCTTTGTGTGAAATACAAATAGATTAAGAAATTCTCACAGAAGAATTTTGTGTGAGACTGGCTTTACTATGCTTCTCTCTGAACTGAGCTAATATTTGTTCCTTTAAGCGAGCAGTCCCAAGGCTTGTGCTCATCCAGCAACCTAGAGGATAAATTATTGAGTGAGACCTGAAAATAAAAAGCAAAAATGACAGCAGGATAGTACACGTGGCAAAGCCAGCACGTGTCATATTTCTCCCAGACATATGCATACTCCCTTGGGCAAACATCGTCTAAGAACTAAGAAAAAATAGCTGGGTTTTTTTTTATCCCAGATGGGCTGCACAATAGGCCAAACAGAGTGCAACCTTTACAAATATTTAAAAATGTTTCTGTCTTGCAGTTTACTAGGACAGACAAATATGGCACAGAGTTTGAGTATTATGCTAAACCATATTATGGCTCCTAATATCAAAGATATAATTACGTTACATACGATAGCCTTCTCCAAAGGTGTGGTGACACATCTTAAATTCAAAGTGCACAAGCACATTATACTGAAGGAATTACAGTATATAAAATCATAATAGTTTATTTTTAAATGATTGAATAAAAAAATGCATAGATACAGATACTGGTATCAGTCCAATACTGTGCTCATTTACTTGTAAAATAAATAAATAAATGCTCCCATACCAATATCTGATACCAGGTGATACTATGTGATGTAGGCCTAATGTCTGTTGTTGTGATAATGAACAGATGACATGAAATGAAAGCGATCTGGCGATTAATGATCAAAGCAGACTGGAAACTGTGCTCAAAAATATTGAGAAGAAGTACTACACCATCTTCCTACAAAACAAGTTAACAGATCAAACATCTGAAACAAACCCGAGGAGTTTGTTGCTAGCAGCACACAGCAGCAACTGACTCTGCAAGCATTTGTTTAATTGTTTCTCAAACAATTTTGCATAATTTCTCAAACACATACAAAAAAAAGGAACTGACAGTAAAAGGGTTTTTTAAATGCTTAACAAACATGACCTCCACCATACACACCATCTAGTGTGAGTGTAGAAAGAAAGCGTTCAGAGGAACAATGTGCTAAACTCATAAGAACGTTATTAGTTATGTTAGCTGTCAGCTCATTCTGTAATGGATGACTCTTCGTTGTCTTTGCTGTAGAAGTTACTAATCTGTACAACTCTACATTATTGAGGTCAAGACCTGAAATGCTGAAACAAAGCCAACACACTCAAGCAGCTGTCTGCACACATATGGAAACTATCAGTCTATGGCTAATCCACACTTTATGACTCTGTTTCACTGCTCTCATTCCCCAAAATGTGTCATAGCTATCCTAGGACTAGCTAGTTGTACAAATAAAGATAATGTAAATCTTTATATTACGGCTGTAATGCAATATCACTATCTGTATCTGTTCCTGGATATAAACCTGAAGTGGGCATGACCTAAACCATATGGTATTTTTTTTAATCCTACCACTATGATCCCAAAAACATTTCAGTGGTAGAAATGGCAGCAGTAATGATGGCAGCAGTAATGATGGCAGCAGTAATGATAAAATACCCTGGTCTGTGAATTCTGGATCTGAGAGGTCCTCATATTCAGCTACCTCACTCAAGTTCAAAACTGTTCTCGATAAGACATTTACGTGGGACTGTATTTTTAATCTTCCTCATGCAATTATTTATTTTTATCTCCCTGCAATATTTTCAAATGAATTTAACTGGTCCCAAATTATAAACAAACTAACAGCCTAATTTAAACCACCGCGACCCAGAGAAAGCAGTTGCTAAAGATGAATGAACTCAATGTACGGCCATGTTAATGAACGTGGTCTTTGTTTGTGCCACAGGTTTCATATCTGACTACTTGCTCATACCTGTATGAAAGTAAAAACCTCCCGCTTGCACAACATTTTGTTGCATCCTGCAAGATGCAAGCCCTAATGCACACCTCTAGTCTTAACCTGATGCCAAGTGAACCTTTCAGGCACATCGTCTAAAAAGAAAGAAACAAAAAAAAATAGTGTGTATCATATTCATATCTGTATTTGTATCTGTTTAGAACACAATCTCTTCATTCCAAATAATGTATTTGTATTCAGTTAAATTCCAGGTTTACTTACAAATTAAGATGTGTTTTCCAAATCTTTGCTCCATTCTCTTCAGTATTCATTACTGTTTAATTCCATTCAGTGCAAAAGCGAAAATGAAATGTGAAAACTATATAAACATTCTCTTAACTGAACAATATGTTTAAATTGTAAACTGGCCTTTTGCCATCTGCTGGCATGTAATTACATGCTGCTTATTACTAGTGTGGAGAACTGAATTGTTATTGATCCAAACAACGGTTAACCCAGCACTAATGGACTGATAACATGTGGTCAATGGTTTGCCTGACAATTAACTTAATGATTACATTAAACAAACCAAAACAAGCTGGCAAAAAAAGAATGCATGAACAGGGCATAAATTGAATGGCTTTCATCCGCCTCTTACTCTAGCATGACAGTGACGACATGTGCATGCATTTTTTCCACTGTAAAACCATTCCAAAAATGACATGACTGTCAAGAGTAAATGAAAAAAAAAAAAAGGCATAAATGGGCATTGCAGATGTTTTGGGCTTTTGAATTCCTTGCTGTGACCAATAAAAAGCTGCCTAGCTGAAATCAGTCTTCACAGTCCTCACAGCAGGGAGAGCAGCTCACTGATAAAAGACTGAGGGGATCCATAACGCATTACAGTAAAACCTCAAGCCGTTTACTGAGAGCTCAACGGACACTTCGAAGACTATGAAAAATTTCAACAGGTATCAGCAAGGATTCATTCATATTCAGTGGAAAATCTTTGCGGATGACATTATGCTCTACATATATGAAATATCAAATGCTTTCTTCTCAGTGCACTGGATATTAATGGATGAATTTAGGCATTAAACTGGCAGTGTGAGGGCAGCTTTTAGAAAGTGGTGTAATGTTGCTGAGGATGGACATTCACACACTCACAATGCATCTCTCAGATCAGCATTGTGCATTGGATTGTGAACTTAGTGTAAGAGTATTCATCACTTAACTTTAAACGACAGCACTGACATTTGACAGTACTTTTTCTAATGCAATACATTTTGATAGTTAAGGCTAATAATAACAGATTTAAAAAGCATTATTTAGAAAAAGGCTAATTATTGATATAATTATTGATATGTAATATGTGAATTTGTCTTTTAGGAGGAGTTTATTTATCAGTTATGTAATTTTTTTTGTCTTATTAACTCCAAGAGAGAGAGAATAATAAAGAAAGGCTGGTGAGGGAAAATTCTTTGGTGAATAACTTCACTAGGATATTGACGATTTGAAACTAAAAACTTCTGTAATGATAAAAGATCCTGATGCTCGTACTGAGGATCCTTTCAACAAAGTCAGCATGGTTAAAATTTGTAGTGGACAGCTTTAGAGGAGTAATGACTTATAATCGTACTATCTGGTGTCACCCAGAACAGCGTGGATTCTCTTTTGAGTCTGGTTCCTCTCAAGGTTTCTTTCTCATGTCATATCAGGGAGCTTTTCCTTGCCACTGTCACCTCTGGTTTGGTTGTTAGGGATTAAATCTACACCCAGATTTCTGTAAAGCTGCTTTGTGACAATGTTATAACTGTTATACTGTTATAACGCTATATAAAAATCAAATTTAATTTAATTATTGCTGCTATAATGTACGTGATAACAGCAACTAACTTGTCTCATGATCGCAACATTAAATGTAAGTATAAACACTAATTAATTAAAAATTGTAATCGGTGGTAAGCTGCTGTGGTATGTGAGGAATAAAACACTTGAAGTTGGGCTGCATCACACCACATAACACACTGATTATTTTTCAATAACGGCACGCTCCATCATATTCTATTCCTTACATCTAATGTGTCCTATGTTCTATAGTTTTCTGTTTTATGTTAAAATTAGAATAAAAGAACTGATCAGTGAAAATTATTCAGAGCACCTAATTTCAAAACTCCACAATCAAAAATAATTTTCAAGATACCCTAAATTCCAATAAGAAAGACATATTCCTAATGACTACAGATATGTAAATTAGATCAACTGGTAGTTTTGAGCCTGTGGTGGTTTTCTCAGCAGCTTCAGTGGAGTCATGCTGGGCCCAGCATGGTGCCACTGCATGCTGAGGATTACATATGTGCAACCAAAACTTCAAGGTGTTTTAAAGAGAATTTGTCTAAAGGTGATTACTGAAGCCTCACTACCCAATACAACAGCACTAGTGTGTGCAATGCTGATGCATACCAGATGGGTTAACCCCTAGTGACCCATACATCCTATCATATGAAAGTGAAGACACATGAGCAAACACGCACTGACCACACATAATGACACACATAATCACCTCTCCTTCTCATTCTCTCACTCTTTTCCCTTCCTCATATGCTGTCACCCTATTTCTGAAAGTAAAAAAGACTAGGAGAGGAAACAAATGTTACATACTCCCATAAAAACACCTTTTTTCTTTCCACCTTTCTTAATGCCTGTGTTGCTAACAAGTAATTTCTTGCTGTAGAAATTTGATATCTAACCTAATTAGTGCAACTCCAAGCCTAGCATTTTGTTTGGAGCTCACAGTGCAAAAGTGTGTAAAAGAGTTTAGCCCAGCGCTGCAGTGTTGACAATCCCCTGACCCACTTTTAGTGAGAGAAACTCATTCAGGACCTCCTCATGGAGAGAATTAGTCACATTAGAGCCCAGTTCAGCTGCTGCAGCTCTATGGTAAGCCTCAGCTGTGTGAGTTGTAAGAGTGAGCTGTCTGAGGAGGTTTCCATTCAAGTGTTTCACAAATTTTAAGCACATTTCAACAAGAGCACCAGCAATGGAGAAATTCCAACTCTCACAATTATAGGACAAATCCATATTTTCTCTGTATCATTAGTCAATCTTAAAGTGCACCTGAAATCAAAATAAGTGTTTCAGAGCTTCTTGTACCTGTCTCCTAGTGTTATGGACACCAACATGATAGTATATCCAGAAAAAAAAGTTCTGGAGATGTTCTTATTTTAATTTAATAGTTTGTCACTTCCTGGAAAATATTTTTTTTTTATTTGTAGAAGTTATTTTAAAAGTTATTTTTAAATCTTCCATCAGCTGAGGCATTTGTTTACAGCTCAGACAGACCAGCCAGTCCTCCATTTATACAGTGGCATTTACTTTGTCACAATTAAATGATTATTTGTATTTGTCTTAATTTATAGGTTTGTGTTGGCTCACTTTCTTAATTTCTCATATTTTTAATTAATGCCAATAATTAAAATGCCAATAAAACAACTGGTTTTCACAAAATTTTGTCACTGGTACTCTTAGTCCCTGACTTAGTGAACTAGCATGAGGATGTCTTTTTGATGCAGACTCTAAAGCACTTCTGTATTCACTCTCTGTAAGTGCATCTGTAAATGCTGTAAACATAATAAAAAAGCAATTTAAACTTGACAGTCTAGTCCATATATAAAAGTGCTGCAGTCCATACAAATAAATTATATGATTATAGATAAGTCAATCAAGTTGAGGTTTATATTAGTTAGTCTTCTTATGCGTAAAAGTACATGCAATCAGCACCAGTTGGAAACAAACAGTGTTCTCCATTTACAGGATTTTCATGAATAACAAATTTCTTGTGTAGATGCTCCTACAAAAGATTTATGAATAAGTTTGTTCATATCCGGCTTGATAAACGTGGCCTATTGTTTGTCCATGTGTCTTTGGCTGTGCATCTTCCCATGCACTATTCCTGTTTCTTATCTATCCCTTGTTTGAGAAAAAAAAATGGTTGGAGTTTATTCATTTCGAAGAGGGTGTTAACTGCATGTTAACAGTTACTGAATGTGACAGGCACTTTTTGGAGGAGCGCAGCTGTTCAGTGCGGGAATGTCTTGCTACCAGAGTCTGATTGAGAAAGAGATTACGTCTTTATAACACCAACGGAGCTTCTCCATTAGTAAGAATAATTTTTGATTATTTCATCAAGTAAAATGTATAAACCATGTATAGGCCAAACTTTGTATAAGCCTACCATGTAGATGTGTCAGATGTCAGGGTAAAGGCAGCGGTGTGAAATCCTCAACAGTTTTTAAAAAAGTCTCGTTATACTCTTCTCTGTTCATAATTACATAGCTCGCAAAGCTACTGTGAAGTCTCTTTAGTTTTGGTAGAAGTAATCTCGAACGCTATTTGCTGATGTGTGAATCAGTCAAGCACTTCAACAAGTCATCTGTCTGACTCACTGACTTCCTGTTTCTAAAGGAAATATATCAATATATAGAATCAAATCACAACTCTCGAGCCATTTTATTGGGACTTTAGGAACACACTTTTGCAATATATGGGCTTTTTTCTTGATTTTGCATGTCGCTGCTTTTCTTATGCATAAATTCAACTGAATGGAAGAAAGAAAGAGAGAGAGAGAGAAAGCGAGAGAGAGAGATAGACAGACAGACAGACAGACAGACAGAGAGGAAGAGAGAGAGAGACAGCTAGCTGTGTTACAGTGAGAGGCCATGGTGACATACACAGTGCCAGTCTGTTGCTCAGTTGCTGGCACACTCAGGCAGGACTCTCAATTGACATTCAACAAAAACTATTGTAGCTATATAATCAAGCTCTAAGGAGGGAGGGATGAGGGTAGAAGCACAGACCCTGCAATAGTTATTCATATAAGTGCCACTGTATCTGAAAGAGCATTTTACAAACATCCAGGTCAAGGATGTAGCAACAGAGTGACAGAAAAAACATCCTCTATACTATCAGCTTTATTGGCACAATGGTATGAGATAAAAATATGGTTTTCTTTTACTCTTCTTCCTGAGCAATGAAGAGCAAAACAGTCAGGTGTTGTAAACAGTGTAGACCTGCCGAATGGTACCTCTTCACTCAGATATAGCAGTGACAGGGAGACAAACAGGAATGACAGTGAAAAGATTGATAGACATAGAGAGGAACAGTGTTGAAAAAATATTGAGCCTCAGGAAAACAAAAAAACAGGAAAGAAGTGACTGGCCAATAGAAGGACATGATACAGGAGACAGATGGGTATTTAACCCTTACATCTGGTTGGTTCTGTATATTTTACAACATGACCATGGCTCAGTTCCTTTAAAGATTTCTCTAATGGAAAATCATGTTCATATCTTAGACAGATGTTATGTTTCTGTCAATTTGACTTCAGACTAGCAAGTGTTACTGCCAAATATGAAACAAAAAATGTCGATTTTTGCCCTTGTCACATTCTCTATATCTCTTGTATTGTTGACAATTGTGAAAATGTCATTTTAATATGCCTTTCCTGAATTAATCACCAGACATGGCCTGGGTCCATGGGATATCCATTGCTAACCAAATATACTGTAAAAAAAAAATAATAATAATTACTGTAGATTTTACAGTAATTTACTGGCAACCTGAGTTGTTAATAAACTACTGTAAAATTTACAGTAAACAACTGTAAAACATATTTACAATAAAGATCTGTAATATCTTACATAGTATAAAATAACACATATGTTATATGTTAACAATGACTGTAAAATTTACAGCAATTTTTTTACAGTGTATAGAATAGAACGTCAGGGCTACATGTGGCCTAAATTCAACTGCTTACGTAATTCCACTGACGCTCCTAAGCATGTTATTCTTGGGTGACTATATAGGAGTTCCGAGTGCAGCGAAGGAGAAAACCAGCAGCACCTAAAATTTCCACAACCCACAGTCAAAGCACACGGGGAAAATCAGCACACGAGCCATGGCATCATATATTTCGGGCTCATTTGTCATAGCAACACTCCCCTTCCTACAGTGATGGTGGAACCAGGCACAAACAATTGTTTCTTCAGCTGGTCAGACGAAACACACTCTTGTGGATTAGGATCTCTTCCAGCATGAGTAAATCTTTCAGCATGAGGCTGTGTGTGAGCTTGTGGTGTAAACCTCACTGTTTAGATGGATGGATGTGTGGTTTTAACAGTGCTTTTTCTCCTTCAGTCTCAACAGATGCAGCCTTTCCACAACCTTTTTACACTGAACAAAGTGTGTATGATAATTACTTGCCATACACATAATTACTTGCCATACACAATTATTTAATTGTCTTTTTCTGTTGACTTTATGCCACTCATACACATAACATTAGGAACATAAAGGTAAATTTAATTTCTGGTTGACTTTTAGGCTAAAAAAAGTAAAGACATGGCACAAATTCTAACAAATACACATTCCTTTTTCCAAAATAGAAAGGATGAAAGTAAATGCATGTTAACAAAAGTGGTCTTTGTTTGTTCTGCAGGTTACCACTCACTAACCACTCACTCACACCTGCATGAAAATAAAAAAACTGCTGCTCATCTGACTTTTTTGTTGCATCCTAGTCGGAATGCACAACTTGAGTCTAGACTAGAGTAGATGCCCTGTGATCCTATCTGGCAAGCTTTCTTTTAAAAAAAAAAAATTAATAATAGTGCACCTCCTATTCTAATCTGTATTTTTATCTGTTCAGAAATCATTATATGTTGAATCCAAATAATGTATTTGTGTTTAGACACAGATCTACGATTCTTGATCGATGGTGCAATGCTTGTTCCACCAAAAGCTGCTTGTGCTATTTCATCTTTCATCCCACACAGATGTATATTTGCTCCAAAACTGTACCAGGAAAAAAGAAAGCATTCGTAAAACAAAAATACACAACAAGCAAACAGACATGCATTAATATTCTAATCATGGGTTTTTTAGGTCTACCTTAATTTTTTCATATTTTCATCCACAATCAATTGAAATAATTTTTTTATTGTAAAAATATCACCTTGTCATTACCAATGGCAAAATATTAAAATCATATTTAGCTTTTTCAGCAGTACTTTCATAGCAGCCAACATAAGCTTTTTTTTTTTTTCAAACGGTCGATCAGACAAAGGAACAGTTAATCCAAGCACTTCCTCCATGCTGGGCTTAATAACACTGTTCTTGTACGCCATAATAACGATGCAGAAACGCGACTGTCATCGCTGTGACAGTTTCGTTTATCTCTCAAGTTGGTGGAAAAGCTAGACTAGACCCCAAGTTCTTTTTGGGCTGGTTCCCCTTGAGCCTCTCTCTGGTTTTACATTATTTGTGCTGGGAGACAGACGGTAAAGCAAAGAGCTATTTTATACAAAGACAGGCAGCTCTTTAGTCAGTCTTATCAGACCTGTCCTGTTGTTATCTTTAACAGCCATTAACAAATCCAGCAGGAGCTCTCTCATAAATGAAACAAAGACTGGTGACATGCTAACAAATTAGGTGATAATTAATTACAGCACCTTCCCTCTTTCTCACACGTATATATACATTCAGGTCCCGTTTCTAACACGTTCTTTGTTGCTAAAATCACCACCATCCTTCTCTCATTTCCTTCCCCCCACCTACACATCCGCCCTCGATTCAGGAGTCCACGAAAGGGCTATGAATATTTAAAAAGTGCCAGGCTCTTTAGAACAGAGGTCTGAAAGTGACAGGCACACAGCACAGTCTGTCTCACATGGGGACACCAAGAGGCAAACAAGAGGTGAAAAATCAGACAGGCATGGGCAGGGAATGCAACAATAAGAGTGCAATTACAGAACGGCTCTGGTGTCAGGCAAGCAGCTCCCTTTAATGAATCCATTAGCGCCGCACTGGATGAAAGAGACAGGGGAGCACAAAGAGCTGTGCTTAAATCCATTATCATACACATGACGAAGCAGGAGACACCGCATGAGCTGTCTACCTTTCCCTAAAGGCTACCACCCGTGCGCAGCCATGTGTGTCATCTTTTTTCAGTTGTAGGTCTGAAAAGCTCATCTTTGTCTTTCTCGATGGGACCTGCAACGTCAAACAAAGATTACTCACTACTCTTTTGCTGAGATGAAGATATTAGGTAGCTGATTTCTGATTCAAGGGAGGTGGAGTGCATGAACGTATGCATCTCCATTCAGAGGATAACAGAGCTAAACAATAAGAACAATAACATGTGAATTTAGTACCATTCACTGAAGATTGTTGTGGTTCTTCATGACAGCAGAATCAGGTGAGATTCTAGTTCTTTGGATGACATACGCTGAAATTTAATCCAGTACTCAACATGATCAACAATTACACTTTAACGCGAGTGCTATACATCTCAATAGTCATAAAAATTGGTTTTCTACCCAAAACTATTCATCAGACAAATTTCAAACAGAGCAGCCAACAGCCAGGAATCTCTACTTATTAATTCACAGTGTTTAACAAGATATCTTTGCAAGAAAGACACCCCTCTCTTCTGCAGCAACAACTCAGCAGGCATGCGAGAACATTTTTTGTGTATTATTCTGTCAAAGAAGCGGAATTATGTAGATAAAGGTGAGAAAGTTTGTCATACCCTAATGCATATCAATAATCTGCCTCAAGTTCAGCAAAACAGTCATCATTCCATTCTGTCACACACAGTGGGCCTCAAGGTGAATATTAACAAATTTATTTGCAAATTGTTCTCAGGAGCCTTTACACAGAAAATGTGGTATTCATGAAAATCCTGAAATGTTGTATTCAGGAAAATTCTGTTAGTTTGGAAAAATGTTTGTATCCTAGTAGAGCTCCTGCATTTGTAACAGAAAATGTATTCATGAAAATCCTGAAATATGGTATTCATGAATATCCTGGTAGTTCAGAAAAATGTTTGTATCCTAGTAGCTGTTCCTGAGTTTGTAAATTTACATATGAGGAACCTCAATAAAGCTTGATTGATAAGCTATAAGTCATGTAATTTGTCATATAATCATATAACTGTAAATAAATGTAATGAAACTGTTGTCAAACTAATATGAAAAGTTGCTTCATATTAATGACAAGAGAAATAAGACTAACCATTCAATTAAGACAAAAGAAAGGGCACCCTATAAAAGATATATGAGCTTATAGGAGGTGCTGTTTCACCATTTACATATGATTGGCAGTCACCAACATACTCACACGGGGACGAAGAAAATCAGTGTTACCAAATCTTTTGCAAATCTGGCAGGAATTTTTAGTATGGTGTGACCTATGAAAATATTTATAAATAACATTACTAAAAGACTGATAAATGAGGCTCAATGACTGATCTTCCAGTGAAGACATGACTGGAAATAACTTCTAGCATGATCATCATAGACAATGTTGCATTTAATAATGTTGCAGAGAACATTTCCATGTAAGTGAAGATTACTCTAATTTTACATAATAATATTGCAGAAAACAGAATTTGCAATGCTAATATACATGAAGTTTGAACATACATTGACTATACACTGAAGTTTGCATATAAAATTCAGAATCCACTCAACCCCATCTCTCCTCTGTGATTCTCTGCTGCCTTGCTATCTTAGCCAGACAAACTATCTTGCTAACATGGTTACATCATTTTTGCCCAGATGGTCAACGATTTCAGACTGTTGGAAAAATGAGTTAGAATCAGGGAAGGAGACTAGCTGGGAGAGGTAGGACATAACTATGAGCCACTGGTCAAGAGAAGAGTATTGCTAAAAAACAGGAGAAAGCATTTATATGATAAAGCACTTTCAAAATCTGAATTTTCAATTTTTTAAAATTTTGAAATTCAGAATTGCAAAACAGCCAACAGGCTTGAGACTGTACATAGAGGCCAATGTAATCAGATTGTTGTTAACAGTTGTTGTTGCAGGCCTGTACTCTTTATATACTGAAACAATATGACCAGTGAACTAAATACAAAGCCTGTTAAAGTTCCCTAGGACATACAAGCACATACAGTGTTTATATATGAATAGACTCCATTTCCACTGACAGATCCCAGTGAGCAAATACAAAACGTGTTTCTCAGTGCAGTTGGACAGTTTGCCTTAGAAATGAGAAACCTGCAAAAAGTAAGCTTGTTTACATCTACATCCCTAAAATGACTCACTTTATGTCATTCAACCTCTCATTTCTTCTGAAAGATCCAGATGAGAAAATCCAAAACTTAATTAACTTTCTCAGCACCATTTGCCCTATGATAAGACAGAAAGAAAGCATTCTCAAGTGCGTTTATTTCAAAACAGATGCTAGAAAAGCATGTAACAGGACCCACACCTGTTATGCTCTCTCTATTCAGCCATCCAGTTCCCTTATCTACAGAAGTTTTCTTGATTGTGTTTACTTCATCACACACAGTAAACCACAAAATATGGCTCACTGCATCATACTCATTGTCTTTTGTAAGCTCTGAATCCTATAACACATAATATGACTGGGCTCCCATAATACTCCCTCTAATCTGTGCTGTAAAACCACAAGCTTGGTAACACTCACGCTGACATTGCCCATCGATCTCCTCAAACCCGGGCCTGCACACGCAGCGTCCAATAGGCACAAGCCAGCCTCCATCTGCGCTGCAGAACATGCGTGGTGCCTCCAGCTCCTCAGCATACTCCACGCAGGACCCTCGCACCTCCACCAGTGCCTGGTCTCCACCTGTCACCGTGTCGGAGAAAAGTGCCAGGTTCGTCACGGCCAGTGGGCATCGCTTATAGAACACACGAACTGATACCAGGGCGATGCAGGCACCCAGGTCCTGGAATGCTAAGTAGAGGCCTCGCTTGCTGAGTCCGCCGATGTGGCGCACCTCCGTGTTGAGCTTCATGACACGCTCCCCCACATCGCTCTGAGTGAAGCTCTCGTCTGCTGCGATCGTATCAATTTTGACATACTGGCTCTCGCGAGCGTGCCGTAGTGGTGGGGGTGGCACTGCACCCTCTGATTCATGATAGTAGACATTGAAAGTCTCCTTGCAGGTTCCAGGCACACCGGGCAGGCTGTTGCAGTCACGTAGTGTGAATTTGAGCTCAACGTAAACACGACGTGCCCCAGCACGTGGGATCAGTGCTGTGCGCAGCCAGTTGTTCTGGTTGGCCTCCATCACGTTGCACACCTGGTAAGTGCGCATGGGGATGTTACGCTCATCCATCACGCTGATCTCCTCCCACTGCATGTGGAAAGACAGAGACAACATGAGAAATAGAGAATTTTTTAAAATCTCAAAGCACCACATAGACCTAACATGTAACTCACTCATTCACAGATAGCAGGCTAAAAAGTCCTCAAGGTGTAGCTTTTACTCTCATTTTGACTACAAGACCAGAAGGTTGCAGCTGAACATGGTAAACATTCGTGTGACTTTCATTCATGTTTCAATGCATGTTAATGAAATTTGCCTTGCTATGTCCCGCAAGCCTCATATCTGACCCCCACTCATGCCAACATGAAAGTAAAATCCTCCCAATCCTGCAAATTTTTCATTGGGCCCCTCAGGATCCCGGTCTCAATCCACATCTCTACATGGTTCAATGATGTATTGTGTTCATAATAAATATATGGCAGTTGTTAAAATATATGCGGTGATTTATGCTGATGCAACTGTGGAAATATTGTAATGAAATACAATAAAATCTTAACCTGGGGTTGAGTATAGTACTACAAACTGCTGGAAATGGTAGTGTATATTCAGTCACTGTACGGTCTTGTTAAAGGAAACATTATTAAATTTGGATTGCATTACTAAAGAAAACTATATTAAAGCTGTCAAGCACTCATTTAGTTAGGAAGCGCGCAACGAATAAACAAGATGAGGCTGTAGTTAGTAAATACCTATGTCATTAATCCATCCTACTCACATGGTTTTGCTGCACTATGGTCAAACACTACATGAGAAGTAGAGACAGTTCAGTGATTAAATTATGAATATGAATCACGGATCTCGCACAAACACGGATCGCTAAGTGAAGAGTGCACCATTTGGTCAGGGCATATGTCCTGTTTCACCGCAGTGACACACGTGTGTCCTTTTTCTGCTAATGTTGGATAAAACATATCAGTTATATCAAGTAAAACTCTGTACTCTGTATCTGTTTAGCTTTTGAGTGGCTTCTAATAAAAGCTTTTCTTTAGTTGGTTGGGTGTACTTTTAGTGCCCTCGGAGATTTTTTTTGCCTGTTTGAGTTTTGTCCTTAATGGAGAGACTTTGACAGATGAATGATGACTGCATTAAAAAGGAGACTTAATTAAATGCTACTGCATTCAGTATTAAAAGTCAGTAATCAACAAGAACAAACTGCGTGAACAGGAGGAAGCTTTTTCTCTTCTCATCAGGAGGGAGCCACCTCTCAATCAACATTTGCATTTTATAGCCTAATAACTTATACAACAGTCCTTGACTTATTCTTGACTTGTTGATTTAGAATAGTGACAGACGTGAGTCTGGGAAAGATTACCCTTATTTTAAGGAGCTGTGTGCGAAATTTCATTTCTGTCATAACCAAAAAATATCTGCCCGAGAGGCCAGGGTCACAGATGAGTGAAATTCTGCCCTCAAACCCAGCAGAATAACAGCAGAGCCACCTGGCTGTGAGGTCAAAGGGTTACTAAAGAACACAAACTGACCTGACAATTGAGCTTTTGTCTGAGTTAAGTGATTCTTCTGAAAAAATATTTGTGCAAAAATGAATGATTTTGGAATGAGGGAGACTCCCTGTGAATGTTCCACATTGCCTTATGTGGACTTTTTCTCACAATATTCTCCCTTTCCCTGGCAGAGGATCAGCAAACCAAAAGCAGATAAAGTATGGCTTCCAGACAGGATACTTAAATTCATTATATACCAAACTATACAAACACAAAGCGTAAGCTTGTGAGTAAGTGAGTAAGCCACATGAGTAAGGAAACCTTGAAATCTACTTACCCCTTCTGATGGGTAGGCCTCCCAGCCCAGATCTCCTGGAGCTGACATGGAGTCCAGAAGGGTAACTGTATGGAGAGAGAGAGAGAGAGAGAGAGAGAGAGAGAGATATTATAATACAGCTGTTTTCATTATTTCAAGTTTAATGTGTACTTGTGAAGCATGCTTACTCATATATACACATCTTGCCCACATGTTCAAAGTCTGCTACACATATTCATTAACATAAAAATTCAATCTTAAAAATTAGCTTTAATTCTTTACCTATATTTATCTTCCAAAACATTTTCCATATAAATGGCAAGGTCCTAGTGCCTTTACCCCTGATTTACCTATAATGAATATAGTGTTTTATATCTAATGATTACTGTGGTTTATAAAAGGCCATATATAAACATTAAGGTTTAATTAAAAATTCACAGCTTAAACAAATTGTACAATTCAAATCCATTCACAAACACTAAGAATAACAAACACTTTCATGGCCTTGTTAAATCTATTGCTTAAACAACATTTATTAGAAGGTGAAAAAAGCTCTGAAGTTCTATTTATATAAGTCAGACTGTCTCCCTGTAGCCTAAGCCCTGAACTTCCCATTTTGAGCTTTATCCCAAACCAATTACAGCCCGGGCAAGCAGAGCGATTAATTTTTAATCACATTCAAACCTCAGATGTTCCTCCTCTTTCATGCCATGTGTCAGCTTCTCATTCTCCTGTTGCATACCTTATGGCGTTAAATTAAAAAATGTAGCATAATTCAAAAATCTGTGTCCAACCTCTAATTAAAAGTGAATTGTGTGTGTAAGCTTGGATGACACACACATAATTAAAATTCTTTATACAATGGTTATGGGTTTCATGCTGAGTAAAGAGGCAGATTTAATGTAAAGGGAAAAAATATGCATTAATTGGTTACAGCTGTCTTTACTGGTGTCAAGGGCTACCAGTGTATTACTGAGAGGACACGATTCAACATACATTTTTAGCAGACATAAATCAGAATGATAGTCTTATAAAAGCATCAGAATACTTTCTCCAGAGATCTGACATATAATGCTTACAAACATAAGGAGCTCTACAGCAGTAAAGAGAAGAATGCTTCACTTTCTTTATACTCTATTCTGAAAGCAAATTGTCTGATTCCTGCAAAACAGCATAGAGATGAAAACTGGGAGAGAGACACACATACAGAGTGAGAGAGAGGCAGAGAGACAGAGAGACAGACAGAGACAGCGACATAGAGAAAGGGGTAGGAGAGGAAGAGAGATCTCCAAGCAATAGGATAGAGCTATAGGATAGAGTTACACAAGTTATCAAAAGTTCAATACCTTTTCAATACTACAACATGATGAAAAGGTTTAATTCAGTCACATTCGATACTACATTTAAACAGACCAACACTAATCTGACATTATATTTTGGCTATAGGTGAATCAAATTGTGCATGTTGATTTGATATTCCTACATACAACAAAATACATCCAGCAAGGTGTAGCGCATCCAGAATTTTGGATGTACAATAAGTAGCGGGGTTTTTTGTATGGGGTTCCCATTCTGATTTATGTATTTATTTAGTTTTCACCAATGTCATTTTGGTATCAAGAATCGCAATACTATAGGCCTATTTAGTCAAAATTTTGGTATTGTGACAACCATACTCTTATCCTCGACTACAATATAGCCCACATATTTACATCTGTGTCTTGGATACATTTTATTACATAATTTGATGCTCTTGCACAAATTACACTTGACACCTAAAGTTGCTTAAAGTACAAGTAAAATAGGAAGAGGACAAAGCCTCTTCTTTATCCCTTACCCCTGAATCTACCTCTGCCATTTTCCCCAGATACACTCCCTTGAGGGCTAAAAAGATCACATCAATGTCAGAGATCAGGTTTAACCAATTTTACCAATAAACCGCACCCATCAGCAAGCGCCTTCAGTGCAAGCAGGAGCCAAAGAGAGCATAAACAGCAAAACCATCATGTTGACGTATTCATGTAAGCATTCACATCAGACACATACGCCTTCACAGCCTCTATAAAATAACATGCTGCGAGTGTATTTTAGTAGTGCCTTACCATATATGTGATTATTTAATGCTTTATTCTAATAAAGCATTAAAGCATTGAGACCTTAAATGCCATATTTGTATTATTTTTACAAGAACGTGCCTCAGAAAGAAATTATAGGAATATGAAGAACCCAAGATGCTCTGACAGGCTTCTACACATAATAGCACTTGATGTTAGATCGTAATACACCTCAAAAAAAAAAACAAAAAAAAAACTCATACCCAATGACACTCTATAGATCGAGTGAATAGGAACAGTCTAATTCTGAGTGTGACTCTTTACACATATGTGACATAAGGATATGGCCAGGCAGAAATCTGATATACTTTGGAGTAAGAGGAAGTGAGCTGTCAGTTGTGAATGGTGCAGTCCACAGGGAGATGATAGCTCACTGTGGGGCTAAAGAAAGCCTCCAACAGGAACCTGTCAACTGAGCTCCTAGTCTTTTAAAATAGGTCTAACATGAAGTAAAAGAAAAGAAAAGAGACTCAGACAACAACTGAAACTTTCCATGTTTCCATGAACAAGGGAAAGATAAAAAACTTTTGACCTAAAAAAGTTCCATTATATTAGCTTTGCCAAAGATAGGTCACTCACACTGTCATATTTAAATATGAGTACTGCAGCATTTAGTGGTTTTTGTTCATCTTCCGGAAATTAGCAGAAGGCTGAGAACAAATGAGCCACATGGTTTGATGACAGGAAGTCATGACCTGCAGTAGTCTATCATAGTAGAGATTACAGAGTTAAGCTGCAGATGCTGAGAGCTCCTGCTCCAAAGATATGGACATATCAGCTGATATGGTAGTTAACCAGTATTTTATCTTTGAGAAAGACCACCAAGACTCCATGAAAGGAGATAAACAGTAAGCAGATGTTCACTCGGATAAAATGTACTTTTCAAAGCCAACATAGTGCAAAATGAAAGGTCCAAACACAGGAAGTACTTACTATCCTACAGAAGGTGATGGATGATAAGTTTTATTTAAAATGTTCAAGTCCTACAAACTAGGGCCATGCAAATACCCGGTTAACCATTTGAGATGCAAGCATTCAAATAATAAAATCATTATTCAGGCATTCATTATGCCCTACGTCCACGTGAAGTTAGCAAGAAAATATGAAAGTAGCACAGAAGAGTGCATCGGAACTGAAAAAACTCGACTGGGGTCTTTACTCTCATGCGGATGGGAGCGGTTGGGCAGATATGAAGCTTGCATGGCATGACATAGATAATATGTTAACACTTTACATTAAGGTTCCTTTAATTGACATTAATTAATGAAGTAGTTAATATCAACAACATTTACTTCAGCATCAATACACCATAAGTAACACTAACAAAGTAACTAACATATATCAATTGATGTTTTTTTAATAATAAACCAAATAACCCAAACAATCAACACTCCCATCAACTAATGTTCACACTGAGTAAATGTGTAAAATCGCTGAGTAAAATTAAGCCCACAATAAGCAACATGAACCAATACCTTCATTAGCATGTTGACGATTGTTAATTGGCAAAATTCAGAACTGAGGCTGAATAGCAAGTTCCAGAGTTCAGTAAGTTATCAACATTTAGGAACATTATGTAAATTAATTTGTGCTAATTTGTTTGGATTTATTTTTTGTCATGAATTGAATAAACATTACTCAGTGCAGTTATATCTAGTTAACATTTAAACAAACATCAATTAATCCACGTAAGGTCCTTGTTATTTTGTTAACATTGCATATGTTTTATTAGTGCTGAAGTTATTTGTTAATGTCAACTAATGCAATAAATAATGTTAGTTAAGGGTACATTAATGTAGAGTGTTACCCACAATACATTCCCAATAACATCCAGTAGATTGCAGATTAAGCGAATTTTACACCAGAAGTGATGCTGCATGTGCAGCTGCTCCGTGATACTGTTCATTTTACATTGGGCACATGGAGCATTTATTTCTAGCTTTAATTCAATACTCCAATGTATTTTAACTTCTATGCTTTATGGCAGTTTGACCTTTCATGGTTTTTACCAAAACGAGAGTTGTTAGTTGCTAGGGATGAAATACTGAGCTGACATTCAGTAAAGCTTTTTCTGTGACTATAGTCTATTTCTGATTATTATTTTTCCATATATCTGTAACATAAACAAATGCACTGACACTGACACCATCAGTAGTTTAATTGCAGTGGAGAATTACAACTTAATAACACTTCACTGAAGCTGTTTTTCCCTCTACTAGTGGTTAAACAAATATTCACTTAATAATGCTTACGCACACTGAACTACTTAAATTAGGCAGAAGGCACATCTCTACTACAAACCAGAACCAATTTAACGTTATGTATATATTATAATGTAAACACAGGGCCATAGGAAGAACAAGTCATTTGGGACTTGTCTCCGTCAATGCCCAGACTACCTTTAAACAGGAAGCACTTAAACAAGTGAGTAGAGGAATAGAAAGAGCAGAACCGCTTCCCAAATTAATAGTGTGTATAATGTGTGCCACAGAACACTGACAGACTCCAGAAAGCAGCTTGTAATGATGACTGGTACAAATAGGCCTGTTAGATGTAGCGTGTGATGGTGACCTGTAGTTACACACAGGAGGAGAGAGCACACTCTTGGGATGCCTCATTAGAAGAACACACATCTTACCCCACACCTGCCCCTGTTTATGTGTGTCTCACTAAGGGTTATTCCTGCCCTGGAAAGCTTAATGCTGCAAAACAGCACAATGCACTCAAACTGAGGCCACACACCAGGAGAATGACATCATCATCTTCCGGATGTGAGCTTATATCGAGCCATTCTAAAATTTGTAGCTATGCAAAAGATATCAGGGACCTCAAGAGGCCTTTCAGAGGAGAACATGCATTTCAGTAGGGATTTGCCTTTGTATCACCATTAGAGCAATAACAAGTGCAGACAATATCATAAGCTGGCACACAGCAAATCAAAATAAGAACAATATTACTTGGGGTGTTACAACCCAGCCACTGGGAGCATACTCTCAGTGCCGGTCCCAAGCATGGATAAAAATGGGAGGGTTGCGTCAGGAAGGGCATCCGGTGTATTACCTGTGCCAAATCAAACATGTGGACCAATGGGAACAGCCGAAAGAACAACAACAACATTGCTTAGGGTGATACGAAGGTAGGAATCCAACAGGTTTCAAAGCTTGATAGGATCATCTACAGGCTGACATCTACAAAATTAAACTGCTTAAATAAACTCCACAAAACAAAAAAGTTTACCATTTCAAACTCGTCAAGAGGGCAGACAATAATAAACATACTAAAATGTATGTTTTATTAAAATGGTATAAATGGTATAAATGGTCTACAGTCAGCTCTGCTGTCATTAGCATGGCAGCCAACAACCAGACAGTGCACATGCTAATAAAGCTAGAAGATTGGGCTGGATGAACTGGATAAACCTACTAGAAGCTGAGAGGTCTCATACAACCGGGATCCATTTGAAATATGCTTAATTAGGTGGACTAACAAGGTCCTAGGAGTGTCCAGATTACACAGTGCTTAAAACCCCAAAGACATTGTTGATAAATACATACTAGGACAACAGCCTGTAATATCCCACTACCAAGACACTGCCAGTACATTCAGTAATTGTATATCTACAAAAAAAGTGCACCTGTATCTAGGGCTGGGTGATACTGCAAAAAAAAAAATCGCTTTTTTTCAAATATATGAAAAATAACAAATTATTTCAAACATTGCTTACTGCCCCCGTGCGACTCTAATCTCTAATGGTTAGAGAGTTGGACTTGTAACCTGAAGGTCGTGGGTTCCAGTCTCAGGGATTGTAGGTGGGGGGGAGTGAATGACCAGTGTTCTCTTCCACCCTCAATACCACGACTGAGGTGAGACCCTTGAGCAAGGCACCGAACCCCCAACTGCTCCCCGGGCACCGCAGCAAAAAAAAAAAAAAAAAAAAAGGCTGCCCACTGCTCCGGCTGTGTGTTCACTACTGTGTGTGTGCACTTGGATGGGTTAAATGCAGAGCACAAATTCCGAGTATGGGTCACCATACTTGGCCACACGTCACTTCACTTCAAAAAGACGCTTTGGGGAAGCATGAGACCACAAAATGCCCAAGTGGACACTGATCAACCAGCATGAACCAGCTCTGATTGAGCTCAAATTTTAATGTTTGTCTATCCATAAGACATTCAGTCCGTTGTTAGGAAAAGGAAGGAGAAAAATGTGACTTTAATGTGGTGTAATCAACTATCGTTTTTCCACTGCATAAGTTTTACTAAATGTCTACTAATTGAGTTTAGGAGTTAAAATCTCATTCGAATTAACAAACTTCAATTTGATCAAAAAGGCAAACTTCATAAAAGTCTGACTTTTTTTTAGTCCTGATACATACCTCTACCCTGCGCATCATGACAATGATGCTCTCTGTATCAAAATATTTCATATTTTCTCACTGACTTTATGTGGTCGTACAGCATAATGAATGCCTGAATAATGACTTCAGTGTTTGAATACTGGCACCCCAAAAAGTTAACCAGGCCAGGTATTTGAATATCCGTGCACAATCCTGCTACAGAGATTTCGATCAAGTACCACAGGTCTCTGCACCATGTCTTGCTGAACAAGGTTATTTATTCTGACAGAGATAAGACTTAAAGTTTGGAGTTTAGAGAGGTAAGAGGAAGCAGAGGCCATGGGTGCTCATTCTTCTGTGGAGGATGGGGGCTTTTGATAAAATCAGCTTGGAGAGCTGAAGAGCTTGCATCTGAATCAATACAAGCCCACTCCACACATTATATTAATCCTCTCTTGCAAACGCAGCTGCTCACACTAGCTTTGTAAGCAAACTTGAGCCTGTTCCAAGAGTAGAGATACAGTATAAACTGCTTAAGGCACCTGTTTCTTGTAGAGAGTAGATTTTAGAGGCGTACCAATACTGTGTATCATATCGTTCGACATGAGGCTCTCTGTGCAGATGGCTGGCTTTACGTGTCTCAGAGGAAGCACGTGTTTAGCCTTCACACACCCCAGTTAATAGCTGTTATAAGGAGAAGAGCTGACTGGTGGGTGGGAATTGGCCAGGACCAAATTAGGGAGAAAATCAGGGAAAAAAAATAGATAGATAGATAGATAGATAGATAGATAGATAAAGATATTTGTCAGAAACGAGGTGTTACATGAGATGTCATAGACGTTTAAACTTAATCAAACCCACACTTCCTCTTCAGAAAAGTTCCTCTTTATTTGGAATCAGGAGAGGCTACAGCAGTTTATAAAAAAGACATATTTCTCCTGATCAGACTGTTTTCCATGTGCTAATACACTAGCATACTAGCATACTAGCGTATTAGCCTGAGATAAACAATGACAACGTTTACATGCATATCAATATTCCGATATTAATCTGAATTTGGCAATATTCTAATTAGTATTGAGTCATGTAAACGCCGCAATCTGATTGCCCGATTCAGATTAAGACAATATTCTGATTCCCCAAATTCTGATTCCCACCCCTGAAATATGCCTGTTTTAATTGGAAATTTGTTGCATGTGAACACCTTATTCAGAAAATCCACTGAAAGGAGATATATGTGCATGTTCAGTCCGCAAGGAATTGTGGGTGCTAACAGATGCTTAGCTTAACAGATCCTTTACATTTTGAGGAAGTGTTGCCGGGGATTTCTGATGGTGAGAAGTGTTAGAGAAGTGTTGTAGAGTAATTAAATTAGTGTGAAAAAGTAATAATAAAAGTAATAAATGAGCATACTCTATAATCAATGGCAGCGTCTTGAATCTCGCCGGATGTAACAGCAGGAAAGAAAAAGTGCATGTGTAGATCGGCATACAACCATATATACAGGAATAATGTGATGCCTGTACACATACAAACATCGTATTCAGAATATGGCTGCAACCCGAATATAGACCTTAAACGGAACCGGATGTGCATGTAAACGTTGTCACTAATGACTTCAGTCAAGTATTCAGTCATCTTCCAAGATGGAACTGGAATACTTCCCCAAATCTTTAAGGTCTGGTGTATGGGAGCACTTTGGCTTCCTGGTATGTTACGATGCTCACCAGTGAATGAGTTGTGGACCCGAGGTATTACAGCCTGATGTATCAGAAAAATACCCCAAAAATGTCCAACATCACCTTTCTGTGTCGGTTTCTAAAACCAGACAACAAAATAAAGCAACACACACGCACGCACACACACACAGACAGACACACACACACGCTTGCATGTGCATGCACAACAAACTACCTTCCAGCAGCCTTTCCTTGTTGATTCAACCCACGCTATAGAAATCACTGCAGATATTAGGAAGTTCATATTCAGTAGTAAAGAATGGAGGATTCAAAAACACATCTAGGGCTACAGAAACCTATGTGACTCTGACAGCACAACTAACTAACAGCAGGATAAGAAAAGCCCTGTGCTTCAGACACCCCCCTTTTGTGAGTAACAAAAGTGAAAGTTTAGCCATTTAATGTCATTTTGTTACATTCTAATGCACAGCCTTTATTTTGTTATATGCTGCTAAGAGCGTGAATAGATCATGCAAACGCTGTCACTATTACGTTTCAGTCATTGTACTTTTATAATGTTGCATTTTTTCAATTTTTTTTTCAGGTTTGGCTGTCTCAAAAATGTATTGTATCGAGATACCACCATATCCATGTATCATATTGAATTTAAAGTTTTGTGTACTGTTACACCCTAAAAAGTTTCATGGAAATAAATACATGTAAGCCCATGACCAAACCTTGTTCTCCCAGTCTACTTGGCTGAGAAAATGATTGTCTATGAAAGACCAAGTGGTAGAACTAAGACCACAGATTGAGCCAATTAAGCGACTTCATTACCATCCTTGAACAAAAGCAACTGGTTCATGCTTCTCAAGATCTCAGATCAGAAAATAATAGCAGAGCAAGAGCACGAGAGAAAGAATGAGAACCGGGCCTTCCTTCACCATGGCCTCTAAACAGAGCAAAAACGGAAACTTTTTCTCATGCTAATTTCTCTGCCACAGTGCCAAGTAGTGAGAACAATGACAGCGAAGAAGGCCTCTCCAAACACAGTAGGAATGCTTACAAAAAAGAGAGCTAATGAGAGTGAGCAGCCGAAGACAAGGAACCTAAAGGTCTCATGAAGATACAGGAGCAATGCCTCCATGCACAAATTGAGTCATTTAAACAGCCTACCTATGTCTGATTCCCCTCACTAAATAAAGTAGTATAGGTAAAGGATGCATTTAAATTGGAATTATGCCAAGATAAAAGACAATTAAAAAGAAATCTTTTGTTGTTGTCCAGATCTTCTTCTCACACAGATAGATACAGTACTCTAAAGAAGGTTTTGGGCTATGAAAATTATGCTAAAGCATAAATATAGCATATAAATCTTAATAGCAACTGTTTACTTGCTGAAAATATTGGCCTCATCCTTCCATAAGTCTTCCTACAAAAATAATGGTTCCCTACCCACATTGTGCTCTATATTTTCATTTCTTGTCAAATTTCTTCTTCTTGTCCCTGAAGCATTAAATTAGGTGCCGGAAGACTCTGCCAGACGCTAAGCAAGCCTTGACTGGATCTCTTTCTGTCCCATGAGGAAATGACCTTTAAGATGCAGACAGTTTTTGAGATCTTCCACTGCATGTTCTGCCTGTACTTGCCCAGTTTCTCCAAATTTCTTTATAAAAGTTTGAACATTATATGCTTAAAATTGGGGTATTGTTTGCTGACCATACTTCCTGTGATATATATGCTGAATTGCACTTATTATAATGTTACATAACATTTTGTAAACAAACAGTGCCCAAATATATTGCTTTAAAATTACATTTTGGAAGACTGTGAGGTTTTGGATTCAAAATTAAAATATGCAATATAAATTAGATAATCTAATATATATGGATGCTATATTGAACATGCTAGGTCTGGTTCAATAAGTTAATTCTATACAGCTATATTAATACTATACTTGGGATAGTTCAATGTGTTTACACCACTTTGTAATCCACCAGACCAGCATAGCTAAAAAGTTTTCATTAAGGCAGAACTCCTTCAGGATGCCTAGATTTCTAAAATATCATTAGTCAGTACATGATATGAAAGTTTCTGACATTATTACATTATTACAAGGCACATAAACACCCAGAATTAAAAATATACACCGATCAGCCATAACATTAAAACCATTGACAGGTGAACAGGTGAATTGGAAGAATATATTAGGCAGCAAGTGAACAGTCAGTTCTCAAAGTTGATGTGTTGGAAGCTGGAAAAATGGGCAAGCGTAAGGTTCTGAGTGACTTTGACAAGGGCCAATTTGTGTTGACTAGACGACCGGGTCAGAGCATCTCCAAAATGGCAGGGCTTGTGGGGTGTTCCCGGTATGCAGTGGTTAGTACCTACCAAAAGTGGTCCAAGGAAGGACAACCGATGAATCGGCGACTGGATCAAGGACTCCCAAGGCTCACTGACGCTCATTGCTGGCTATGATAGAAAGGTGTCAGAACACAGTGCGTCGCAGCTTGCTGCGTATGGGGCTGTGTAGCCCCATACAGAGTGCCCATGCTGACCCCTGTAGACCACTGAATGGGCCTACAGTGGGCACATGAGCATCAGAACTGGGCCATGGAGCAATGGAAGAAGGTGGCCTGGTCTGATGAATCACATTTTCTTTTACATCACGTGGCTGGCTGTGTGCGTGTGCATCGCTTACCTGGGGAAGAGATGCACCAAGATGCACTATGGGAAGAAGGCAAGCTGGCGGAGGAAGTGTGATGCTCTAGGCAATGTTCTGCTGGGAAATCTTGGGTCCTGGCATTCAAGTGGATGTTACTTTGACACATACCACCTACTTAAACATTGCTGCAGACCAAGTACACCCCTTCATGGCAACAGTATTCCCTAATGGCAGTGGCCTCTTTCGGCAGGATAATGCGTCCTGCAACAATGCAAAAATTGTTCAGGAATGGTTTGAGGAACATGACAAAGAGTTCAAGGTGTTGACTTGGCCTCCAAATTCCCCAGATGTCGATACGATCAAGCATCTGTGGGATGTGCTGGACAAATAAGTCCCATCCATGGAGGCACCACCTCACAACTTACAGGACTCAAAGGAACTGCTGCTAACATCTTGGTGCCAGATACCACAGCACACCTTCACAGGTCTTGTAGAGTCCATGCCAGGTCAGAGCTGTTTTGGCGGCACAAGGGGGACCTGTGCAATATTAGGCAGGTGGTTTTAATGTTATGTCTGATTGGCGTATATGTCTACAGTGGTGCCACAATAAGCCACATGGAAGGTGCATTGCCCCAATATTCACCCCCACTTTATCTATATCCCTAGTGTTTACATGTACAAAATTCATCAGCTCTTGATGTTGCACCTTAAGAAAGCTAAAATGAAACATCTCCTGTCTAAATTTACGACAGTAATCAATCAGACAAAACAACTAACAAAAAATAAATACCCCAGAAGACAAGGTGTTTGGCTCAACTGTCTGCACTAACCATGCACACACACCCACACACCCACACACACGTGGCCTCCAGGGTACCACCTGCTGTTTATTACAAGGACTGCAAGCTGCACAACTGATGCTGATTTTCTAATGAACCCAACTGAATCAACACTAGGTGCTGACATAATTATAGGAAATTGGACAAAATTTGTTTACAAAACACAGCCAAAGAGCTTAATAAACATATATAGTTAAAGAAATCTCATGTTAAATCTCCCTTCACATCCTTAATTCTTAAAAGTTCATATAGGCCTATTACAAACTTGCCTCTATACAGTTAGGCATTCAGGAAAAATCAACTTATTTAGATATTTATTATTACCAGATATAGCAAAATCTAAAAGACGCAAAACACTGAAAGTTGACTATTTTCCAGTAACAGCTTGTCTCAAAGTGTTTTATTCCTCTTATTCTACAGCAATGAATGATTACAAGTTGCCAATGATTACAAGTTTTAGATTTTTAATGAATGACATGTCACACTTCTAACTGTTGTGGAATGTCCGCAAGACAGGTTAGGTCCTGTAATCACTTACATTATAACAGCTATTAACAGTCATTCCCTCACTAGCCTCTTTTCTCTCTCTCTCGAAGTTTATAAGGCTTAAAAAATGCAGCTTGTCATGAAAATTACATACAGAGAAACCGGAAGGCAGAAAGCCCTCAGTCCTGAAGACTCTGATGGAAAACCTACTGAATGTTACAAAGTGCTGACTCCCAAGATTCCTTCCTTAACTGCTAAATAAATGTGTCCTTACAGAAAACGATGTCTACGATTAGATGTTTATCTTTGTTAAATACCTGAATGTTAATCCATTTATTTTAAGGCCTAAATTACAACATCCGCCATACAAGTCCTTGAGAATTAGATGTTACTATCAAACTGAGAATGTATATGAAAGAGCGCATTACATACAGTATATAAACGTGTATTGTGAATTACAGCCAACACTACTGTCAGAGCTGCTGTTAATGAAAATTACCAATGACCAATCATTTTCAAGAATTCAACAGCGCTGTGGTATAATAATTAAATATGAGTTAGCTGTACCATTAACTTTAAGCTACCATTAATAAAATGTCAGTTTTGTCAATGTTTTGAAACAGGAAAACCTACTTTTTATACAAGAATAATAGACAAAAATTAAAATAAAACTACACTGATAAGCTACTAAAGGCATGCATTACATGGCATCGATCTTTTCTATACTGTCTTTGCAGGTAGATACTGTGATGTACTGAAAACCGTGATATTAAGTTGTATAGTTGTCATACTATAGAGTTTAAATCGCTTTCTAATCCTGATTGGGAACCATGACGGCTGCTCATGCCTCACTGTGCTGTGGTTGTAAAGGAAAAGAAAGTCGCAAAAAGTCACTTTAATCCTTATATATATACATATACACACTCCTGGGCAAAAAAAAAGGGCCCAAAATGGCAAAATATTAAGGTTTTAATGGTCTTACCAACAAATCATTGGTTAGAAAATTAGCAAGAATTAAACAAATGCACTTCTGAGACCCCCTGTGCCACAATTTGCTCGTTTACTTTTGCTGCAGTGAACTGTTTGGGGAAAAGCTAGAAACAGGGAAATTCACTTATATAGTCTTCTTCTATGCAAAGGTAAAATCATGACAATGGTTAAAATCTTTGGTGTAAAATTCAAACTAACACATTTCTGGGTGCACAAAATTTTCCAAAAACATCTTCTTTTTTTTTCTTCTTTTTTCTCTTAAAAGATAACCACACCTGATGCAGCCCATCATGGGCCACAAAAGAAACATTTAAAGAAACATTCAAAGGGAAAAGCTGTCCCATACTAAGTTCCTTTATCTATTTGTTTAATTTTTGCTAATTTCCTGACCACTTATTTGTTGTTAAGACCATTAAAAGCTTAATTTTTATTTTTGCCAATTTGGCCAATTTTTTGCTCAGGAATATATATATATATATATATATATATATATATATATAAACAAACTATCTCATAATCTACCAGTCACAGCAGGCTTAAAAAAGAAAAGACAAAGAAAAGAAAACCAAGCTGCTGACAGCGCGCGCTTCTTTGCTGTAGACTTGATGAGAGTGAAGGAACACTTCAGCAGTCCCATCTCAGAAGCGATGTGTTTCTTGTTTGTGGAGGTTACAGTTAAGTCTCACACACAAGCTAAATTCCACGAGCTCCTAATTCTCTTATTGCATGACTTTATATATGGATTAGTCTGTTCATATGGATTCTGCCTGCTGTGCAGCAGTAAAGCCCAGCTGCAAAACAAGTAAGGAATGTATTCAGCACTGAATGTAAGAATACTGCAAGGGATATACAACTGTCACTTTAAACCATTATTAAACATTTTCTTCATTATTAAACATTCATTATTCATGTTTCATTAACCGCCATATATACTGCCGAGCTGACCAGCATTAGTCTCGGGTTATTCTTTCACTTGGATTCTAAGGGAAAGAGCCGTTCAAAGTGAACAGCAATATCCGTTATCAGGCACCAAACGCGCGCGCACACAAACGTAACAAAAACGTGGGAATATAATAACTGTCCTAAAGCTTACCTTCATTATCTGGATAGTTTCTCAGTGCTTGACAGTCTAGTAAAGTGTGAAGAAGAAAAAGAAAAAGGGATGAGTAAATCCGGTAGAGAGCCATGTTCAGGCTGCTCGCGCATCCCGGTGCGCAAACTTGGTTTGTATGAAGCAGTGAAAGAGAGCGCGAGCTGGAAGGAGGATCCGGCAGGAGCGCGCCCTGTCAATCAGATTGAATTGGGCGGGGCTTGTGTAAGACACTGAAAAGGCGAATTCTTTACTAAACGTTCATCATCGACTGAGCAGTGCATATACTCGAATTAAAATGTATAAAATCACACTTTGTTGCCTAGGGTTGTTCTTGGTTACTTTCCTGTCCTGTTTATGCGAGCACCAATTAGCACATAATTGTACAGCATTCCATTAAAATAAACAATAGCTGCGTTTACATGGACACTAATAATCCGATCATAATTGGACTAGAAGCACAATCAGATTTAAAAAGTCACATGTAAACACGTCAGTCGGAATGAATTGGCCAAAACCGATTAAAATTTCATTCGGATCGTAAGGGGTGGTTTAAACCTTTTCTAATCCGATGGAGAGGACATGTAAACACTTCATCGGATTGAAAATGAAACCAGATAGTTCTGCGCATGTGCAATGACGT
>CM040475.1:12818735-12876154 GCA_022758105.1 Pangasianodon gigas
ACTGACAGCTGCTTTATCGGCCCTCTCACCATGCCCTTACAGAACATGTAAACGAATTTCTTGACCGTGCTCTTATGGACGCCAAACTGATTGGAGATCACACGGTATTCTGCACAGCTGCCGAGTTTATACAGTACAGTTGCGACTCGCATTGTCAGCGGTATTGGGGCTCTGACCGTAGCCTCACCAGGTGCCATGTACCCCTCCACCATTGAGCATAGTGTCATAAATGACTGTCGTGTCATCCTAAAATTCTCCTTCCACTCCTCGTCTGTGAAGTGGTGCAAGACGACGTTGTCCCAACAGTCCTTGCTTCGGACCCTCATCCACAGACGCCTTGTTCTGGGCTCGGGAAGGGGCATTTTAATTGCTTGATAAATACACACAGTACCGCACAGAACATCACGTGCTCGTCGTCTTCTAATTAGCAGCTGAAATAGGCAAATGTTAAGTCTGCTTTTTAAAACGAAAAAAACAAGCAATGGCAAGAGAGTGGCTGCTAGTATCTGCATGTTGGAACGGCGGGAAACGTGTATTCGTGCACTGTGCGCATGTCAGAAGATCAAATCCGATTCTGTCATGTAAACGAGCATATCAACCCGATTACTTTATTCAGTGTTCTTGTAAACACTGCGATCGGATTAACAATCTGCTTGATTTCATTCTGATTGAAACAAAAAGTGTCCATGTAAACGTGACTACTGAAAGAAAATAAATGAAGGTATAAGAAACTACAAACACATGAGGAGACATAGTGGTTATTTTAATAAGGTGTGGCCACGAATTAATATACTGAGGCCATAAGATGATACAGTCCCTTCCAAAAGTATGGGAAAGGCAAGACCAATTCTTTCGTTTTTGCTATACACCGAAGACATTTGGGTTTGAGATCAAAAGATGAATATGAGATGATAGATCAGAATTTCAGCTTCATTTCCTGATATTTACATATAGATGTGTTAAATGGCTTAAAACATGGCACCTTTGGTGGCAGACCACACAATTTTTAGACGAGCAAAAATATTGGAACAGATAGTCAGCTTGCAATAACTGCATCAAGCCAGTGGCCCATTGACATCACCAAACTGTTGCATTCTTCTTTTGTGAGGCTTTTCCAGACTTGTACTGCAGCTTCTTTCAGTTGTTATTTGTTTTGGGGAGTGTCTCCTCTTCAGGAGGCGAAATGATTGGTCAACTGAGTTAAGGTCTGGTGATCAGTTGGCCAGTCTAAAACCACTTTTTTCTCCTGATGAAGTCCTTTGTTGTGTTGGTAGTGTGTTTGGGTCATTGCTGCTTGCTGAAGTTTATGGATTGTGATACCTTCACCCCTGCACTGTGGAGGTTGTTGGTGATGTCATTGACTGATGTTTTTGGGGTTTTCTTTACAGCTCTCTCAATGTTTCTGCCATCAACTGCTGTTGTTTTTCTTGGCTGAAAAACAGTGTCTGGATGTTCGTACAGTGGTTTCTTTCTTTTTAATGACATTCCAAATTTTTGTATTGGCTATGCCCAATGCTTGTGCAATGGCTCTGATTAATTTTCCCTCTTTTCTCAGCTTCAGAATGGCTTATTTTTCTCCCATAGACAGCTCTCTTGTCTTCATGTTGGATTATCTTTTTTAACAAAAATTGCAGTCTTCACAGGTGAAACCCAGGACTCAAACCAAGAGTAGACATTCAAAGGTACTAACTGTTTAAACAATCTAACAAGAAACACCTTGTCAGTCACACATTCCAATATGTTTGATCACCTGAATAATGGGTGGGTTCAAACAAAAGGTGCCATATTCTATGTTGTTTAACACATCTAGATGTAAATATCAGGAAATGAAATGTCATCTCATATTCATCTTTTGATCTCAAACCCAAATGTCTTCAGTGTATAACAAAAACAAAAGAATTGGTCTTGCCGTCCCAATACTTTCGGAGGGGACTGTATATTCAGGCCAAAAGATAATATATTTATGCCATTAAGCCTCTTACGGCCACTAGCTAATATATTAATGCCACATCTTGAAATCTATTCCAAGGCCACAAAATACTTAACTCACTGGATTTTAAAATACATGACACAGAAATCAATTGAAGTCCATTGTCTCCAGAGGAACCTAAGCATGGAAATGATTGATAATTCATTAATTCATCTTCAGTAACCCTTTTTCCTGGTCAGGGACTTGGTAGATCCCAGGAACACTGGGTATGAGGCAGGAATACACCCTGATTGAGACACCAGTCCATCACAGGGTACCATTCACACACCTATGTGTTGTCTGAGAGTGGGGTGGGTGTGTGGTGGTGAGTGTTTGACAGGAGGCCCAAAGAGAGTATTTGCTCATTCATTCATTCATTCATTCATTCATCTTCAGTAATGACTGATCCTGGAAACACTGATTGTAAGGGGGTAGTACACCCTGAATGGTACGAGTATATGAAGGTGAGGTGTATATCATAGTATTATACCACTATTCAATTCAATTCAAGTCAATTATCTATATAGCCCTTTTAACAATTTGACATTGTCACAAAGCAGCATTACAGAAATAAATACATTCAAATTACATTAAATCAAAATAAATTGTAAATGTGTGAATTTATCCCTAATGAGCAAGCCAGAGGCAATGGTGGCAAGGAAAAACTCCCTGAGACAATATGGGGAAGAAACCTTGAGAGGAACCAGAGTCAAAAGGGAACCCATCTGGGTGACAGTGGATAGTGCAGTTATAAACAAATTCCTTCTATAACTGTGTACTACATGGACAAATAGTGCAGTTGTGCAAACAGTAAATTCATTGCAGTTTTTACATGAAGTCTGGTTTGTTGAACCTATCCACTGTCCACTGATGGAGACCTGAGTGCTAAACTGCTTGCGGCAACTGCAGCCCCAAAGCTACCACAGCAATTGCAGTCCCAAGCCATCACAGTTTCCACAGCCCCCAAGCGGCACCATTCCCAGCAATCCCAATGATCTTCAGGCCATCCATGTGGGGCCACCCCCAGCAGCAGCAAGCGATCTCCAACCGATGAGAACTCCAACCAGAAGTAGGGCATCAGGATGGATCAGGCAGGTCCAGAAAGCAGAAGGGGTCAGGATCACTGGTATCTCAGGAGTAGCATGTGTAGCTCGACACAGAGTGAGAGAGAGACAGACAGACACAGAGCGAGAGAGAGAGAGAGAGAGAGAGAGACAGCATCCAAACATCCCAATTCACCACAACACTCTATCCCTGTTAACCCTCCAGATCTGCTCCTTTACCTAAGAAAAAACTATTCACAAAAGGCTTGACTAAACAAATATGTTTTCAGCCTAGACTTAAACACTGAGACTGTGTCTGAGCCCCAAACACTAATTGGAAGGCTGTTCCATAACTGTGGGGTGTATTGTAAGAGAAAGCTCTACCCCCTGCTGTAGTCTTCACTATTCAATGTACCAATAAATTGCACCTTTTGATCGAAGTAGGCATGGCTGATCATAAAAGACCAAAAGATTGCTAAGGTACTGAGGTGTGAGACCATTCAATGCTTTATAGGTCAATAGTAGTATTTTATAATCCATACAAAATTTGATTGGGAGCCAATGCAGTGTGGATAAGATAGGGGTGATGTGGTCATATCTTCTGGTTCTACTAAGGACTCTTGCTGCTGCATTCTGGACTAACTGGAGCTTGTTTATGCACCTACTGGAACATCCAGACAGCAAGGCATTACAATAATCCAACCTAGAGGTAACAAAAGCATGAACTAATTTTTCTGCATTGTGTAGTGACATTATATTTCTTAGCAATAATTCTGAGATGAAAGAAAGCTATGCTAGTAATATTATATACATGAGCTTGAAATGAAAGACTGGAGTCAATAATCACACCAGGGTCTTTTACTGCTGCACATGATGAAACAGAAAGGCCATCCAGAGTCATTATGTCATCAGAAAGCTTTCTTCTAGCTGCATGTGGTACTGGTACAAGTACTTCTGTCTTGTCAGAATTAAAGTAAAAGAAAGTTAATAACCAAACTTTACCTTAGTATGCATAGAGACGACACCATTTACATCTACAAACTGATAACGATCAGTCAAATAAGACCTGAGCCTGGAAAGGGCCATTCCCTTAATGCCTACAACATTTTCTAGTCTGTCAATAGCATGGAGAATAGCATGATCACTATTTTCAAAAGCACTAAGATCAAGCAACACAAGAAAGAAGACACAACCCTGATCAGAGGCCAGTAGTAGGTCATTTACCACTTTAATCAGCGCTGTCTCTGTGCTATGATGAGGCCTAAATCATGACTGATACATTTCATGAATGTTATTCCTATGTAGGTATGAGCATAACTGCTGTGCTACAAACTTTTCCAGGATCTTGCAGATAAAGGGGAGATTTGATATTGGCCTATAGTTGGACAATTGACAGGGGTTGAGGTCAAGTTTTTTAATCAGGGGTTTGAAAACTGCTAGTTTAAAAGATTTAGGTACATAGCCAGTGTTAATTGAAGAATTGATTATTTTTAGAAGATGTTTGACTAGAAGTTTGACTAGTTTATCTAGAAGATGTTTGCTTCTGAAATTATCTTTTTGAAGAAGGATGTAGGTAAGGGATCTAGTATACAAGATAATTTTGATGAGGAAATTAGTGAAATTAGGTCTCTCGAAGGGGAGTAAAACATTCTAATCATTGATCTGATATTGTTATATTATTATCTACAGGGTTAGTTATAAAACTGTCTGGTTTTAAATTAATAGTCTGAATTTTTTGCCTGATATTTTCAATTTTACTACTGAAAAAATTCATGAAGTCATCAATGCTATATAATGATTATATGTTATAATTAATCTTATATAATGATTGTGTGGATTTTTCTATTGTGGTCTTATAGTTAATTTTGCTACAGTATTAAATAAGAATCTAGGATTATTTTTTGTTATCTTCAATCAGCATGGAGAGATACACTGATCTAGCAGCACTAAGAGCTTAGTAGAGCTTATAGCTTATAGCTCAGAAGGCTCTCCTTCCATGCTATTTGAAATACTACTAATTTAGTTTGACACCATTTACGTTCTAATTTTTGAATGGTTTGTTTTATTGTTATACCAGGGTGCTAGCTTTGTCTCTCTAATTATTTTTCTTTTAAGTCGAGCTACTTTATCTAGCGTGTAGCAGAACGTTGATTCTAAGCATTCAGTTGCCTGGTCAAGTTCTTCGGGATCAGACGGTGATCCAATCATGGCTGATAACTCTGGGAGATTACTGATAAAACTCTGTGCATTTGCTGACGTGAATGTACGTTTCACGCAGTAGCGTGGCAAGGTGCATGTATTATGATTAAGACACATTTTAAATGAGATGAGATAATGATCTGACTATATTGTCTATATTTAATCCAAATGTTAGTATTAAATCAAAAGTGTGACCACCACTATGAGTAGGTCCTATTACATTCTGATTAACCCCTACTGAATCTAGAATGGACACAACCGCTGTTCTCAGAGGGTCTTCTGGGTTATCAAAATAAATATTAATGTCTCCAACAATTAATGCTTTGTCTAAAGAAACAACCAGGTTAGAGATTAAATCTGCAAATTCACAAAGGAATTCATAATATGGCCCTGGGGGTCTGTAAATAATAATTAGCGGAATCACCTGGGTAGATTTATTTTTTGTGGCTACATATGTTATGTTACTATAAAGGACTTAAACACATTGAATTTATGACTAGGTTTTTGTGTGATGCCTAGATTATCATTATAAATAACTGCGACACCTCCTCCTCTGCCAGTTAGATGGGGCTGATGTATATAACTGTATCCGGGAGGACTAGCTTCATTTAATGCTACATACTCATTTGGTTTAATCCACATTTCTGTTAAACAGAGTACATTAAACTCCTGATCAGTAATAGTTTCATTAACAATAAGCGCTTTAGATGTAAAAGATCTAATATTTAACAGTCCTAGCTTCAGATCAAAGGTGCTGGCTTTGCATTCAGTATGATTTAATTTTATGTTAATTAGGTTACTAAAACAAACTTTCTGAGCATTTCTACATTTTTGTTTAGCTCGGGGAACAGACACAGTCGTAATATGTTGGAATCTGATTGACGACTCAGTGCAGCTAGCAGATGGTCGGTTTAGCCTGCTTGTCTGCTCCCTGGCCTTGGCTCTGAATTGTCACTGATTAACTAGGCCTGTTCTGAGACTATGTGCTATGCTACAAGAAATGAGAGCAGCACCTTCCCGAGTGGGATGGATATCATCCAGCCCTAACAGGCCAGCCTTGCCCTCAAAACTACTCCAGTTATCTATAAAGCTCACATTGTTTTTTCGGAGCACCACCTGGAAATCCAGCAGTTCAGCGAACATAACCTGCTGAAAGCTACATCGCCACGCCTCATTGGGATGGGGCCAGAGCATATTACTGCATCGAACATCGCCTTTGCTAATTTACACACCTCTGCGGTGTTACTCTTAGTAATCTCTGACTGACAAAGTTGTATATCATTAGCTCCTACATGAATAACTATCTTTGAAAACCTATTCTTGTCTAAGACCCTAAGATTACCTGCTATGTCCAACGCCCTGGCTCCTGGTACACACCTAAATAGTGCTGCTGGTGCCCGTAAAGGCCTAGCTAATTTTATGTGCCTTAAGATAGAGTCTCCTATAACCAGGGCTCTTTAAGGTTTCTCAGCAGGTGCTTCACTGAGGAAAGCAAACCTGTTAGACATGTGAAGCGGAGAAGAGTGGTGCTCCCATGGGCGAGCCTTAGTGTTAGCTTTGGCTTTGCAATTATGCCGCTGAGTCGTCACCCATTTTCCCCGCTATGAGGGCTCTGATGCTGGAGTTGGGGGATTGCTAACTCTGCCTAAGGCATCCAGACTTTCCCCTACAGAAACTATGCTGCTCTCACTCTCGCTAACCCTCTGTAGCATCTGGATGCACACCTCTAATGCTCCTCTTCTCAGGCAGAGAGCTAACTAATATACACTTAGCACAAATAAAGCTATTACTAACGACAGAGAAAGAATGACTAAACAAACTGAATGTTTGCTGTGTTATTTAACGTACTTTAGTTGAAGATTAGTTGATTTTGGTGATTTTGTTTTGTCGGTGTGGATGGCCTCTGCTCGCTGTTCTTTGGAAAATGAAAAATACAGCAGATGAAAATGATAGAGCAAAATTATTGAAAGAAAAGAAAGAAACAGTATAGTTTAAATGCCAACGCAGGCAAGAAACTCCCAGCAAATGATTCGAAAACAGGAACTCACTTATGTAAAGTATAGATATAGTGTCATTATTTTACATGATTTATTGAGAAGTGTCCACAAAAAAGTGTTAATTGGGACAGTTTCATGATAAATCTAAGTAGCTAACCAACCGAGGGTTTGTTTTCTGGTATTTCCTTAGGTAAGGTAGATCCCTAGAGGAAGTGCAACCAACTAATGTAATGTTTTCCATATGAATAGAATGTTGTAATGTAACAGGTGTAACTTAGGTGACTCATTGGTTATTTTGCTACATTACCTAAATAAATACATATATTTGACAGAATTAACCCCTTAAAGTTTCAGCTTATTATTCAGGATTTCTTTTTCAGCAGCTACTAAGAATTGTTAAATAAATACCACAAAATTAATAGCAAATGTACCCAGTTATGAGAGTGAGGATTTCAGGTCAGTTTTAAGTAAGTTTAATTTTGATCAGTATAGTCAATATAATGAAATATGTAACATATACTTGGGGATTCAGTAGCTCCCATTGCAACTGTTTTTACGTATTTGTTTTATTGCTGTAATAAAGTAGACAAAATTAGAACAGTTCTTTTAAAATGTTGACAGGAGATATACAAAGGCACAAGATGGTGATCCTTTTCCTGCATCTGCATGCTCAGTGAGCTACTCATAAAGGCTGTGAGCAGATATATGATTTTGTTTGCATGATGCACTTGATGAAATGCACTGCCCAGGGGTATTTGGTATGTGAGCAGTGTATTTATGATAGCTCAGGACACCCTGCACACTATGCAGCTGAAAAAATGAATGTTTCTCTCTTGCAGTCTTTCTCTCTTTCCCTTATTTACTCCCTCTGTGAATTGCCCTCTCTCAGGCTCTCTGTCTTTCTCTCTAAATGACAGACAGGACAGAAGGAGAGAGTGTGTGTGATTACAATAAGAATTAATGAACCATAAAAAGCTGGATAAGGAGCGTGCTCTTGACTTAAACAAAGAAACAGGCATTGCTTTCAATCCATGTGTGTGTGTGTGTGTGTTATATTCTCATTAAATCTACATTAGGTGTCAATGTCCTCCTCTTTTTTCTCCCTTCATGCTTCAACCACCTTTCACATTTTTAAATGACCTCTTTAACCCATATTCAAATGTATGCTCTACTGAGCCTCATTACTTTAACACACATCACCTGTCTACTACACTCCTTGGTAACCTATCCTTGCCATTACCTCACTTTATTAATTAGCACTGTGACAACAAAGCATCTATGTGTATCTATATTTTGATCAAAAAAGCAGGTTGCTCCATTGCCCCCACAGCTAGACTTTGACAGTTTCAACAAGGCTGACAAATACATGGCAACCTTCAACCAAAAGCCTCCCCACTGCTCAGTGCTCATAGTTTGAGCCTAATAAGACAAGTGGACAAGTTCCTAGGGCTAGGTCCTGCTCTGATGATCATATCTGCCCATCACAGATCTGTAGCCATGGTGAAAGAAAGGAGAAGGCACTCTCCAAGGCCTCTGAGTATAATACAGCCGAGGTGAAATCTATGAAATACAGCTGCGTAGGTTACCATAATATGATTATTTTAAACAAATATATGTGACGAAGTACAGGAAATCTTGATTCTCTTTCTTAGGCTGATTCTGTTTTAGAATGATGATTTTTACATCAACATTGTGAAGACAAAGAGAAAAGTAGTAAATGTTCCACAATCACAGGTTTTATGCAGGTTTCTGAGTATTTAGCTGTTGAGATAAAGTAGGCTTAAAGCATACAGTATGTCATGTCTTTAGTACTCTTTTGTAATATAACGATATTACATTTTTTGGTTTGTTTGTTTTTGTTTGTTTGTTTGTTTTTTAATAAATTGGGTGGAATGTAGTCCCTTGTAGTTCTGTGTTGTTCTGTGTCATCTTATGTAGCACCTTGGTCCTGGAGAAACGTTGTTTCGTTTCACTATGTACTTATATATGGCTGAAATGACAATAAACTCCACTTGAACTTGAACTTGAAAATAATTATGTCTAAAAAAATTAAACCTCATGCTTTACATGAGAAAATAAATTACATCTGAAAACACATCTGAAAAATGAAACAACATGCCTGACATGTGAAAAATTAACATGTAGAAATAAATTAATTATGTGAGAAATTAAATGTGAAAAATGATACGACATGACCTACATATAAAAATTAATATGTGAAAATTAAATTAACCATGTGGAAAAAATCACTTCCGATAAATGAAATCACATGCTCTACATGTGAAAATTAAAATTGAATAATTAATTATATGAAAAATCACAGCTGAAAGATAAAAAGAGGCAAACATACCTCCTATATCCTTCCTGCCAACCTTTTCATTTAAATACCATTAAACTTTCATTTAAAAATCTTGGAGGGTTAGTGTATTCACCCGCTACCAAGCATACATTCATACTTCAGTGTATTTGTTTATAAAGGCATGGCAACAAACCCTATGCCCTTCTGCCTTGCTAATAACCAAGTTAGAACAGAAGCTTAGTGCGTGTTCACAGTGTCCTTATGAGCTGCTGGATTCATCCAGTAAGCAGACATGTAAGAACAGCCCCCCTTCCTATATTCCTTCCTGTGCACCAGACGCCTTTAAGGAACAGCACAAAGCCAAACAAAACCAAAACAAAGTGCTTTGTGGCAGAGTGCAGGCTGTCAGAGGCCACATTCTGCTGGATTGATGGGATCCCAAGCCCTACCAACCAGAGGTGAACAGGAGTGTGGGAAGAGCTTGGCACACAATGCCGGTCTCCTGGAGGAGTGGAGGGGAGGGGCCTGAGGCCTCATCTCTGTGGCAGACAGGCCAAGCTCTCATTCTCCTCACTGATCCCCAGGGTCAGTACTGAGGTCCTGCAGCATCATGGCTCTGGAGAATGGCACAGCCGTCATGCAACCCCACACAGATGGCTCTGTTCTGATCTGCTCAAAGATACTTGGTGCTAGACATGGTTGGTTAGAAGGTTAGCCAAGTTCAGTGCAAGTTCAATGTAGACATACATTTGTTAAACGGTTTCATTTTCTCATCAAGGTAATTTCTATGCAAGAATAAGAATATGTCACATATGGGTCAGGGGAGAAAAGAGTTTTAAACTAGTGAAAAAAATTGTCATTCTTATAAATATTCCACAGAGATTTTATTTGTTTCTATTTTTACATGAACCATTATTCTGAATAACAATTATCCACTTTAGAATTTTATTTCTTCCTTAATACGTAATTTTTCCTCAGAGAAGTAGAAGTGGAATAATTTCATATCAGTAATTTTCTGAATTACTGAACAGCCATTGGCTGCAAAAAAGACACATTTTGTCTTTGACCCCTATTCATGTTTTGTAATGCAATATATATAAACTAATATTAAGTATGATATTAATAGTGTTCAAGGTCCTAGATCTATGTAGCTATGACACAATAGCAACTGTCAAACAAGGCAAACACAAAAAAAATTTATAAAATATAACACCTATAAATGTCCTTTTTATTTTCCTTTTTAAAATCTTGCTATCAACCAGTCACCAAGCCTTTTACAAATTTTACATCATATCTCTACATAAACTTCTCTTTTTTATGCTCAGACATGTAAAGCCAGTTTCATATCCAACACCCCCATGCATGAACAACTGTCAACAAACTGTTCTCCACATCATACACTTTCTCTTTGAATGCGTAGAATCTCAAAAAATCAGACAGACAGGTTTATTGGGATGCAGAATCCCAGGGATAGTTTCTAAGTCTATGATGCTACCACAAGGATAAAGAAACCTCACAGATTTTCTCTGTTCTAAAGTGTGGAAATGGAGCAAAGCAGATCAATCTGTGCCATTCCTGCCCTGCTAGGTCTTTATAATTATTTGAAATCTCATTATCAAGCAGCTGCTCTGCCTAATTTAATCAATATCTAGTGATCAGATATCATGCGTGTACTCTGGGTATTGGCAAACAAACACAGTGGGATACTATTATGGCAATAAAGCAATTCCCTGAGTAGCATTTACTTAACTGGGTCAATATGCAGAATCCTTATAAATATGATAATTGCGTTACTCTAGGACTCAGGACAGCAGCAATTTAAGAACTACACAGTGAAGACTGAGGCTTATTTTATGGAAATCCTTGCTGTTTATGATGTTGTGGACATTGTAAAGGTCTCTTCAGGGGTTCTGCATTGTCTATTGGGCCACATGCACAAGGATTAACACTTTTCTTTAACACAATTTGTTCTGACCCATTCCACTCTCTCTACCCCTGATGGGAGCGGAGAGAAAGTGCATTAGCTGTAGCAGACATTATTGACACCTCCTGTTTAAAAAATCCTAGCATTGAGTTGGGTCAAACATCAAATCCCTATCCTATAGACCACAGCCTAATCTTAGACACACAGACAGACCCTCTGCTGTTTTATTACACAAGGCCTCAGTGACCCCAGTTAACCCCTTCGCTTTTAAACACTAAAATCCTCTAAGCAAACTCTGCACAAATCTCCTACACACAGCTGGGCCAATGCTTGAGACCGGGACTGTTGATAGTGATGGAGAACATAAGGACACAATCACTGTTGGTAATGATATGAATCCAAAATTATAGTGTATTTCAGACTGGTTCTAGCTGTAATTACTCTAATATGTTATTTGTTTATAATCTTCATCCCTTGTTGGATATAAGGCCATACTCTAATATGTTACCTTACCTTAATACATTGCCTTTTATGGTGAGGGGGATACAAGTGTTGCAGGGGATTTGGATTACGAACAGATATTTATATAGTCATGGTTAGGGGTAGGACACAGCTCTATTGGATTTGTCTGCTTTAGGCCAACCCTCAAAGTTAGTCTATGCACAACAATGAAACAGTCATTCATTTGTATTCAGTAACTGCTTTATGCTGGCCAGAATCCAACATGGGGTGTGAGGCAGACACACCCTGAATGAGCTCCCAGTCCATCGCAGGGCACCATGTACACACAATTACACAATCGTTCACACTGTAGCCAATATACCTACTGGCATGTTTTTGGGAGGTGGGAAGAGACCAGTGAACCTTGAGGAAACTCACATGGACAAATGCACAAAAACTCCACAGACAGTAACCTGAGCTCAGGCTTGAACAAAACAGCTGCAATGATCCTGTAGCAATGCTACCTGCTGCACCACTGTGCCACCCATGCATCATGCAACAAGCAACAATCTGTGTGGACTGTAAACAAGTAAACAAATATATATTTTACCAGAATTATGTAGAATTTTTTTTTATTTAGGCTAATTTCTGAACTTGCCTTTGCTGTTTGCCTGCAAATATCATGTTGGCTAAGGAGCCAGTTTAGCAAACTTTGAGCCGCCACGCTGACAAGCTAATAAGTGAATTGTTTGTATTTGAATTTAGGAAAGCTTAACTTTTTAGAAATATACAGTGGATATAAAAAGTCTACACACCCCTGTTAAAATGGCAGATTTCTGTGATGTAAAAAAATGACACTAAGATAAATCATGTCAGAACTTTTTCCACCCTCAATGTGAAATTACAATGTATAAAAATTAAGTGAAAAACAATCAGAAATATTTTAGGGAAAAAGAGAAAAAATGAAAAACTTACAATAACCTGGTTGCATAAGTGTGCACACCCCTAAACTAATACATTGTTGAAGCACCTTTTGATTTTATTACAGCACTCAGGCTTTTTGGCTGAGAATGGCACATCTTGAATTGGCAATATTTTCCCACTCTTTCTTGCAAAAACATTCTAGATCCATCAAATTGTAAGGGCATCTCCTGTGCACAGCCCACTTCAGATCAGCCCACAGATTTTTTTTTTTTTTTTTTGGATTCAAGTCTGGGCTCTAGCTAGGCCATTCAAAAACATTGATCTTCTTTTGGTTAAGCCATTCCTTTGTTGAATTGGATGTATGCTTTGGGTCATTGTCATGCTGAAAGGCGAAATTCCTTTTCATATTCAGCTTAATAGCAGACACCTGAAGGTTTTGCACTAAAATTGACTGGTATTTGTAGCTATTCATGATTCCCTCCACCTTCATAAAAAGGTGAAAAGGCTAGGCAATAGAAAGGGCTTCCGTCAAGCCACCCTACCCAACAGCCCAGACATGTCAAGAATAATGAGAGCTTGTGTGAAATTGTCACATTCAGAGAGTAATCAGTACTTGTCAGATATTCCTGCAGCTCCTTTAATGTTGCCTTAGGTCTCTTGGCAGCCTCCCTGGTAAGTTTTTGTGTTGTCCTTTTATAAATTTTGGAGGGACATCCTGTTCTTGGTGATGTCACTTTGGTGCTCCATTTTCTCCACTTGATGATGATGGCCTTTACAGTGTTCCATGGTATGTCTAATGCTTTGGAAATTTTTTTGTACCTCTCTCCTGATCGATACCTTTTGATAGTGGGACCCTGTACAGGCTTTGTCAGCTCTTTGCAGACCATGGCTTCAGAAGTCAGATGAAACCAAGAAGATGTGAAGAAAATCCTACTGAAACAGCTGGTCTTTATTTGAGGTTAATCAGAATAATTTCATTAATGACAGCTGTATGATAGTTACTTTTGAACATGACCTTGAATGTGATTGGTTCATTCTGAACACACCCACATCCCCAATTATAAAAGGGTGGGCACACTTATGCAACCAGGTTATTGTAAGTTTTTTATTTTTCCTATTTTTCCTTAAAATGTTTCAGATTGTTTTTCACTTAATATTTATATATTGTAATTTTACATTGAGGGTGGAAAAAGTTCTGACATGATTGATCTTGGTTTCATTTTTTTACATCACAAAAGCCTGCCATTTTAACAGGGGTGTGTATATCCACTGTATATAGTAGAAAATGTCAAAATTTGGCCATATGAAGAGTTTTGCGCTCTCAGTGCCGGTCCCAAGCCTGGATAAAATTGGAGAGGGTTGCGTCAGGAAGGGCATCCGGCGTAAAAACTGTACCAAAATCAAATACGCTGACCAATGATCTGTGACCCCTAACAGGAGCAGCCAAAAGAAGAACAACAAACAAATACAATCACAACTTTTACTTACTTGAAAGTGTGGTACGTTACAAAATAACAGCTTTGAAATCTGTGCTTTGCTCACATTTTAAAGAGCAAACATATGAGGTAAAATGAGGAAAATTATATTTCTACATTGTTTTGAGCTAATTAACAAGTTAATTTAGGAAATATTCTAGCAGTTTCCCAAGTTACTATTTATAGAGCATTGTGATGTCTTCCTGAACAAGGTATAACTGGTAATATACTAAAAAAAAAAAAAAAACATGACAATGGCTCAAACTCTGATATTGTGAATTTTCCATTCCATCCCTGGAGACCTGGAATTATATGAATATTAGTCCGATATGTCTAGTCAGTACACAGACTCCTCTGAGTCTCCATCATTGGATCCTTGTCATTGGGCTATAGATAATAATGGAGCTGTTACACCTTTGAAGGCCACAGCACATGGAAAATGTCTCTGTATTGATCTTGAGATAGTGGATATTAATAACATAATACTTACAGTTTCCTTTATAGTTAATAAAGGTAAAGATAAGAACTCATACTGTAATCATAAAAAGGTAGATGTGTGGTCTTCGCTGAAGAATGTTTCTGTGTGTGTGTGTGTGTGTGTGTAGAGCTTTCCTGGAAGGACATGTGTGTTTGAATGTAATCTCCTGATAGCACCCTCGCATTGATTCGATCTTCTGCTCCCAAGCTGCCACACTGCCCCTCTGGCAGTGTGAAAAGGGAGAGCAGGTGTGTTTTCCACAATATTTTACACTCTCTGATGAGAGCACAGGGCATCTAATTACACTCTGCTTTCCTCCTCACACATCTTCACACATACACACACAAATACACACACATCCTCAAACTTGTAAACCCTGTATGCACACAGTTCTATGTACAAATACACACACACTTTCACTTATATACATGATGAGACAAAGAGACCAAGAACCTCCCTTCTGCAAGGGAGGGTGCAAGTGAATGTCATTGAATGCACACTCATTAGGATTCTACAAACAAAAAAAATGGTAATTTCCTGTTTCAGTCTCTCTGAAAGCACTCTGAAACAGATGTGTAAAATAAGAGGGAGTATTTCTTTGCTTCAGTCCAAACAACTGAGCCATTGAGATAAAATTTAATAACAGTAGTAACATTCCAGAGAATATAAAGTGTACCATGCCAACATCCCTCTAAAGGGTGAAACATCAATAGTTGGGTGCAGACAATGACTATTATTACATCTTATAGCCTAGTTCATTTCAGTGCTCTGGAAGTCTGCTTTAAAACACTGACACCCCAACTTTATGAAATGCATTTCTCAGACGCACAGCTACAAACACACAGGCTGTAAAGAGACAGACAGGGCTAATCGTCCTGCTGCTGGCACACATACACTGTCTCTTATTGCATTTATTCACAGTTCATGAGAGTCACAAAGCATAGCAAAGACACACAATATTGGCCCAAACTCAATTTCCATATTTGCTGTACTTCTTCCATGCTCAGATATTTTAAATAAATGTGGTTTATTGTACTTAACAAATATTATTAATTATACAGCATACAATTTCAAAATCTAGGTCTAGTTAAAATCTTTAACATGATCTTTAACAAAAATCTTTAACATGACAATGAGCACATTGTCTATCCTTTGTAGTTTCATTACTCTAAAAGGGATGTTTTCAAAAATATAATGGTAGGTAAATTATATTATACCACAGTGCTGTTGAATGCCTGATTCTGAAGGTGAGAAAATCAGAAGGTGTTGATTATTCTTCTATAGCACCTCAGTCAGTAGTTCTAGCTGCAGTGTTTACATTAAGGTGCTCATTCTAATATATTGTCATTTTTGTAAAAGCAAATAATTCAAAGGGACTTGTATGGCAAAAGAACCACATAAGCAAAGCCTAATAAAAATTGTGTTGTTTAACAAAGAAAAACATATAATCACTGATATGGTGAAATGTCCCCTGTGAGGGGACATTTACGTAATATTTATAGAAGGAGTCTCCACTGTCAAGGCTTTGCAATGGTCAGTAAGTTTTCCACCACAGGAAAGACTGTGCTTTCTGTTTTTTTGGCAACTTTCGTGGTTTTTGCCTTCTTAACTTCATGAGAAAGAAAAAAGGGGGGCTGGTGAAGGAACGGCTGGTTTTTTTAGGTGTTATCAGAGACATTCCACAACATTAAATGTAACACTGCAGATGTTGTGCAACATTCAATATAACTACACTATAACTAATCAGTTAAAATGTATAAGGTTTTGTGTGTGCAAAATATTTATTCGTATGTTCTTTTGCACCCATCAAGGTGATCAATAACATGTTGCTTGTGGTTGTATTATGATACTGATGTTGCTATTGTGGATTACTCTGTGGCAAGTTAGCCTTCTTCAAATTGTATAATTTGACCACTCATAGTTTAATTGATTGCCTCATGACCACCATGCAGCTCCTCTTAATATTAGCAACCCAACCCCTGTGTTTATCTCTCTGTTTTTCCTGCTACTGATTTGCAATTGTTTCTGCTGGTGGAAACTTAGTCTTGCACCACTTTTATCACAGAATCAGCTCCTTTACGAGTTGATTACATTGTATTCTGTCTCATTAATAAGTTGCATTTAAGTTGTCCATAGTTTTTGCTTTAGCCAAGAATAGTTAACATAGTTAATATGTTCTTTCTTTCAAATATTTTGAAAGAAAGATCTTTGAACTTTGCATTGAAATCACACACAGACACACACACACACACACACAAATCTTTCCTCAGAGAAATTACTGAGTGTTGTGGAGTAGAACTTGGTTTGTAGACTATACAAACTGGTATCACAGTAGGTTGATGGTGATTGCTGCTTTTTACAGTCAACTAGCATCTCCTAGTGGCCATTTCTGCAGATACATTTGAGGAAATGTTTATCATGTACATGTATTGATACTCGATTATTGATGCCCTCATACAGGTATTGATGCAAGTACTGATGCTCTCCATGTGACACACACACACCTACATATATACATATAAATATGAATATACATACAGTGTTACGAAAAAGTATTTCCCTCTGCCTGATTTCTTCTGTTTTTGCATATTCCTCAGACGTAATTGTTTCAGATCTTCAAACAAAATTATAAACCTGAGTAAACACAAAATACAGTTTTTTAAGTGATCAGTAAATGACTCATTTATATACACACTCACAAAGCACTTTGTTAGGAACACCTATATACACCTACTTGTCGGGGTCCTTTCTGTCAGCCAAGAACAGAAAGCTGAGGTTTTAGTGGGCACAGTCTCACCAAAACTGGACAGTGGAAGACTGGAAAAATGTAGTTCTGATGAATCTTGATTTCTGCTGAGGCACACAGAAGGTAGGGTCAGAATTTGGCACCAACAGCATGAACCCATGGACCCAACCTACATTGTGTCAACAGTCCAGGCAGGTGGAGGTGGTGTACTGGTGTGGGGAATGTTTCCTTGGCACACTTTGGGCCTGTTAATACCAATCAATCATCACTTGAATGTGCATCCCTTCATGGCCACAATTTACCCATCTTCTAAAGGCTACTTCTATCATGATAATACACCATATCACAAAGCAAAAGTCTTCTCAAACTGGTTTCATGAATATGACAATGAGTTCAAAATTCTTCAGTGGCCTTCCCAGTCACTGGATCCGAATCCAATAGAACACCTTCGGGATATGGTAGAACAGGAGATTTGCAGCATAAAAATAAACCATAAATTTTTTTTTAAACATTTAATTTCATTATTTTTAAAAGCATCTTTACTTTACAGCATTTTCTTTGCATGTGACTAAGACTTTTGCACAATTATTTATATATATAATATGTAAAATTTCCTCCTTAGTTACTCATCAACCCATTAACATAATTTAATTGATAATTGGGTTCATTTAGACTAGACACGCCCAGGCTTGATTATTGCTAGCCCTGTTGAATCTAAGCATCACTTAAATAGAACATTTCTAGCTATGTTAACTAGGTTAAATGGTCTCAACATGCAGCACACTATGCCAGGATTAAAAGAAATTCCAGACGAGAATTTATTTAAGCAATATAACACAAGCAAGAGTTCTGTTATACTGAATATCAGCATGGCTGTGATTCGTTCACAGGTAATCACAGCCATGCTAATATTCAGTACAACAACATGATTGCAATTGTGATATTGCTTTTATACAACAGTCCTATAAACAAGAAATTAATATAGAGTAACTGACATTTCAGACACAATATGGCCAAATATTTTGTTTATTTTTGCTCTGTCAACAAAGTAGCTGTGTTGCCATGCAATGCACAGACTGACTGAGAGCACATAATAAGTGTAATAACCGTTTCAATGTAACAAACTATTGCTAGAATTGGAATCTAGCGAACACAGACAAGTAGAGTGATACAAACAGTGAAATGTACTAGTGCTGTTACACTAAATATCAGCACTCTTGGAACGCCGCAGTCCAATCAAATTAGTGCACCAGAGCTAATTGTTGTATAATGAAAAATATCAGTCTGGAAAGGGTTACAAAGCTACACAGGCCAAAAGTATGTGGACACCTGACCAGTCTAACCCATATGTGCTTGTTGAACATCCGATTCCAGATTTAGTCCCCCTTTGCTGTTATAATAACCTCCACTCTTCTGGGAAGTTTTCTACTAGATTGTGGAACCTGGCTGTGGGAATTTGCCTATTCAGTCACAAGAGCATTAGTGAGGTCAGGCACTGATGTCCGGCAAGGAGGCCTGGCACGCAGCTGGCATTCCAGTCCATCCCTAAGGTTTTCAGTGGGGTGGAGGTCAGAGCTCTGTACAGGCCACTCGAGTTCTTCCACACCAACCTTTGCAAACCATGTCTTTATGGACCTTGCTTTGTGCACAGGGGCATTGTCATGCTGGACGTTTGGACCCCTTAGTTCCAGTGAAGGGTAATCAGAATGCAACACCATACAAAGATATTCTAGACAATTGTGTGCATCCTACTTTGTGACAGCAATTTGGGAAGACCCACATAATGGTATGATGGTGTCCATATACCCTTGGCCATATATTGTATTTCTAAGGTTCTGGAACATAGTATTTCAAAGGCTCTGTGGCTCTCAGGGAACCACAGTGAGGGCCATTATCTGAAAATGGACAAAAGTTGGAACAGTGGTGAGTCTTCCCAGAAGTGGCCAGCCCATTATCAACAACTCATCCAGGAAGTCACAAAAGAACCCTCAACATACATCTAAGGAACTGCAGGCTTCGCTCACCTCAGAAAAAGTCAGCGTTCCTGATTACACCATTAGAAAGAGACTGCACAAAATTGGTGTCCATGGGAGAGTTGCAAGGTGAAAATCACTGATAGCCAAAAGGAACATAAAGGCTTATCTCATATTTGCCACAAACACCTTCATGAATCCCAAGCTTTTGGGATGATGTTTTGTGGACTGATTAGTGAAAAGTGGGACATTTTAGAAGACATGGGTCCTGTTACCTCTTGCATAAAAAAATAACATGGCATTCCATAATAAGAACATCATACCAACAGTTAAATAGGGTGGTGGTGGTAGTGTGATGGTGTGGCAATGCTTTGCTGTTTCAGGGCCTGGCAAATTGCCATAATTAACAGAACCATGAATTCTGCTCTCTACCAGAAAATCCTGAAGAATAATGTTTTGGGCATCAGTCCATTACTGAAGCTCAAGTGCAATCGAGTTAACAGTCCAAAGCACAAGAGAAAGTCCACCTCTGAATGGCTCAAAAGAAACAAAATTAAGGTTTTGGAGGGGCCTAGTCAAAGTCCTGACTTGAACCCCATTGAGATGCTGTGACGGGACCTTAAGTGGGCAGTTAATGCTCAAAAGCCCTCCAGTATGGCTGAATTATAGCAATTGTGCAAAGAAAAGTAGGCCAAATTCCTCCACAGTGATGTGAAAGACTGACTCCAGTTATCAAAAACATTTGGTTGCAGTTGTTGCTGCTAAAGTTGGCACAACCATTTATTAAGTTTAGGGGCAATTACTATTTCACATTGATGATATAGGTGTTGCATAACCTTTTTTCTTCAATAAATGAAATGATCATTTAAAAACTATTTATTTTACTATTTTAATTTATTTACTTTATTCAAATAAAATGCAACACCTGACAGTACGCGAGACTACATAAAGTGCAATACACAACAGTGTGAGACAAGTCCAGGACAATAAATACACAGAACACATTGCCCTCTTTCTTAGAGCCTCTGTAGTGTCCAGGCTTCACCTCTACACTTTCTTTGCCTTCTGCCTTCCAAAAAGGGTTTGTTTTTTTTTTGTTCATTCTAGTCCTTCTTCATTATAAAATAGAAGTAAATGTGACTAGTAAACATATCATTTGAAAAATTGACAATAGACTTATTTTAATATTTTAACTTAGCTGAGAATACAATCAAATTAAAAGATTATCAAAAGATTGTATATGTACCCTTTTGGCTAACCTTTGGGTTTTCAATCAAATATTACATCTCCTTTAGCATATGATAATAACGTTCATAAAAATGCATTTGAAGGAAAGTGCTAACTGCCCTCTTCCATACACCTGATCTCATAGATTGGTGGTGTTGCCATGACTGAAAGGGGAATGAGTAACGCTATCCCTACCATCCACAGAGCATGCACTTATGGACTCCCAGTGGCTGTGGCATCATCGGGATTTGTACTTGAAATCCCCCGACTATAGAGAGAAGGCTTTTCTGTTGTACCATATAGAAGCCGCTCCTTTTTAGCTTTGAGCATCTTCCCCTGTAAGGGCCTCTGCACAGCCCTGGCTTGTTGGCCTCAAATAAGGAACTTATTAGCCTGTCAGCTTGTGAAAGACTAACACAGTAGCAGTCGCCTTATTCTAAATTTAGGTACAGCAAATATAATGTTCTGATAATCACAGTACAGAAATCTTCCCTGTTTTCAGCTACTTTCACAAGTGCATGAGTGTTTAGTGACCAAAAGTTTTCAACGTAAAATCAAGTTCAAAACAAAGAGCTACTGTTAACCCTTAGGTAAATGCTTAAGGCCCTTAACCTTTAAAATACTCTGGTTTGATTGAATCAGCTACGAAGTAGAACTGATTAAGGATTGTTTTGTTATGACTATGCATCAGGTGAGAAATAATTAGCAAAACAAGTGCACTGTGGTTATGCTGGGGAACTCCTCACAGTACTATGCAGTGTCAAACCTGCACGCTGTGCACACAAAGGCAATATGTCTCACACACTCACACAGAGCACTCACACATATACACAAACACAGAGAGAGAGAGAGAGAGACAGAGAGACAGAGAGAGAGAGAGAGAGAGAGAGAGTAAAAACTGCACATAAAAACTGTTGGTGTACAGCAATCTTCAAGTCATGCCACAGATTCTCAGTTGGATTGAGGTCTGGGTTTTGACTAGGCCATTCCAAGATATTTAAATGTTTCCCTTTAAACCATTCTAGTATAGTTTTAGCAGAATGTTTAGGGTCATTGTCCTGAACTCCAAACGTGTTATCTTATTTTTTTCTTTAAAGAATAACTTTTTTCTGGCCACTCTTCCATAAAGCCCAGCTCTGTGGGGTGCAAGGCTTAAAGTGCTCCTATGGACAGAGTCCTATGGACTCCCATCTCTGCTGTGGATCTCTGCAGCTCCTGCAGTGTTATCCTTGGCATCTTTGCCCTCCTTGCCCGACCTGTGAGTTTTGGTGGGCAGCGTTCTCTTGTCAGGTTTGTAGTGGTGCCATTTTTTTCCATTTTGTTATAATGGATTTAATGTTGTTCGGTAGGAGGTTCAAAGTTTGGGATTTTTTTTAAACCCTGATCTATACTTCTCCACAACTTTGTCTCTGAGCTGTTTGGAGAGCTCCATCATCTTCATGCTGTTTGCTTAGTGGTGTTGCAGACTCAAGGGATTTTCAGAACAGGTGTATTTATACTGACATCACATGACAGATCATGTGACACTTTGATTGCACACAGGTGGACCTTAATCAACTAATTCTGTGAATTCTGAAGTTAATTGGTGGGACTAGATCTTATTTAGGGTTTTCATAGCAAATGTAACGGGTAGTATTCATAGTATTCATTACACTATCCAGCAGACATTAACATTAAGACAAAGTTAATACGGTCATAATTCTGTTCAATATACAAAGCCATATTTCAATTTGTTCAATATTTTGTTTAATGTACAAAGTAATTTCGTTTTAACATTAATTGTGTTCGAAAGAGGTGGAAATGGAATGGGGAAATCGTCAATTAATTAATTATTTTATTTTGTCGTGCTTATTACAAGGAAGCCCGAATAGGCGGTGATCGGCAAAAGAGACCTGATCCGTTAGTCTGGGATCGACCGCTTATGTCTCGACTCGCTTTCTCAGGTGAGATCGCGAGAGTTTCCTCATATGAGTAAATGTTCTCACTGAGGAAACATCACAGCATCACTCGCGATTATTTCTCCCTGTTTTTCTCAGGTATCAGGTCACTAGAATGATTATAATACATTTCTAAAATGGGTTTGAATGTTAAGAGTATGTGTATGTAATCGTTGAACGAGAAAGGGTAAAGTTTCACTAAGTGTGTTAATGCGTGTATATGAGCGAAGCACATGGTGGCCGGGCCGAACACATGGCTGTGTAATGTGATTTCCCCCATGCTGTAAAATTTAACAGCGCACATGTATTTTCTATTATGCTCCATATTGTTTATTTCGGAACTGTTATGAGTTTTGTGAGAGTATGCTTAACCGCATTAATATTTTATTTACTGTTACTGGGGAAGAGAATGAGAAATGTTTCAAGGAAATTTTGCATATGGTTATAGGTTAATATTTGCAACACAAAGGAATTATATACACTACTGTAACCGATCTGTTGTGAATGTGAGTTGTTAAGTGTGTTTAATATAAGAGATATGAGTAAATGTTCTCACTGAGGAAACATCATAGCATCACTCGCAATTATTTCTCCCTGTTTTTCTCAGCTCAGGGCGTGACACAAAGGGAGTGAATACATATGCATTCACAACTTTTCAGTTTTTATTTATTTTTTTAAACAAGGTATTTATTCATTACACTTCAACAATTTGGGTTATTTTGTTAAGTCCGTTACACAAAATCCAAATCCTTTGTAATTCCAGATTGTAATGTAAAAAACAGGAAAAACACCTGGGGGGTGAATACTTTTGAAAGGCACTGTATGTATAAGGTGTGAAGGAGGGCCTCCAGCCCTGGCACATGGAACACTTACTCCTCACACAACTGCCCCCTGGGTGCTGAAGGGACAGCGCCACTTCAGCACCAATGCTGTGGAAAGCACGAGAGCACATGGCTGTAAGGCGGGGCAGCAGAACAAAGCATAGCTGGCAGCCAATAAAGACAGCGGCAGCTCCTCACCCTCATGCAGAAGCCTAGAGGCTGTAATAGGGCACGGCATACAGATAGAGGTGAAGGGGTTGTTGTACTCATATGGAAAGTTTGACTTGTCTTTCTTTTTTCACAGAAACAGATGACAGAGCTGAAGACGCCACCCCCCCTCGGCGCCACGACGCGAGTCTGCGACCTCCTCACATACAGGACGTCTCCCAACTTCGCGGCAGCACCAATCATCACCTGACACCCACACTGCCACCCCACGAGGGCAGTGGCTCTCCAGCCACATTCCTCACTGCGGCCCAAGACCCAGAAAGCCAGCAACCCTCACTTTTCCTCCACCAGCACCACCATTCCCCCTCACCTGTCCACTGAACCAATAAACTTACCTGTGTTTGCACTAAATCTGCCTGTTCTGTGTCTGCGTTCTGCCTGCCGCATCTGTGAGACACACCTGCTGGAGACCAGCCTCCAGCAACAGGCAGTGACCCACAAGCTAGCACAGGGGCTCCACACCACCACGGAGGAACTTCTGACCCTCCCTGACCCCCGCCGGGACGCCCAGTGCCTGCTCTCCAAAATGACGGTGGAGAAGAGAGGCCTACCTCCACACCTTTGAGTGGGTCACCACCCACTAGGGATGGCATAAAAGGGTCTGGGCCCAAACCCTTGCACCATTTCTTTCTGGGGAGGACCAACTGGCCTAGTACACCTTGCGCCAGGGGAGGCCGCAGACTACGACACCCTCAAAGATTAAATCCTGGCATGATGTGATCTCTTCCCCTCCAACGCGTCGACAGAGTTCCACAAGTGGACCTATAAGCTCGGAACCACTCCCAGGGCCCAGAAGAACGACCTGCTCTGCCTCACGAAACAGTGGCTACAACCTGAGCGGCTCTCCGCAACAGAGGTCGTCGAAAAAGTTGCCATGGACCAGTTCCTGAGGACTCTGCTGCCCAAAGAGCACAAGGTGGTTGGGATAAGAGCCCCCCACGACCCCAGAGAGATGGTCGAAGCACTAGAGTGCTTCATATAACAACAGAGAGGGCAGAATGCCAAAAAGCCGCTCCGCCTATGCCTCACTCCGGGACAAGCCCATGCCCACCAACCCAGGCCCGTCTCCTGCTCCATGAGCCAACAAACTCTGGTTAGCCAGCTGCACCCTCCATACTCACACCCAGCCACAAGCGTCCACCATCACTGTTGAGGTAGATGGCACACCCATCCCAGCTCAATTCAGGGAGCATGGTCATGCTTGCCCAGCCGGCAGCCCTGGACACGCAGTAACATGCAGCCAAGGTGTGCAGGAGCCTCTCAGTCTCCTGTGTGCATGGAGATGACAGGGAGGTCCCCGCTACTGAGGTCCAGGTTGGGGACTGATGGCGTGAGTGGCCGTTGTTGGTGGGGCTTGTGCTGGACCTTCCGGTGCCACTAATCCTGGGTCAAGACTGGCCCCACCTGCTCGCACCAAGATGGCCAGATCCAGCTGTCAGAGGAGATGACCAAGGCAGAGCTCTCCCCGGGTTCGGGCCACCTACCTGGCCCAGGAGAAGGATGACACCGATGCAGGAGCGGAAGGTGAGCCACACATTACCACTAACCCTGTCTCCTCTGTCTTCCACCCGTGAGGGCAACTTCAGGCATGGGCAGAAAGGAGACAACCGCCTGAAGTACTGCTGGGGCCAGGTGCTACATGTAGAGGCCGAGAACCAAAGGCCCAACCTGACGCTACCCACATCCTACTTTCAGAGTCAGAGACAGCCTCCTCTACTATCACACATATGATAGGGGCCAAGCCTGCGGTCTCCTAGTGGTACCCCTCTCCAAGGTGGACATGGTGATGCAGCTGGCCCACTCACACCCCTTGGGTGGTCACCTGGGGGCCCGCAACACACTGGAGAAGCTCAGAGACTGCTTCTATTGGCCAGGTATGGAGGCCGAGGTAAGAAACTTCTGCCAGGGGTGCCCCCACTGTCAACGCACCTCGCCCAGGAAGCCAGCGCCTGCCTCCTCATCATCAGCATGTCCTTCGAGAGGGTCGGCATGGACCTGGTAGGGCGGGTCCCGAAATCTGCCTGGGGGCCACGAATACTTCCTGGTCATTGTGGATTACGCCACCTGGTACACCAAGGCGGTCCCCCCTCTGGAAAGCCACCTCTCAGAACATCGCTAGGGATCCTGAAGGACCTTCTATCTGACCAAGGTATGCCCTTTGTCTCTAAACTAATGTCTGATCTCTGCCAGCTGTTGCAGGTCAAACATCTCAAGACGGCAGTGTATCACCCCTAAACCAATGGCCTGGTAGAGCGCTTCAACCAGATGCTCAAGGGGATGCGCCGAAGAGAGTTGGATGAGGAAGGAAGAAATTGGGATCTGCTCCTGCCCTATGTACTGTTTGCTATCAAGACAGCCCAGACATCCATGGGCTTCACCCCTTTCTAGCTCCTCTTCGGGCAGAGGCCTTGAGGACTGGTGGATGTGGCCAAAGAAGCCTGGGAGGAGCAGCCCTCACCATACCGCACTATCATCGAATACGTCCAGGAGATGCAGGAAAGGATCAACTGGCTGGCCGCCATCGTCCAACAGCATATGGAGGAAGTGCAGACCTAACAACGCCGGGTCTACAACTGCCCTGCTCTACCCTGGGAGTTCCAACCAGGTGACCGAGTGCTCTTCCCATCGGCCAACTATAAGTTCCTGTCCAGTTGGCAGGGCCATACACTGTCCTCAAGAGGGTGGTTCTGGTGAATTACCACCTGCAACAGCCTGGTGCCATGACACCCAACTCTATCACACTAACCTCTTAACAATTTGGATCGAACCTGCCCCAGTGCTGTCTGCATATGCACATGTGTCCCCAGAGCCACCAGAGTGTACCATGGTCTATAAAGGGGAAGAGCTGAGCTCCTCACAGCACCAAGACCTAACAGAGCTCATGGACCAGTTTGTTGATGTGTTCTCATTGACACCAGGGATGACACATCTGGTCCAGCATGAGATAAAGACCCCTCAGGGAGTAGTGGTAGGACAGCGGCCCTACCTCGTCCCTGAGGCTCACCGCAAGGCTATCGAGGAGGAAGTTAGCCAGATGCTAAGGGATGGCATCATCAAAGAATCTGCCAGCCCCTGGTCCAGCCCCATCGTGGTGGTCCTGAAGCCCATCAGGACCCTCAGGCTTTGTAATGACTTCCAGAAGCTCAACCAGGTGTTGGATTTTGACAGCTATCCCCTCCCCCTTGTGGATGACCTGGTGGAGTGCCTAGAGAGGGCCCATTTCATCTCCACCTTGGACCTTACAAAGGCATATTGGCAGGTAGTCCTGTCCCCAGATGCCAAACCTAAAATGGCGTTCAGCACTGCTAGCAGCCACTGGCAGTACAGAGTCCTGCCTTTCGGGCTGCACAGGGCCTCTGCAACATTCGAGTGCCTTATGGACATCGTCCTACACCCCCACTGACAATTCACTGCAGCCTATGATTCACTCCACCACCTGATCAGACCACCTACACCACCTCAGGGAGGTCCTGGGCAAGCTCCGGAAGGCCGGGCTGATAGCGAACCCATGAAAGTGTCATCTGGACCTGACTGAGGCACAGTACCTGAGGTACCACATCATCCAGGGACTACTGAAACCACAGGAGAAGAAGATTGAGGCTGTAAAAGGGTACCCATAGCCCATGACAAAGCAACAAGTATGTGCCTTCTCGGGGTTGGCAGGGTATTACCAAAGATTTGTGCCTAAATTCTCTATTCCAGCCTCCCCCCTCTCAGATCCTTTATCATCTACACCAACACCTCTGAGGCCAGGCTGGGCACCATGCTCTCCCAGCACTTCGACACTGAGGAACATCTGGTATTGTCCGGAAGCCGAAAGCTGACCCCCGCCGAACAGCGATACGCCACTGTCTAACGAGAAGCCCTGGCCATAAAGTGGGCCATCAAGGAACTGAGCTATTACCTGGCAGGCCGACAATTCACCCTGGTCCCAAACCATGCCCCACTACAGTGGATGGCCAAAGCCAAGGACAGCAATGCTCGGGTAACTCAGTGGTTCCTCTTGTTGGCAACACTGATTGCCTTTCCTGGAGGTACAGCTTCTGCACACAAATGTCACTGGCAGTAGGCTCAGAGGGTGGGGGGGTGGGGGGTACTCTGACGGAGGGCCTCCAGCCCTGGCACATGGAACACTGCACACTCCTCGCTCAACTGCCGCCCGTGTACTGATGGGACAGCGCCACTTCAGCACCGATGTTGTGGAGAGCGAGAGCACATGGCTGGAAGATGGGGTGGCAGAGCAAAGCATGGCTGGCAGCCAATAAAGACAGCAGCAGCTCCTCTTCCTCATGCAGAAGCCTAGAGGCTATAATAGGGCACAACAAACAGAGAGAGGTGAGGGGGTTGTTGTACTTATATGGAAAGTTTGACACGTCTTTCTTTTTTCACAGAAACACACGACAGTGCCGAAGACACTGCTCCCCCGTCTGCGCAGTGCCGCAAGTCTGTGACCTCTTCACTTCCAGGACACCTCCCGAATTCAAGCTGCTGCCACTCATTGCTCAACAACCACGCTGCCACCCCACGAGGGCAGCAGTTCTCTAGCCACATTCCTCACTGTGGCCCACAAGCCAGAAAGCCAGTCACCCTCACTATTCCTCCACCAGCACCACCATTTCCCCTCACCTCTCCACTGAACCAATCAACTCACGTGTGTTTGCACTAACTCTGCCTGTTCTGTGTCTGTGTTCTGCCTGCCGCACCTGCAAGACGCTACAAAGGAAACAATGAGCAAAATACAACAGGTATTCTGAGTTTATCTTATGGTGTATGAACCATCAGTTGGCTATGAACAGCACAGAAGAGTGCAGTTCTCATCTCTTCACCTATACTGGACTTATCACTGAAAATTGATACTCACCAAGTTTTACGTTGCTTGCCCAGAAGAGGAAAAAAACTTCAAAGCTTCCTACCACAGACAGCCCCAACCTGTGTGTGTGTGCACTTCTCTGAAATTATTTGTTACACTGTTTCTGATTATCAGTTCCCACATCAAATAAGATACTTCGCTAGTAGCCAACATATGCTGACATCACAGGTTTGATGGGGATTACTGCTTTTACTGTAAACTAACTTCTCGTGGTGGCCATTTCTGCAGAAACTATTTAGGAAAGGTTTATGACATGTAATACACACACACACATATCTATATTTATATTTGCATTTATAGTTGATTAGAACACATTTTCTGTTCAATCTAAATAATTTATTCATATTTGATTATGTTCCTGTTACGCAGCTGAAGAAGGACTTTTGTCTTTCTAAACTTTGTGTAATCCACAAGCATTACTATTGCTATTACAATAATTATTATGTGTTATTATTATCACAGTAGTTACTCCCTGGCTTCGTTTTCAGAATTATACATATACTGTATATATATATATATATATGTATATACAGTACATATAATCAAAAAATGTATTATTATAATGAATATTAATTTGATATTCTTTATTCAAACAAAAGATAAAATAATAATAAACTTTATTAATCCTCAAAATTAGAATAGCAGGATGTAAAGTATGATATAATGAAGGGTGTGTGCAATGTACAAAGTAGAAAGTAGTAGGTCTTGAAATAGTAAGCAAGTCTCTTAATTGATATACTACATACTGATATTAAATATTTAAATAATTAATCTTGAATTCCACACTTACAAAAAATACAGACTAAAATTGTGACTGATGAGCTATATACAGTATTACAAAGTACATATAGTATTACAACAATGGATATACTGTATATATTATCTATATACAGTATATTAGCAATCTAGGAGGATTAATAGTGGCATCGTACATTCACATTGCGAATGTGAATGACTGTAGTTACAAGGCGCCACCTACAGTGACGGTGGCTAAAAGTGATCCTGAGCTGATCCAGTGTGCTGTCTAGGGGATAAGTGATATCAAATTCAAGTTTATCAGTCATCCTCTTTTTCATTAGGGTGTCTAGAGAGTCCAGGATTCACCTCATTACAAATGTCCCGAAAGGTTTTTTTTTTTTCAGTTTTTTCTGGTCCTTCTTCTTAATGAAATGGAAGTGAACTTAACTAATAAACATGTCATATGATTTTTGATAAATGAGTGTGACAGGAAAATTGACAGTAGGGTTATTTTAATATTCTTTTCTGAGTATCCAATCAAATACAGAAAAAAACATTCTAAAAATTGTTGACAAACTTTTGGTTTATTGATCAAATATTCCACCAGAGGCATCAGTCTCCTTCAAAGTATGTCAGTAATGGACAAGAAAAGGGTAAAAAGGAAACGTGGATTTTCCTCAGTCAAGACAAATATATCTCACAAGTGTCAATTATGTTGTCCTAACAAAATTGATAAATGCAAACTGTAAACAAAACAATGTATATTTCAACATAAAATATTACAACCTTCATTAAAGATCTAGGAGTATTTTAAAAAAAGTTCATGTATTAGATATAGGTTTAAGTGATACTGGTACATTATATATTTTGTACATTCTGAGGACTACATATTATTTACAGTATAGAGAAAAAAGACATAAATTTACAGATTAACATATGAGTAAAAGATTACTAAAAGTCTATTTTTAACCAATTAAGTCTAGGCCAGCCAGACCTAATACTGTAGTCCAAAGTTTGAATAGGCTTTAGATGAACAACCTATTACCTATTTATATTCAAATGAGTGCCAGCACTCATATAAAAAAAATTTGCATTTCAGTTTAGCTCACTCTCTTCCTTTCCCCTGCTTCCCTTTTCTCTTACCCCTTTTCCCTCCCCTGCCTGCCTTTTTGTCCTTTGGGCTCTTCTTTAGTCTCTTCATGTCACAAGAGTCGGTTCCCTTCATCACAACATTTTTAATAACCCACTCTGCCTTTGGATCCAAACAGAGGTTCCGGCCTTTACGTGTCTTGATACTGGAGCACGAGAATTCAACAACAAAAACACGAACAAATGATCAATCTCCATTATTCCTTTAACATGCAAAAATTTTAGAAGCAGTAACAAAATGTGTCTAAAAATGTGCAGGTCTTGTGTATAAAACCTACTGATCAAAAATGTATCAAATCCTGGCTGACAGTCTCTTCCCCATAAAGGCAGTAAAGATTGTGTACATGTACATGAATAGTGAAAAGAAACTCTCATTTATTGTGTTTGAGTACTCACATGATTGCGTCAAAGGGGCAAAGTCCTGCACTCTGGACTTTACAATCTGCAACATTTTTCACAGGCAGTCCTTTGATTGAATTTTTTTTCAAGCAGCAAATGCTGGGCCAACTCACTACTACAGGAAACACATTTTTTAAATGTTACTTCAGAAACAGAAGCTTTTCTGTTTGGAATACAGCAATGGTGTAGTGATACTCATAATCAGTCTTTATATAATTCACTATCTAAAATACAGTAAAATATTAAGAAAGTATCTGCTGAGATGAAGTGAGACACACACAGCGGTTCTGACTTACCTTCGCTGCCACAGAGACAGGACACCATGCAGACGAAGAGTGCATAGAACAAATTCATTGTGAAGCTGAGTGCTGACTGGAGAGAGTCTGGTTAACACTACACATTTCATACCTTATAACTTTCATTTCCATCTCCCCCTACACACTCAGCCCCCAACCCACAATTTGGTCGGAGAAAGCACAGGGGCGTGTACAAGTGCATTGTGTAAGAGCACAAGATACAAAAAAAGAAACAGACGTTGGGTGGTAAAGAACACAAGAAAGAAGCTCCACTGCACTGTGTGTCACAAGTCAGATGAAAGGAAAATATGACCCAGGTGTCATTTACCATTATTGACCACAATAGCCATTAGTAAGGGGGGAAATATTTACTGTCCAATCATATCCACAGTTCTGCGGACTGTAGAATATGACCACTGGAACGTTCCAGAAATGTTCCTGCAAGTATATTTTTCCTGCAGGTATATTTTAATATCTAGAAATATAACAGAGTATATAAACTCTAATGACCAGACAAGACCTTCTTTAACAGCTCATAAATAACAAGCAAAGTCATAACAAGGTTTTACTTTTGAATTTTCTAGTTCATCTCCAGAACGCACAGGAGTGTGTATATATCTGTGGGCTAAAGAGCACAAGAAAGACCCTCTCCACACAGTTCTGCTGCTGTGTGTCACAATGATTCTGAATGGAAACTTTGACCTAGGTGTCATCTACCATTATTGACCACAATAGCTTTTAGTATAGGGGGATATATTTACAGACTAATCATACATACTGTGGACTGTAGAATATGACCACTGGAATGTTCCAGAAACTTTCTTACAGGTATATGTTTCCAGCAGTTATATTTTTATATCTAGAACAGGGGTGTCCAATCTTATCTGGAAAAGGCCAGTGTGGGTGCAGGTTTTCATTCCAATCAGGCAGGATCCACACCTGATTCCACCTGTTTAATCAGTTGATCTTGGCTTTCAGTAGACTCAGGTGTTGTCCTGCATGGCTAGAATGAAAACCTGCACCCCTAGCGGCCCTTTAAGACTGGACGCCCCTGATCTAGAATATAATAGAGTATATAAACTCTTATACCCAGACAAGACCTTCTTTAACAGCTCGTAATTAAAAAGTAAAGCCATAACAAGGTTTTACTTTTGAAATTTCTAGTTCTCATACAAGGTTATTTGGCAAAATTGCACACATCTGTATTCAGACCTCAGATGTAACTATTGACTTAAGTGCTATTTAGAGTCACGCCCACAGGGTGGAGTTTAAAGTAGGTGCATATCTCAGTTGTAAGTAGTTCTGAACATTTTTACTGAGCACAGTTTCTAACATCAAGTGATATCGGCTTGAGTGAAGAGAAGTATTCAAGCACCACTGTCTCACAGTTTGATGTAACCATAATATATGAAGCTTAAATTCATGTTTTGGGCTGTAAATACATGCCCAATACTATGGAATGTCATTTGAGGACAATAGTAAATACATTAATATGACATTAATATTTAATTAATAGTGTCATCTCGTTATAGTGCATGAAAGGTTTTTTCACACAAAGGACATTGGAGGAGACATCATCTTAATCTGAGACAAAGCTTACTCCGAGGACCACAATGTCTTTTTTATCAATACGCTTAAGAACAACATTTAAACTGAGTTGTAGTTATAGTGTAAATAGGCAGACACTGACAAAGTGCGAGGATCCTTGTGCAGAAGCACATTTTTATTAAAAACACAATCCAAAATCCAGGGTAGCAAGGCAGACAGAGGTTAGCAGGTTATTTACAACACAAAACAAGTCCAAAGGATAATCCAAAGGAAATTCCAAGAGTGAGAGAATAGATGAATACACATAAAGTCTGTAATCAGAGACACAGCTAAGAACTCACACAAACATCGGGCTTAGCATCTATTAGCTGTTTATGTAGCAGTGAAAGCAGGAAGTAGCCAAAAATGTGTGCTAGAACTCCGGTGAGCACAACCTCTGCTGGCAGGGAGGGGGAAAGTGCAGAGTCACAATGATTCCACCATCATCGGTGAGGGTTGGGGTCAATATGTCGAATGCCGGGACAGAGGATCACTCTTCGGGACCGCATCCCTCCCAGTCCACAATGTACCAGAGTACCAATGTACCACAATGTCTCCAGAGTGAACATACTGCTCCATTGCTTTCAGAAAGAGACAAAGGATACAAAATCGGGTACACCAGGTAAAATCTCAGTAGCAGAGTTCCAATGATTTTGATCTCAGAGGCTTTCACTTTGGCAAGGGGGGCTTGGTGATCTCAGACTTCTCCTGTAACTCTGGGAATACAAATTGGGTTGTGAGGCACGTAAGAGTAACACAGGTTATTGACACTGGGGATAGCTGTGGAAAGCTATCCATTCATCTTCAGTAAGTGCTTGATCCTGATCAGGATCACAGTGGATCAAGAGAAGTGCTTTGAAGTGCAGCCTATCTTAGGGTGCCATCCTCACACATTCAAACACCCTTTCACACTTATGGACAATTTAGTATACCCAGTCCACCTACTGGCATGTTTTTAGATGCTAGGAACCTGATGCAAAACAGAATGAAGCTTTGTTCTTTACAGTGTTTATCACCTGCTCCTGTTCATTTGGTTTTCCTGGATGGAACTCTAAGGATTATTTTTATAATATAATTATAAGTGACCATGAATGGTGCAAATGTCATTCAGTTGCTACAAATGATCTAAAAACTGTAGTTATTATGGTGTGGGTATGAGAATAGTTATGGCACTGTCAATGAATCATTATTGCTTCAAACCAAATGAATGCCCTTGTAGAAATTCATTGAGATACAGTTTAGGCCCAGGTGTGTACTAGAGGTTACAGCACAATTCAGTTTTTACTAGTCGACCAGTAATTATAAAACAGCTTAGCCTTGCCATTAACTAGTCTTAGCATAGTGAAGCAATTCAGAACATTACATTCTGATTCAGAACATTGCTATTTTAGGCCATTTATTTAATGCTCAGAAACAACAGCAAAGACTGTATTAAAACACACTGCAATTCACAAATTGCCTGCTTCAATACTTTTTAGGCTACACTGTTCAAAGACAAATATAAATAAATCAGTTCAATAAATGTGCAATGGAATACTTAACTAGGAATGTGCATCAGGCCTAGGATCCAGTGGGTCTTGGGAATAGTTGGTTTGTACTCTTATAACATGTCTCACTGCCAGATATGAAGCTTGCCACATTGATTATCATATCCAGGAGGAGATACATGAACATTCGTAACAGAATCAGCAAGCTCAAGGTCAGCTTCTTCCCCACAACCATTACCCTGCTGAAATCTACTAACCCTGCTGCCAGGGTTAAAGTTAGAGTAAATAAAAGATTGTACAAATGATGCATTATATCTTATCTTCATCAGCAAAGCAGATGACCACTGAAATCCTCACTCATTCCTTGGTGAGTCAAGCTATGGTTTCCACTATGTGTATGGAAATTAACCCCTCTGGCCACCCACTCACTTCATACAGTGAAAAGCAACCCACACTTTCTCACCCAATCAGTGAGAAATTCATTCTACTTATCTCCCCCATCCAAATTGAGATGTTGTATAATTTAGCTATACCTTTGTCTCCTCCAAAGTTATGGGAACTCTCATAACTTTGTAATTCTCCCTTTTAGAATTCTCACAAGCCAACTCACCTGAAATGTTGCAACAGGTTAAGGTTATACTGTGATGGAGGATTTTTGATTGTAGCTTTTCACCTTTCCACTAGATTTTGGAACATAGCTGTGGGTATTTGCCCATTCAGCCACAAGCGCATTAGTGAGGTCAGGCACTGATGTCGGCCACTCGAGTTCCACTCCAACCTTAGCAAACCATGTCTTTATGGACCGCAATGTGCACAGGGGCATTGTCATCCGAAACAGGTTTGAACCTCTTAGTTTCAGTGAAGGGAAATTGTAATTCTACAGGATACATAGACATCCTATACAATTGTATGCTTTCAACTTTCTGGCAACAGTTTGGGGAAGATCATCATATGGGTGTGATGGTCAGTTGTCCACAAACCTTTGGCCATATAGTGTAAATCTAGAACATTATAAATTCTATTATAATTTTATATATAAATATAATAGATATACTTGTCATAATTAGACAAAAAAGTATTTGGACACTTAATATTATTCTGGTTGTCAGTTAATCCAGAGTTAATGTGAACTACACCATGTGTTTATTTTGCTAGTGGCACCTGTATGAAATTGACTACAAAGGTACATCCACTATACATCCACTATAAATTACCCTGGGACCAGCTGGTTAAAAGTAAAGTGTTGGCACAAAGAAGGTCACTCTATCACTTAATCAGATTGGCAAAACATGTTAAAAAAAATTCAACATACATGCAGACCCAGAAAGACCAACAGCAGACTGGGCAGGATAATTATGAAAAAAAATCAAGAAAAATAGGTGAGAAGCAGCAGCAAGGATTGCTTCAGACATCAATAAGCAATACCAGATATAACTAAAGCACAAACTATTCAAAATAGGATCAACGAGCATGAGTACAGAGGGAGAGTAATGCTTTTGGAGAATTGTCCCAAGTCTGTCTATTTTCAGATGAATCCAAATTTAACTTGGATGGATCTGATGGACAGTTTGTTTGGGGAAACCCAGGAGAAGAATTCCAATCAAACTGCACTAAGGGTACTATAAAGCACGGTTGTGGCTAGGACTCTTTTTCCTACAGTGGTGTTGGTGACCTTCTGTTCTGATGGCATCATTAACTTCAGAATCACAAACTTTCAGAAATCAGTGAAGAAATTATTCAAGCGACAGAAGATCATCTATTCAAGATGGATTTTTCAGCAGGATAATGATCCAAATCTTACCAGATTTGAAAGAATACTTCCTAGAGCCCTGACATAAACACTATAGATCATCTAAGGGATGCAATGGAGAAGAATTTGTCGACTGTCAATGCTCTAGTGTGGATGAATTCAAAGTTTTGTTGGTTGAAACTTGGAGGAAACATCCAACACAACTGTTACAAAAACTGTCAGATTCCATGCCCAGATGTTGTCAATTTATATTTTCAAGTGCTGCAAAAAAATAATTGTTAGTGTTTTTTATATATAAAAAACAAATAGTTTTAGAATTTTGAACATTCTAAAACAAAAAAGGAAATATGCAACATCTTAACTATTCAGTATTCAAGATGTTGCACAATTTCTAGGTCCCTATTTAAATTTAAGCAAATTTGTGATACTGACCATGTTAACTCCTTTGTACAAAAGGTCAGATTTACCGTGAGTCTTATTCCTTCCATTGAAGCACGTGTTCAGATGACACCCCAATTGGATTTGATTTAACATGGATCATCAGATTTTATACAAACTTGTGGAGTCTGTGTCAGCTTGAGTGCACGCTGTCATTAAATGACATACCAACTACTAAGAAATTCTAAAATTCATGTAAATATTTTTAAGATTCTTCTTTTCACTCATTGTTGCTGATAATATCATTTGTAATGAAAACCTTTGTGTTAAATTGAAAAGAATGCCAAACAGAAGCATTTTCACTAATATATAAACTGGTTTATGATATGAGAGGTTTGACAGAGGTATGAGAGAGGTTTATGATGATCTCCATGTAATACACACACATGCACACTGTAGCAAGACAATTCAACAGTGTTGGACATGACATTAATGGAATCTCTGAAATGAAGTGAATGGAATGAAGTGAGGAAAATGTAAGGAAAGAAAGAAAGAAAGAACTACTACACTCTCTAAATTCTGATACCCCATGAAATGAATGTCATGTTTTGCAGTTTGCTTACATAACTGATAAAGGACATTGGTTTGAAATTATTTTTGATTTTTTTTAACTGAGTTCAAGAGCACCACCAATGGTCTTAAGAAAAACACACAGAATAACATGAAGTGACTTCTTGCTGCACAGACACTTTAAATCAAGAATGGTGATTCTTGATTCTGACTCTGTGTTTACTGTAATGTCCTACTGTCATGTTAAATGTTCTTTTTTGTGATTGGAGTATTTATGCTCTACTGCCCATCTTTGTATGCACCATAGCTGTTTCCCACACCCCCTCCCTGCTTGCTTCCTATTCCTGTTGCACTTTATTTAGGTCATGTCAGCACTGTATATGTCATACATGTATCTTGCACCTTGGGTCCAGGAGAAACGTTATTTCTTCCTACTGTGTACTGCACACTGTATATGGCTGTGATGACAATAAAGATCTACTAGACTTGACTTGACACTGAGGGCCAAGTCTAACAAGCCCAGCGCAGTAGATTTATGGAGCCCATCAGTGTCAGGCATGTCAGGTGATTACACAGGGTGAAACACCCTTAGATTTCATGTGCATTTGGATTGATATTTCTCATTCTACTTTGGTGACATGTCTGTAACTTACTTTTTTTTTTTTTACATTTTATTGTGCTAATTTCATTCCATATGCTGCATATCAATGTTCATTCCATGAATGACAGTCAGTACAAATGAGTTCTAGGGAAGATCCTGAGCTGTTCCAATGTACTGTGTAGATTATATGTGATATCAAAAATTCAGTCAAGTTTATTCATCATCGTCCTCTTCATTAGGTCCTTTGGAGGCTCCATAGGTTACCTCACTATAGACATCATGAAAGTTTTCTTTATTTCAGTTTGTTCTGGTCCTTCTTCTTCATGAAATGGAAGTGAACATAATTAACACACGTCATATGATGTTGATTAAATGAATGTGTGAAAAAATTACAACAGGGTTATTTTAACAATCTTATCTGAGAATCCAATATAAGTTAAAAATAAATCAACATTATCAAAATATTGTGGCTAACTTTTGGTATATTGACCAAATATTACATCAGAGACATCAGTCTCCTTCAACCTAGGACAATAATGGTCATGAAAAACATTGAAACAGGTTTCTAGGTAAAAAAGAAAGAAAGAAAGAAAGAAAGAAATGGTTTTTGCTGGAGCTGTTATGTATCAAGACAAATACTTAAATCTAAAGTGTCAGTCATGTAATAGTAACAAAACTGATAAATGCAAACTGTAAATAATACAAATGGTGGAATTCCCCTATAGAGTAGAACAAGCACAGTGTGTGCTAATATACGGATGTATTTAATCAAGCAAAAAAGACAACATTCATTAATGATCTGGGAGCATTAAAAAGAAGGCATTTATTAGACAAAGGTACATTTAACTGACATGATTCCATTATATATATTGCACACACTGAAGAGTACATCCTGTTTGCTCTATAGAGAAAAAAGTTGTAAAGATTTTACAGATTAACAGATTAATAAACGTTTATAAAAGGCTATTTTTAACTAATTTTCTTCCAGTGTTTTCATTGGAAGGTTTTATTGAAGGTGAACAACCTATTACCTATAGTATACATATTTAAATAACTGAGTGTCAGCACTCATCAAAACACTTTTCATTACAGTTAATTATATTTTAACAGTAATCTAGTTTCAACTTCCTTTCTCCTGCTACCCTTTTGTCTTTCCCTTTTTCCCTCCCCTGCCTGCCTGTTTGTCCTTTCTGGGGTTCTTCTTTGTTAAGGTCATGGGGTTCTACTTTGTTAAGGTCACATCACAAGCGTTGGTTTAACAACCCATTCCTCCTGTGGATTGTAACAGAGTTTCCGGCCTTTATGTGTCCTGATACTGATGAATTCAATAACAAAACATATACACAAGTGACCAATCTTTGTGACTCCTTAACAGTCAACAATTCCTGAAGTAGTAACAGCCTAAAATGTGCAGGCCTTGTGTATAAAACCCATTTATGACAAATTCTTGACTGACAATTTGTTCCTTGTAAAGGCAGTAACAATTGGAAATTGTGTAAATGATAAATGTTGAAAAGGAAATCTAATTAAATGTGTTTGAACACTCACATGATTGTGTCAAATGGGCAAAGTCCTGCACTCTGGACTTTACAATCCACAATTTTTTTTTCAAGCAGGAAGAGCTGGACCAAATTGCTGCTACAGAAAACAAACATTTTAAATGTTACTTCAGAAACAGAAGCTTTTCTGATTGTAATACAGCAAATGAAGTGATTCTCATATTCAGTCTTTTGTCTGATTCTGTGATTCCTCAAATGATGCAGTGGCTATAAAGAGAGTGGCTATTCAAGTGAGATACATACAGCAGTTCCGACTCACCTTTACTGCCACAGAGGCAGGGCACCATGCAGAAGAAGAGTGCGTAGTGAAGGTTCATTGTAACACAGTAGCAGTGCTAACCAGTGAGATTCTTGTTAACACTACACGTTTCTCACCTTTTAGTGCACTTTCATTTCCATCTCCCCTTTCACACTCAGCCCCCAACCCACAATTTGGTCAGAGAAAGCACAGGGATGTGTATACGTGCATTGTGTAAGAGCACAAATAGAAAGAAAGAAACAGAAGACATGAAACATGTACTGTTAATCAAAAGCTCCCCACTCAGTGCTACTGGGTGTCACAATAAATCTTTCATTTACATTTACAATTCAAAACAGTAGCCATTATTATCGGGCAAATATTTACTGACCAAACATAACAATACACATAGTACTGAGACCTGTACAATATGACTACTGGAAAGTTCCAGAACCTTTCCTGCAAGAACATTTTAGTATGTAGAATATACTATATCTGAGAAAAAGTACAGAAATTAAAAACTATTATATTTAATTTAGCCCTTAGAACAAGGCTTTATCAACTCAAAACTGTTTCTAGTTCTTATATATTAGGTTATTTCACTGTTAAAAACTGGACATTTCAAAAGTCCTACACTAAAAAATGTTCTGTTTAGGGTCTTTATTTGTATATTTGTTTAAGTATAGACCATGAGAGACTTAAGAAGATGTAAAAAAAAAACAAAAAAAAAAACATGAAACCATTACTTGTTGCACTAATAATATTTTATGGTTACTTATTAATATTCTGGATTTTCTAAAATGCATGCACCTTTCTGTGGCAAAAGATAGGTTTATGAGTTCAGTTCATTGCCCTAAAACAATGGGCAAGTAAAGTTAACCGGATGTCTAGGTGGTGCTCTGAAAACAATGTGGGCTTTATTGATAATTGAAATAGTTTTGAGGGCAAAGCTGGCCTTTTAGGGCAGGATGGTATCCATCCCACTCAGGAAGGTACTGTTCTTATTTCTTGCAGCATAACTCATAGGCTAAGAACAGGCCTAGTTTATCAGTGACAATCCAGAGCTGAGGCCAGAGACAAGCAGGCTAAACCGACCATCTGCTAGCTGCCTTGAGCCACTCAGGTTCCACCATATTGAGACTGTGTCTGTGTTAAATATTAGATATCTTATATCTAAAGCACTTATTGTAAATGAGACTACAGTAGTTCTTATCAGAGATTTAATGTACTGTACTTGGATTAGACCAAATGAGTATGTAGCACTAAATGAACCTTGCCCTGCCGGATACAGCTAGATACACTGCCCACATCTAACTGACAGAGGAGGAGGCATCACAGTTATTTACAGTGATAATCTAGGTGTCACACAAAAACCTGGACATGAATTCAACTCATTTGAAGGTCTTTATTTTAACATAACATACATGGCCACAAAAAAGATAAGTTTACTCATTTCCAATAATTACTATTTACAGACCCCATGGACCATATTCTGAATTTGTAGACTTTGTCTCGAACCTGGTTGTTTCTGTAGACAAGTAATTGTTGGATTCTTTGTGATAATCCACAATATCCTCTGAGAACAGCATTTGTGTCGACTCTAGATTTAATAGACATTCTAGACTTAATACATTTAGATTAAATACAGAAAACATAGCCACTCTACCCCAGTCTGAACCTATCTCAGATCATTACCTCAGTTCATTAAAAATATTTCTTAGTCATAATATTGTGACAAGCGATACCACAGAAAAGGTGGAACACAGACACCAGGAGGCAGGGATGCGGGGAACGTGCTCTTTATGTCCCAGAGCCAAGTACGGCAGGCTGCAGACAGCGGCGGGGCGGCGGGGCGGAGGGTGCAGGGCGGTCGCTCTCAATCAGGGCCCAGGTCGGAGTGCCAAGGCTGATGATCTTCTTCCTCGCAGATGTCGGTGTCTGGGAAAAAAAAGAGAGCTGGTCATTAGACTGGTGGATAGCCTCATCTGGTCTCTCTGAAGAGTGGCTGCTGGCTCCTTTTATATCCCTCCATCTCCACCAGGAGGGTAGATTCTGCCACTATCATTAGTGGCTGCCAGCCGTGCCGAATTCCCTTGCTGCGCCTTGCAGCCATGCACACTCAGGCTGTCCAAAACAATGGGGGTGCTGAACTGGCGCTGTTCGTTCAGTGCTGGAGTTCTTTTGTGCGCAGGCTGCCGGCCCGCCGTCACAATATACTTTATGCACTTCACCACACTACCTCGTCAAGCGTACAATCATGTCAGCTACTGTACATAGTTTTATTGAAAATCTTCCAGAGTTGTCAACCTTGATTGGTTCACTGTCTGACCCTGACGATACTGATCATGCGATTGTAGCCCCACTTAAATGAAAAATCATTAGAGAGCACTCTGGTATAAGGATCACACATGTACCTTTAAACAGACCACTCCAAAGTAACATAAATAGCATCAAAATAAACTGGTAGTATTCCAAATTGCATGGAAGGAGAGTCTTCTTCGCTATAGAAAGGCTCTTAGATGCTCTAGAGGCTCTAAATGCTACTAGATCAGCATATCACTCAACCATAATAGAATATAACAAAAATAATCCTAGATTCTTATTTAATAGAGTAGCATAGTTAACTAGGAACAAGACCACCACAGAAGCACAAAAACCAACAGTATGTAGTAGTGATGACTTTAATTTTTTTTCAGTGACAAAATCAAAAACATTAGGCATAAATTTCTGAGTATTAATTTAAAGTCAGACAATTTGGTAACTACAGTATGTAGAAAAATGTATAACTACATCAGTAGAGTAATTAGAATGTCTTCAAAATCATCAATTTCTGTACTAGATCCCCTACCTACATATTTCCTCAAATAGATACTACCAGAAGCTATCAAATCTCTATTAAAAATAATCAATTCCTCACTTAACACTGGCTATATACCTAAATACTTTAAACTAGCAGTTATCGCCTGTTCAAAAAACCTGACCTCAACCCTTGTCAGCTATCTAACTGTAGGCCAAACCTCCCCTTTATCTTCAAGATCCTAGAAAAGGTTGTAGCTAAATTGTAGCTATAATTATTCATAAATATGGAATTAGCTTCTACTGCTATGCTGATGAACACAGTTATATGTTTCAGTAAAGCCAGATGACAATTACATCTTAACAAAGTTGAGGTATAGTTAAAGAACATTAGACACTAGTATGCTGAGTATCTTTCTCCTACTTAATTCTGACAAGACAAAAATACTTCTACTTCTTTAGCTATTCTTATCAGAGTCCTTGCTTGCACAAACTACATCCTCTTAAGCACTACAGGAAAAGAGCATGTCTAATGCCCTTTGTTCTCTCTCTCTCTCTCTCTCTCTCTCTCTCTCTCTCTTTGTTGAGTTACACATGTTATATCTGCTGTGTGACGAGATGCCTGCCTTCCAGCCATACCTGGCCCATCCTGATACTCTACTTCAGCTTGGAGCCTCCTTGACATGAGAATCACTCTCTGCTGCTGAGGATGGTCCTGTGTGGACAGCCTAAAGTTTGCCTTGAGGTTGCTGTGGATGGTACCACATGGAAACCCTAAAGATAATTGTGGATGTTTTCACTTGGATAGCCTAATGATTCCACTTGTGAAAAACTATACTCAAGTCTCTTTCTCTATACAATGCATAACTTTGCCTGGATATTATAAAGCTAAAACTGTATGGAAATCAACAGTGACCCTGATACGTACACTGGGGATCTTTCCAACACACTTAGCACTCCTTGACACTATAGTATACAATTGCAGAAGAGTAATGATTTATATTATCACTATCCAGTGTCACCCAGAAGAGGATGGGTTCCCTTTTGAGTCTGGCTCCTCTCAAGGTTTCTTCCTCCTGTTGTCTCAGGGAGTTTTTCCTTGCCACTGTCATGCCTGGCTTGCTCATTATGTATAAATTTATATTTAGATATCTGTAAAGCTGCTTTGTGTCCATTGTTAAAAGTGCTATATAAATAAAATCAAATAGAATAGAATAGAATAGAATTGAATTAACAAAAAGAAATGGGTTAGGATTTCAGCATTCATTCATCTTCAGTAAGGAAACTAGGCATGAGGCAGGAATAGGGCCAACTTTTAGAGTAGCCAATTCAAAATAATTCAGTTTTTTTTGGGAGGTGGGAGGAATCTGAAGTACTTGGAAGAAACTCATGCAGACACGAGGAGAACATGCAAAAGGCTGCACAAACAGTAAATCGAGCTCAGGATCAAACCAGGAACCCTGGAGCTTTGAAGCAGCAGCACTACCCACTCATCACCCAGCCATCCATGAGTATTAGATGGTAGTGCAAGTTTAACCGAGTGATTCATTGTGCTGTAAAAAGAAAGAAGAGAGAGAGAGGATTGCTAGACAGATGACTCAGACACCTGCTAGACCAAGCAATGTCAGGGCAGTGCAAATCAGAATTAAGCTTTGATCCTTACAGTTTTCCTTATCTAGTCTTATTCATTTGGTTGTCATGGATGGAACTCTAAGGGTGATTGTGAATAGTGGATCAGCATGTAATGTCAGCCATGTGAGGTATAATACTCATGACTCAAAGATATTCACACAATGAATGGCTTTATATAAACTCATTAAGATACATTTGAGTAGTAGGGGTTGCATGACTGACTTTGCATTTTTACTAATCAATCAAAGTAGTCAACTAGTCATAGTCTAAAACATTGTGATGTCCTGTATCAACTTTTGCAAAGTTAAAGCCAAAAGCTGATTCAAGACATTTCTTTTTAGGCTATTTTTTTAATGCAGTAAAATGTTGATAAAAACAGCTAGAACGTGTCAAATCACCCTTCAATCAACAGCCATACACAGGCTACAAATTACCTTTCCAGCTATAGTGCTTCATTAGGCTACACTGTTAAAGAAGAAAATAAATCAATGCAATAAAGTGCAAAATAATAAATCTGTGTATCATGTTATTCTATTTTAAAACCATTACATTTAAATACGATTAAATATGGAACACTTAATGAGAGTTGTGCATCAGAATTGGAAGCCCTCAGGACCTGACAAAAAAGTTATGGTCATGGTCAGGGTGGCTGAAGTTTAAATTACTTATTTATTTATATCTTTGGAAATACTAAGTTCATTATAAAATATTGCATCTAGTCCTTCGGGAGCAGGTGGGAGTGGGATTAAAAAACAATCACACAATGCCCACATCTCTACACTTAACCATAAAAGTGATATGAAAGTGCCAACATTCCATTAAAGCAAAAGAAGTATAAACAAAGACTTTTCCCAGCATAGTCTTACACAATATGAGATTGTAGGATTGGCTTCATCTAGTCTGGAATATTGCCAGACCAACAAAAGTACATTTTGCCTGCTTCCTTTACCTTCTGCCTTGCTACTCTGTTTTCTACTGCCTTGGCTAGTTGACAGATCCTCAAAGTTAGTGACTAGTGAATGTATTAGTCAACTCTATAGTGGTCTATACAGCCACTAGTGCATAGTAACTTCAATGTGCTATTACTCCTTCTGCCCTCCAGACTACTCTTTCTGCCCTCCGAAGAAGGCATGGTCTGCTGCTTAGAATGGTCTGACATGGATAGCCTGAAGATTGCCGTGAGATTGTTGTGGATGGTTTCAGTAGGCTAGACTAAAGCTTGCACTTACTGAAAATAGTTTATGCCCAAGTCTCCTCCGTTCTTCAGTGGATAACTTGAATTGAAAACCATAGATTAGAGCTAAGAACTCTGATAAAATGAAAAAGACCCTGATGCATACTGAAGACACTTTCAACGCACTCAGTAACTTTATATCTTACAGTTCTGAAAGAGGAATGATTCATAGTTGCACTATCCAGAGTGACGCAGAAGATGATGGGTTTCTTTTTGAGCATGATTCCTCTCAATGTTTCTTCCTCCTATTGTCTCAGGGAATATTTCCTGTTGCTGTTGAATCTCATTGCTCATTTAATTGAATTAGTTATGTTAGTGCTTATTATTAATATTATTAATTATTAGTATTAATATTAAGCTAAGGAAAAACTGATACCCACTTAGGAGAAGCTCCAGAGAAGGTATTTTTGCTCAATAGACTATTTTAGTCTTATTCCAAATTTATTCTGTGACAGGAGATCAGCTGTTGCTGAAAATTAAAGAACCTAAACAATCAAATGTTGCACTCTACCACTGCAGCTCTTCATCAGTAAAGCAGAGGACTGACCACTGAAACCATTGCCTCACTTATCCCTTGCTCTGTTAAGCTGTGGTTTTCACTATGAATATGGAAAATAACCGCTCTGGCCACCCACTCATTCATACAGTGACTACTCATACAGCAACCCACACTTTCTCACCCAAACAATGAGAAATTCATTCTGCTCACCTCCCCCTGACTTTAATACACAACTGAATTCATGCAAATTGAGATGCTGCTTAATTTAGCTATGCTTTTGTCTGCTCTAATGTTCACAATAATTTGCTTTTCTTCCTTTATTCATTCTTTTTTTTATGTAACACATATTGTGTCCTTCTTGCATGGAATATCCAAAATAGACATTCACATATCTAAATACACCAACCATCCACTTTATTAGGAACATTTGTACGACTGCACATTCATGCAGTTAGCTAATTAGCCAATCATGTGGCAGCAGCGCAATGAAAGAAAAATCATGCAGATACAGGTCAAGCGCTTCAGTTAATGTTCACATCAAAAATTAGAACAGGGGACAAAAATGTGATCTCAGTGGCTTTAACCATGGCATGGTTGTTAGTGCCAGATGGGCTGGTTTAAATATTTCAGAAACTCTAGTCTGAAATAGTCTCTAGAGTTTACACAGAATGGTGTGACAAACAAAAAAATCCTGTGAGCAAAGGGTCTGCAGGCTGAAACACCTTGTTGATGAGAGAGATCAGAGATGAATGACCAGACTGGTTTGAGCCTACTTTTTCTTCACCCTGATGTTTGATGTGAACATTAACTGAAGCTCCTGACCTCTATCTGCATGATTTTTTTTTTTTGCACTGCTGCCACATAATTGACTAATTAGATAACTGCATGAATGTGCAGTGGTACAGGTATTACTAATAGAGTGGATGGTGAGTGTATATCAAACCCTTTAAGAATTCACACAAGGCAACTCACTTGAAATGTTGCAGTTGGTTAAGGCTAGACTGAGAGGGAAGATTTGTTATCATAGCTTTTCTCATATTACATCCAATAAAATGAGAACTCCCACAAACATGCAATGGCATTTGTATAGGAAAAGAGGCGGTTGCTTCCCTTATTACTAAACAATGCAGCAATGTACCACTCTGTAGCTGAGAGGAAAAGTAGAGAGATGAGGAGCTATATAATAGCCTGTAACACACATACTGTATGCTGATGGAATATCACATGGCAAATTTGCATTCAGTGTATACAAGTCAGAGCTGACTAAATAGATCTGTGCTTGATTGATTGTTAGTTTGAATGTATACTGCATATATGTTTAGTAATAAAATGTGCTCCACGCTGCTCCTTCTGCAGTATATTATCCAGCTTTTGTAGATAGAATTTGGATCCAAAGTTAGCATGGGTTTCATTATATTTTTTTTTTAATTATTGATGTGGATCTTTCATTACTCAGGACATTAAAATTTGATTATATAATTTGATAAATTGCAATCTAATCATATAATGTGATTCATTATGGTCTGTTCTAATTTCAGTTGATATAGTTCAGCAGGTTATGTCATAGTCAGTGTTTTAAAATCTTCATTCATATGCCCCTTTTTTAACTTTGAGTTAAGGGTAAGGGTAAGGGTAACCATCTAAGGGTTTGGGTACTGCCATTACCTGTAAGCCTCATCTAAGGAACTTATTAGCCTGCCAACTTGATTTCACAATCTTGTCAAACGCAGTGGCAGTTGGCTTATCCTCAATTTGCACATTGCAAATGAAATGTCTTCAAATGATCACAGAACAAATGTCTTTCCTGTGTTCAGCTACTGTCACAGATGCATAAGTGCCTTGAGACAAAAAGGTTTTGAGGTAAAGTCAAGTTTAAAAAAAAGAGAGCCATTGTTAACCCTTAAGTAAGGCCCTTAACCTTTAAACTACTCCACTTTTATGAAAGCAGCTACCACATACATCTGATGTTTTTGTTATGAATATGCATCAGGTGAGACAGAGCTTGATTAGTAGAATGCGAGCATTGTGGGTATGCTGGGGAGCTCCCCAATGTACTACTCAGTGCTGAACCTCCACTTATGCTAAACCTTCCATGTTTGAATACTCCACCTAAAGTGACAGGGCAATAGTTCTCACACAGTCCACCCTTCTTGCCCACAAACCCAAACACACACACACACACACACACACACACACACTCACACATAGGGGAACATTCAACAGCAGAAAGCTGAATTCTTGACAATTGGAACATTTTAATTGTGTGTAAAATGCTCAAGACATTAATTGTCTAAATACATACAGTTGCTGAATACAGAAGTCTATTTTACTTCTTTCAGCCTCTGTTACCACAGTGATTAAACATTAAATACATTCCAGGCAATGATCACACATAACAAATAACACATAACAAAGATATTCTGATTCTGTGGAGCGGTTTAGCTTATGTTGTATAAACCACCTGTTGTAATCACTGTGCGCTCAGAAGCAGTAGATACTGGACTTGCTGTTGTGGAACCAGTCCTCCTTCTGGCATCCACTAATTTCATGGCTTTAATAACCCTGGGATTCTTTGGGTCTGCACACACTGTATGTCCTTTCACAGTCTTCAATCTTTAAATGCACAGAAGTAAAAAAAAAAAAATTAGTTAGCTTATGACCAGGAGATTTTTTAGGTGAAGGTAAAGTTTAACTCTTTAACCTCCTGACTCACTTATTAATCTGAAAGCATACTATTTAGATTCAAATACTATGATTTTTTCAGTAACTGCATTGAAACTGATTGGAAAGGTATGCAGTTACGAGAGCGATGTGTATAAGTCTGGACCCGCAGATGCTATTAACTATTAGTAAGGCCAGTTGGTCAAACTACATTAATGATATAAAACAAGTCATTAGTCAGAAATAAAAAAAATAATAATAATAACTGTTTCTTTCTACATAGTGTACTAATTTTTAAACATAGAAGCAAGGATACTTACACGACAGCTGTAATGTGGCAGAGGCCTGATTGCTGCATATAGTAATTTTTTATTCTTGAGGCATGAAGACTTACATTTCTTGTCTTGATACAGACACATGGATTTGTAGTTGCTGTTTGGACAAGAACACAGGAGGGAAAAATGAGAAAATATCATCCCAAATCACTTAGTTTCATCACAGTAGAAAAAGAAAGAAAGAAAGAAAGAAAGAAAGAAAAAAAGGACAAAAAGAAAATGAAACACTGTAAAGCTCCTCACATTTGCAGATGGTGGCTGTGAGCAGCACAGCAAATAGACACAACAGTGCAGTTCTCATCTCTTCATCCGTACCAGACTGATCAGTGAAATACAATAACGACCACCAAGTATTAATTTATACATGCTCAGGACAGGAAAAAATGCTTCAAAGCTTCCTACCGCAGGCACCCCCCCAACCCCCATCTGCCTAATCTAAGATACAGAAGCTTCACACCCTAGAGTCAGATGTCACTTTGGTGGAAATTTGGTAAACGTTGTTTTACCAGCCCACCTTTCTGATGTTATCTTTTAAAGATGCGTGTATAAGGTTTTAGCTTGTTTCACTATGAAATTTCTGACTGACATGATTTATAAAGCTTATGTCAAAATAACACAGTACCTGTATTCCTGGTATCTTAACTGAGATTAATTAGTAGAAAAGAATTGTTTGTGAAAGTCAGATATCACTTTGCTAAAACACTGGCAAACATTTGTTTTACCAGCCCACCTGTGTGTGTGTGTGTGTTATGGGACCCCACAATGATAGGAACATTGGACAGTTCTGACCTTGTGGGGACATTTGGCCAGTCCCCACATGGAAAACTGCAGCTTGCATTTCAAAAATCCAAAAAAAGCCAAAAGGCCAAAAAGCTTCCTTTGGTTACTGAGGTTAAGATTATGGTTACATTTAAATGTAGACATTTATTAGCTGCAATAATAATTATATCAGTGGAAGATCCTCATAAGGATAGTGAGACAGATGTATGTGTGTGTACTTGACCATTTCTCATTTCTAAATCTGCTGTTCATAAGGTGTGTTTCAAAGTGGAAAGTACCCAACAGTACTCAGATGTATTAAAAAAATGCCATTATACTAAGCATCATCAAGGACACAAGCTCAAATTTATTGTATAGTGTAATTACTTCTGAAAATCTATCAACCTATATATGAACAACTACAGCATAAATAGACAGATTTATAATATTTTGTTTTCTGATTGCAACAGGTATGGTTAACTTGTGTACATTTTTAAGCATTCTGATGCTGAGCTTCTTTGTGTCTGAGTAAGTGCTGGTTTCCTGTTTCTGGTTGCGGTTGTAGTTGTGTAGGGGCTGCAAGCTGACAGTCACTGTGTGGTCACTCGCAGTGCACACAGGAAATGCATGCAGGGCTGATGACAGATAGATGACATTTCCAGGTACAGGGCATGCCATTCTAATAATTGTATCTCTACATATTCTGATACAATTTCTTAGAAAAACTAAAAACTTGTTTAATTGTTTACAAGCCTATCATGCAGTAATTCTGGGGTGTAGACTATACCTTGACAGCTGACAATTCTTCAGCCTTTTACTCAATAGTAAAAAGCCAAAAATACCACATCATTCTTTTTTGGAAACGTATATCTTGCTCAAAAGGCTTAATGTATCACTGTGACTTTAGAAAAATTGTACCATTACATTTTCAATAAAGTGCCAGTATGTTTTTGTGTCATTTATTCCATGATTACATGGTGTAAACTTTTCAGCCTCTTGACTAAGGAGATTTGTAGATGTTATAGTTGTGTCATACATATGTAGTCCTGGTATGTTATTTGAGATTAATTATTAGAAAAGAATTGTTTGTGACCAGATGGTCTAAACAGAATTCATATTTTCACATCTTTTTTTACTATCAATACTAACTATTTTATAACACATTTTTAAAATATCAGAAAACAAAATAGAAGGCTGAAAGGGAGCATTCTTAACTTTTGAATGGAGCCTCAAATGTCACTGCATTGAAGGGAAAGTCATTGTGGTCTTCTGTAGTGCCATATGACGTTTAACATGTACCACTGTATAGCTGCATTTCGCATGATACATAAACCAGTACCAGAAATTTCACTAAACTTTACTATTCTCATAATATGACTTTCAGTTACATTTTAGCCAGTTGTACAGCTGCTACTAACATCACAATACCTGCTTACCAGCCACCATAATGTAACTAGTGGTATAACATTTGTCCTGTAAGATGTTATTCCATCATAAGGAATATCTTACATAAAAAGTTCATTTCTTGCATTTAAATATGCTTCATACTACAATAATTTATATTCTCAACATATAAATATGAACTTCTAAGGTAAAATATGAACTGTAGAAATATAAGTTTTTAATATAAATTTTTAAATGTATATGCTACAAGATTTTTTAAATAACAACCAACAATCAGGGTGAAAATCTGAGGAACTGTATTTCTATATTATTTTTATAAGCGGCCTCTTAACAGGTTTGATTTAAAGCTATTTTAGCAGTTTCCCTAACAAACTAATTTGGTCATTTGATTTTGTCCTCTCTGAAAATGTGATGTTGGGTTGTAAGATAATCACAGCACAATCCCTACTTGTAACCATAAATAAAATGTTTCTCTGTATGCAGTTTTGGTTGAATGGCCTATGTTTGTTAAACTCTCCAAAGATGGAAAAAAATTCCAAATTGAATACAGTTACTTCTTTTCACACTGTCAAGTGACCTCTTTATGTCATGTAGTCAACGGCACAACTGTAGTCAATGGCACAAAAAAAAAACCCTGTGTGTGTCATAACATCCTGCCTCTCGCATGATTAAACTTCTGATGTGAAATCAGCGGAACTAATGCAAGTGACCAAGTTCCAGTTCTTTGCTTACGAACATAGATCGCTTCCATTTCACCAATCTGCACAGAACTTACAGATGGTTACCAAAAAGCCATCTCTTGTGAATTATAACATTCAGTACTTTCATAATATGCAGTACACCACTGGAATTCTGATGTTTCTCTTATGTCCTATATCTGGGAAATCCAGATATAGCCAGAGAAATTTAGAACATGTTGTATATCTGCAGTGTTATCATTTGTTCACAAGATGGCGTCAGATGTTCTTCTCAGTGAAGACAGCGCTGCTTAAATTTTTTTCTTTTATCTATGATTCTGGCTTCTGATTATGTATCTAAAATTAGATCAAATTAACAATTACATCAAATAATAATCAATATAATCTATGAACAAGAACAACATTTGTAATATATAAATGAGAACGACATTTCAGTATATTGTTCTATTATACTGTAAATATTTGTAATGATGCAAGTACATGCAAAAATTAATTTTATATTCACTCATACATCTTTTGGACTGACAGATGCTCACTGATGAGTCGAGTGCAAATTATACAAGATGCTGAGACAATTTAGGACAATGTATCATTTTATGCATTATTTTTACTTTACAATAATGTATCATTATTACATTACACTAAAAGGTCAGTTAGCCCCTGTTGCTGTAAAGGTCCACAGTCCATTATGCGATGCCATTTACATTTTGTCAACTTATTATTATAAGGTTTATCTGGTTAATACCAAACCTCATAATGCTAAGTTTGTGACTAACATTCATTTTAATTAATTTAACAAAGCTTTCATCCAAAGCAAGTTACAAGTTAGGCAGAATACAATCTGACATGTTGATGTTAAAAAGTCAGTGATACAAGAGCTGCAATACTCAATTTTAAACAACTGACGAGAAAAAAAAATGCAATACAGAGGCAGAAAAACAGAAAAAACATTTGAGAATGTGCTCAGAAGTGCTACAGGCATGATTCACAAGGAAGTCAGCTAAACCAAAAATGACATAATCTTATTAGCACCTTGTAATAATAGTGACAAATGTTAACAGCTACATTAATTCATCTATTGTAACCGCTATATTTTGGTCAGGGTGGAAGTGCAGGGGTCCATCTATCGGTATGTTTTCGGGAGGTTGACAGGTAATGGAACAGCAATAGAGAATACATATACTAGATACACTGCAAAAAATGAAATCATATCAAGTGAAAAACTTGAAGTCAAACATATTTAGTATTTCCTATTATAAGATTATGATGTTGTTCCTTTGGCTGCTCCCTTTAGGGGTCACCACAGCAGATCACTGGTCTGTGTATTTGATTTGGCACAGTTTTTACACCGGATGCCCTTCCTGACAAAACCCTCCCCATTTTTTTTCAGGGATTGGGACTGGCACTGAGAGGCACTGCTGCATGCAACCCCAGTGGCTGGTTGGCGGGTTGGTTCCCTGGCTAGGAATTGAACCCAGGCCACAGTGGTGAGAGTGCCGTGGCCTAACCACTAGCCCTCCAGGGATCCTTCTATTATAAGATTACAATAAACCAAAATTAAGATTAATTTTTATTAAGCCTATTTCTAGCTTTTTTTTTTTTTTTTTACTTATTTCAAGCTTCTAATTATCTTATTCTTTTGGCATAAGTCTAGAACATATGTCAATATGTCTATAAATAGGCTTACTGGTCTTATATTTGTTATATACTAATTTCATAATGAGAAATATTAGATGACTTTTTCTTTATTCAAGATATATTCACTTGCTAAGATACCATTTTTTGCAAGGGGTCTGTACACTATTATACTTATTTTAATCATGAAATAAATTCACCAATTCATTCTTTCATTCAAGTGTTTCTTGAAGTTTGTGACGTAATCTACAGAGCAGAGTGGGCAATTCATTCTGCCATCACAGAATCTCAAACAGAGTCTGGTTTTGCACTTGCACAGCATAGTGATAGTATCAGCAAGCCACAGCTACTGGTTTGGAACTTTATATAGGCATCATCAACCTGTCTTTGCCTCAGTCACATTGTGTTAAGCAAACCTTCACTCATTTTTATAGTCTATGAACTGAAACCGAAAGACTTACAGTGCTATCCTGTTTCTATCGAGTGCCGTCTAAGTGAAAACAGGCTTATCATGGCACCATCATGTTCTGCGGTGACACTAATGTTTGTGAGTCAGGTTAACATAAAAAAGGAATACAGAATTTATTCTGGACTGAAATATAGACATCCAGTGAGCTGCCATGACATTGCAGTTGGAAGATTGCTGACAACCCAATGACTCAGTTACCAGGGATGTTGGAAATACACAAGAACATTAATAGTGCTGTAACTTCCTGAGCTGCGGTTTCCAGCATACCCAGCAGATGTGTGTGTATTTGCATTAGTCTTTTGTATGCATCACCTCAACCTCATCAGATGCCTTTCTGAGAAAACACATGACCATATAATGCACAGTCTAACACTTAACTCTTTCACTGAAGTGAACTTTCTTAAGCAAAGATGTATCGTCACATTTGAAGGGTTATGACATCTGCATATGACATAGTATGACATTATGTCTTGAGATTAGCATCAAGTGTGGAGTGTTTTGACAGAATGCGTAACCATAGCAGTTCTTACAAACATACATAACAATCAAGAGATTTGAAAAACTAGTTACACTATATGGCCAAAAGTATGCGGACACCTGACCATAACACTTGACATCCGATTCCAGATTTAATTTGCTGCTATAATACCCTCCACTCTACTGGGAAGGCTTTTCCATAGATTTGCGAGCATGGCTGTGGGGATTTACCCATTCAGCCACAAGAGCATTAGTGAGAACTGATGTCGAATGAGGAGGCCTGGGACGCAGTTCGATAATAAATCAATATAAATCATATAAATCTATATTCTTTTTTATATAAATTTTTACTATTTTACTTTCCTTAACAATTTCAAAGGCTAGATATAGATAGCATTATTATGAAATGAAACAGATTAAAAATGGTGTCATATAGTCTTAGATCTTTTAGCATACCCTACCAGCTATGTGTCTTGATGGGGATTTCCTCTGAAGTTCCTCTATGTGATAATGACTAAGGCTCCAAGTCACAGAGACTACTTGTGTCTGTCAGACCCTAAAATAAATTTCTGAGGTTAAATATAGAGTACAATCAAAAATTCCACATTGCGAAGCATGACATTAGTCTGTCTCAGTGATTCTAATAATTTAACCTTGAGCATCCAACAAAGGTCCTAGTATTACAATGCGTCTGGGGAAATTATCTTAATCTCCATAAAGGAGGTCTCATAGTTTTTGAAGTTTGTGCTCCCACTGAGACAACATTAACTAAAAAGTGGTTTATACACTCCCCTTTTAGCACAAGACTGCTAATCAACGATGAAATCATTATATGAAAGACAGGACCACAGAACTCATTTTCATGCCCATCCGGATTGAAGAAGAAATAGTCATACTGCTGTAGAGTATCTATAACTGAACTTGATTTAATAAATACTAAATACACTATATTACAAAAGGCATGTGGGCACATGACCTCTCACACCTATATGTGCTTGCTGAACATCCCACTATTGATTAAGTTCCCCTTTGCTGTAATAATATCCTCCACTCTTCTGGGAAGGAACATGGCTGTGGGGATTTGTGCCCATTCAACCAGCAGAGCATTAATGAAGTCAGGCACTGATGTCGGACAAGAAGTCAGCATTACAAGCATCCCCAAAGTGTTCAGTGGGATTGAGGTCAGGGCTCTGTGCAGGCCACTCGAGGTCTTCCACACCAACCTTGGCAAACCATTTCTTTATGGACCTCGCTTTGTGCACGGGGCACTGTCATGCTGGAACAGATTTGGGCTAGGCTACAGCATACGAAGACATCCTATACAATTGTGTGTTTCAATTGTTGTGGCAACAGTTTGGGGAAGGCCCACATATGGGTATCATGGTCAGGTGTCCATATACACTACATAGTCAAAAGTTTGTGGGCAGTTTAACTGTTCAGGACAAACAAGAGACTCAAAACTATCACAAAACATAAAAACAGTCATTGATCATCCAGATAACTCACAGTGTTAAGAATCAAGCATTCAGTTATTATTGTGTCTTGTGGACCATATGTACACATCTGCTACGTGAAATAGCTTATTCAGGGCAGTACTAAAAAAAACCAAAATGTATATAAACTTATGACCCCAACTGTAAGGGTCATGGTCAAGTATCTACAAACTTTTGGCTATGTAGTGTATTTTTAGCCATATGGTTTATAATAACATATTAAGTAATATTATAGAAGATTTTGTCTTGCTCAAAAGTAACATTTGAAACACTTAAGCTAAGAGTCCTTTATTGCACTGCTAAGCCTTGGGTTGAACCACAGTGTGCTGGTTTCGGAAAAAAAAAAAAAAACCTTTAGCAAACCTGACCACACTTTCTACTTATCTGGTGGTTATATCATAATGAGATGACATATTTCAAAGATTAGAAGGATGTCTGCATTTGCTGTTAACAAATATCTTAAGTTCAGATTCTTTTGGTTTTCTTTTTTTGAACCACCAATAACACCATTGGTCATAAGAAAAATATAGAATGGTATGAATAAGTGAGGCTGGGGCTGATTTGTTTCTAGATATTTCAGTCCTCCCATCTAATATCACAACCAGTCTACTAGTGTCTACAGCTTCTAGTTTTGAAATCCACTAAAATTACAAAAACACAGTCCACTGCAAATCCAGTGTTAATCCTGACTACCACAATCAGTCCACAGCACTGCCGGAAGTAGATAAAGGAACTAAAGCATCAATTTAGAACAGTGATTAAGCCAGCTAGCCTGAAGATTATCGTGCATGATTGCAAAGGAATGTGTCACGCTGCATTGTGACAAAGATGTTTGCAAGATATTCCATCTATATTATTCATAACATGATTAAATGCACTTCCCTAATTCTGATACAATATAAAGGATCTTGGCCTGAATAAGTGCAGTATAAAGGAAGAACAGTAGAGTTAAGACATACTCCAGTGGTATAGACCTCATCAGCAAGGATGCATTTCTCTCTGACACCTCGCCAGTTGGTCTTTCTCTTTTACATAATCACACTTCTGTTCAGCTGCGTACTTGGAGGTGAGTGTTCTTAGTAAGCATGTACTTAAAATAAAATCTTCTGTGTGTGTATGCATTACATTTGCACATCTTGTATGATAGGGTTCGTATATCTAACACCTTGAATTTTGTTGTACTGCAGTGCGCTCCAGTGACAACAAGCTGCCAACATGCTGTGTACACGCCAGTACTGGATATATTTCACCAGGCCGTGTAGTGAAGTGTGCCTATACTGAGAAATCAGGCCGATGTCTTGAGGCCTATGTGTAAGTAAATAAACTTTTAGAAGAAACTAACTTTTTTTTATTTCGAATTTCGAAAATGTCTTCACTGTATATTATGTGTCAATATGAAAGATGACAAAATCAAAAAGGTCTTATAATTTTCAAAAAAAAAAAAAAAATCAATAGTTAATATGAGCGGTCATGGATTGCCTAATGACTATTCACATCATTCTCACTTGTTAGAATACAATCTGATTGGTTTAGTCAAAAGTGTACTTTAATAGATTTGTAGTTTGTGAGCACTGTGAACAAATTCATTTTCTTATCCAGAATCTCAATTTGTGCAGGTTTTTGTTCAAGAATAAGAGGCTCCATTGCAGCAGTGTAAATGCAGACAGGATCAATGCAACACTGGCAACATTAGAAAAGGTAACTAACATTTAATACATTTAGCAGCACTCTGTTCACTGGTCCTACTGAACTAAATGTGCAAACTAATTTTTGGTGGAGTACCATAAAGAACTACAGTGGTAATGCTATCAAAAATTATATACTGGGTGATATGAGAATATGACACTGATGCAATATATGAAGTCCATATTACACTTTTCAGAGTACAAAATAACTGAACTTCTACTTTTACAAAAAAGAGCTGTATTTCATTGTTTTGTTGGAATATACATATACTGTATATACATATATATATATATATATATATATATATATATATATATATATATATATATATATATATA
>CM040475.1:12876254-12920106 GCA_022758105.1 Pangasianodon gigas
CCCAAGAGCTGACATCTACAAGCAGGAAGACAATGAGGTTCCAGCTGTTATCATACTGTTATTATATGAAATAATTGTTCTGCTGACATGCCAGTACTCGGGAAGGACAAAAACGAGAAAAAGTTGTTATGTATTTTGTATTCCTGCATATTACATTATTAAATTATTAGTATTTATTTAATTTTATGTTGAACATAAACTGGATATGTATTCAATATTTATTTATCTAATATTTTACTTTACAAGCATTGTGTGTATTTGTGGAAATTATTTATTTTGTTATTGTGTCATATAAGATATGAATAGATTAAAAGTATTTTTTTTAACGTTCATATTCAATAAATAATAAAAATCTGGAATAAGAGCTTTCTGTTTTCCTGAATGCATGTTTTGTGTAAGTATTTTATTAACCATCCATTAAACACATAGAATGATATGGAATGGATCCACAATGGTGAATGAATTAAAAATACTAATAATACTAATAATAATAAGAAGAAGAAGAAGAAGAAGAAGAAGAAGTTAGCTTCTTAACACTGTGATAGGTAGTTAGGATCTGGGGCTCAGCTTCTCTGCTAATGAATGAAAGTTCAAATACTAGGAGTGCCAAAGTTCCTCACTCTTTCTGCTCAGCTTAGCCCAGATGCACTCACTATATGGCACTTGTAAATCACTTTAGACAAAAGTGTCTGCTAAATGAAAAAATGGAAATGTTAGCTATGTGCAGCACGTAGCTCCAGGGTCCTGGGTTTGATCCTGAGCTTGGTTTGCTCTTTGTGTGGAGTTTTGCATGTTCTCCCTGTGTCCACTTGGATTTCCTGTGTTCTAGAGTTGCTATAATGATATTTCTACAGTTAAGCTAATTCTGACGTAAAAAATAAAGATTACTGTGACGGGGAGGAGAGAGGGGCCAGGCTGAGAGGATGCATGCCTGGCACTGAATTGTCTCATTACTGGGGGAGAGTGATAAAGGAGTGGCTGGAAACACCTCAGAGAGAGAGAGAAATATATATATATATATATATACACACGTTTTATGTTTGTGCTACGTTTATTTCTGTTATGTTTGAGTTCTGTTTTTTAGTATTAAACTTTACGTTGGAGTTCACTCGGTTCCCACCTCCTCCTTGCCCACCCTTGACGTTTGTTACAATTACTTTTACGCATAAAATCTCTTTGGTATTAAAAATATGATAAAAACTATGAATAAATTAAAGAGTGTAGAAAGAACACTATGGCAATTTTCAGAAGCAACTCTTTGTTGATTGCTCTAATTATTTTGTGGCTAGTTACTGATTAATGTTAGAGATTGTGTAAGAGACTGCGTAAATCAGTGTTTATCTATAAGTCGCTAATAACAATTTTTACATTTGTTTTTTTTTTATGAAAATTCTGAAAACAACTCCACAGGAACAAGGGCCATGATGACTTATTCATACTTATTGTAAAGCTTCTAAATAAATCTTAATGCTAATAAGCATGTTGTTTTTGGTATTTTATGGTGTTGACACATTTATGTGACTATGCATGTGGAAATGGTAATCTGACATGTGAACTGACATTCACATGCAAAACACATGAGAAAATCATTTGGAAAAAAAAACACATTTTAAGATGTAGCAATATACTATAAGTCAACATGTGACGCATTATGAAACATAGTAGTTGAAGTGTCTAAAAACTACTAGACTGTGTGAATCGTGTAAAATTCATCTGATTCTTCTGTAAAGTGTAGCAGAGATTAACACTACACTATTTGTCATTTTCTTACATAGTGACTTGTAATGAATTAATTTAATGGAGCTTTTTCTTATGAATTCAGTGTTTAGGAACTTTTTTAGTAGGTTGCCCATTCAAGTTTAAAGGTTAATATGAGTCACAGACAAGTCATAGCAGAGTTCTGCTTTAAACAAGCTATGAGAAAATTCTAGAGCTTCAAATCACTTGACAGCCTTTGTAACAGTTAAGCTGTCATACAGATGAGGACAAAAGTTTGCATTTAGAATTTATCTACAACCCTAGACTCAACCCTATCATTCCTGACCTACTCTTGGATAAACTAAGCCAACTTAATGTGTCTCCATTTGGCTGCCACTGGAATATCACTTTCCTGTCTAACAGGAAGCAGTATATCACGGTGGGTGACCACATCTCAGACACTTTTGGTGCTCCACTGGTGTACTCTCTATACACTAATGACTGTACTTCTAAGAGTGACACAGACAAACAAATCAAGTTTTCAGATGACACCACACTGGGGGATCTCATGTCAAAAAATTATGAGTACACATAATGAACAAAAGTAAGCCATGTCGTCATGTAAGTCATGGCGTTAGGCAAACAACGTCAATCTGAAAACTCAAAAAAGATGATCATCAGTTTCAGAAAGAGGTGTTTCCTACTCCATTTCTTGTAAATATACGGTCATCAGAACTGAAACCACTATTCTGCAGGATCTTATATGAGACTGAAATATTAACATAATCACCAAAATGGCCCTGCCACACTTCTACAACAGCTCAAGAAATATTGGCTGCCACAGAAGCTGCTGATTCTATTCGACACAGACACATTTCCGCCCGATTCACTTATGTAACTTTTCAGTTCAAGCATACGCCACAGTGCATTGTGCAAAGTGCAATGAAATCACTCACTACCAGCTTTTTCCACTCATAGAGTGTGAACCCTGTACATCACAGACACTCCTTTTTCCAGCATTTCCCTTTACAGTGGAAAAAGAGAGAAGATAGACTTTATTGCCACATACATACAAGTACAGTGAAATTCTTTTGTTTGCATGTACTACCATTTTAGGAGATAGAACAGCCTTTAAAATAGGATAGCCAATAAAGTTCAATCTATTTAATTTGTAATAGTTTTTTTAATAGCTTAGACCACATTGAATGGTCTAGACTGAAAATGCATAACATGTCATTGATAATGCCCTGAACTAGATTTTGTAGCTGTGCCAATGCTCCAAGAGCATATTTGGCAAAATTATTAGTGCACTTAGTTGGATTTGTTTTTTCAGCATTAGCATGCTAAGAATTGAACTGCCATGTGCAAATTTGCTTTTAATGTTATTACTATATGACATTTCTATATATGTATATATATATAGAATATAGAACTGTATAGTGCACTTGAATAACTGTCAGTAAGTCAATAAAAGCACTCAAGTCTTACTGTTGGTTTTTTACCAAATCTGTCACTTTTATTTCCGCTGAATACAAATAAAAAAAGCACAAATATACTCTATATCCAGTTGAGCTCTTCCCATTAATGCTCTAGGATTACACCATTGTATACAGTATGCATAAGAATTCATGTAATCCAGCTCATGGGTTTAATGTTTGAAGAGCTCCCTAAGATTTAGTAAATAAGAAATTGTCCTCAATACATATCAGTTCTCATTTTTATATCTCCTAAATTTTCTTTAATGTTTGTGGTGGATGAGATTTTAATTAAGTTTATTACAAGAAATTTAATATAATCATTATCTGTGCACAAATTGTTACAAGTTAACTACCTACATTAGACTTATTATATACACCAATCAGCCATAACATTAAAACCACTGACATTTGAAGTGAATAACGTTGATTATCTCATTACAATGGCACCTGTCAAGGGATGGGATATATTAGTCAGCAAGTGAACAGTCAGTTCTCGAAGTTGGTGTGTTGGAAGCAGGAAAAATGGGTAAGTGTAAGGATCTGAGCGACTCTGACAAGGGCCAAATTGTGATGGCTGGGTCCATGCATCTCCAAAACAGCAGGTCTTGTGGGGTGTTCCTGGTATGCAGTGGTTAGTACCTACCAAAAGTGGTCCAAGGAAGGATAACCGGTGAACCGGCGACAGGGTCATGGGTGCCATTGATTTGCGTGGGGAGCGAAGGCTAGCCCGTCTGGTCCAATCCCGCAGAAGAGCTACTCTAGCACAAACTGCTGAAAAAGTTAATGCTGGCTATGATAGAAAGGTGTCAGAAAACACAGTGCATCGCAGCTTGCTGTGTATGGGGCTGCGTAGCCGCAGACTGGTCACCTGTCCACTGCCAAAAGTGCCTACAATGCACAACAAAGAATTAATAAACCACAGATCTACAGTGTACTAATAAATTTTGCCCATTTTCTCATAATTCTTCTCTCTAGGCAAATTTTGATAGTGAACAGCAACCGAAGATGATGGCACAGAAATGAAGTGATCGATCACATGAAACTACATGAGCCTTTTGTGCTTATTTCACTTGGAACTTTTTTAAAACATTAGATATGAATCAATCCTCTTCCTGCCCCAAATAATGATTTCAACTGATGTATCTCAGGGTACAGATACATTTTAAGAATAATCTTTCGAACCAAACTCTACCTATCCCTGTATCAGGCACTCATTCACTTTAGGTAACCACTTTATTGGTCACGTAACCTATCACAGGAATACTGGGTGTGAAGCAAGAATATATCCTCAATCGGACACCAGACCACTGCGGGGTACCATGTGCACACATTATCACACAATCATTCACACCTAGGGGCAATTTTGTATGGGCAGTTTGTTCATTCGTTCACTCGCTCACTCACTCAGAGGTGAGAGAAACCTACACAGACATTAGGGGACGTGCATAGAAACTCCACATAGATAGTAAACTGAGCTCAGGCTCAAACCAGGGACGCTGGAGCTGTGAGGTGGCAATTCTATGCTATCCACCTATGTTTATTATAAAATGTGTATTTTTGCATTAGAAACAGGTTTTATTTGAGAATACCGTTTGGTATGCTATGTGGTACAAAATTTATGTTATTGTAACTTTTCCTGTCAAAAATATTTTTCGCTTAAAATCCATTAGATTCTCCACTCAGAATGATTTAATCTAGGTTCAGTGCAAGTATTCAACAGTTTTTATTATAGTAGAAATTATGCAATGGAATTCAACACTTTCAGCAGAGACTGTGGGCTTCTTGTTACGTACCACAAATAATGACTTTCACTCAAAACTGGAAACTACCCAGTAGAGCCATTTATGGTGACTGGTGGGGAAAAACATCAAACATCAAAAAAAATATGTTCTTGCGAAAGAGTGCTGCCTCATAGTTCCTCTTTTTCTGATATTTAAGGTCACAGCTTGATCTTGAAAAATCAGTCGCTCTTTCAGAAGGGATAGAGAACAGTTGAGAAAGTGCAGACTAACACAGCAGTGATGAGGAACCCGGCTGCCATAGTTGTCATTGCCTTTACCATCTGGATCGCAACAGGTAGTGTAATCTGTTCCACATATTTGACATAGTTGTATTGTTGTGTACTTGTGAATGAGACACTACTGAATGTTTTAAAGCATTTATTTAAAAAAAGATGTGATTTTTATTCTAAAATGTGCTCTGTGTGTTTTGCGGGTGTATTCATTTAGATGCAGAAAAAGTGAGTCCCTGCTGTGTTGCTGTCTCCCGGTACATGGAGGAAGTTACCATCACAGGTTACAGATTACAGGAGAAAAACCTTCCATGCATTAAAGCTGTCGTGTAAGTACAGTCTCACAAAAACCAACACAACAGATAAACACTACAAATACAAAAAAAAATCTTAAATGTCTAATTAAAAAGAAGAAGAAGAAACCTCATTAGTGTATTCCTCATTAGAATGACTTGTATTTTACAGTTTTCAGACAGAAAGGGGACAGTTCTGCATTGATCCATATCAGCCCTGGGTGAAGAGGAAGATCATTGAGTTTAGGTAATTTTTCAGAAATATAAGACACAAAATTGATATACAAGATATAAAACATAAGATAAGTTTTTAACAGAAACATGTTTAGCCCCATGACATTCACACAATTTTTTGGTTTTCTTATTCTCTAGGAGGTCACAAAAGAACAAAATGTCTCCAACCTCTGCCTCACTGCGTCTGACCTCAGCACCACGCGATTCAACTGTTAGCACTCAGAGGGAGAAACAACAAACCACAGCTCACTTCAGTGAATAAAAAATTGAAGTGACTGTGAAAAAAAAAAAACTTTTATATTTAAAGCTATAATTATTTTGTACTCATGCCCAGTTTGCACCCATAATAGGTCTTTATTTAAAATATTTATAACTGTAAAAAATGTATACCATATATATTTATAACTGAAAACCAATGTTTGTTATTGTTTTGTTGTTGTTTGGCTACAAAAAGAGAAACCAATAAAACTGGTTCATTCTGACTTGTAAGTGTGTACAGTGTTGAACAGGTTTAGTGGACTATAAAACAAGAACTAAAAATAAGAACACCTAAACCTATTACTAATATTAATATTATTAATATTCTCATAATATTCCGAAAACAAACTAAAAAAAACTGCAGTTAATCAGGTAGAAACATAGATCACATTATTAATCCCAGTGGGAAAATCACAATTACAGCAGCAGCCAAAAAGCAGAGTGAGCAAGCAAGAAATATTCAATATGTAATAGAAATAAATATATTGTGTAAAAAATGATAAAATATAGAATATACAGTGCAGGCCCCATTTGTTTCGACATTTTATGTTGCAACCTTATGCTAAAATGCTTTAATTTTTTTTTCACATCAATCTACACTCCATACCCCATAATGACAAAGCAAAAACCAGACTTATGATAACTTAATATAACTTACTTAACAAATTTATTAAAAAGAAAAAAAAAAAGAAATATCACATTGACATACGTATTCAGACCCTTTGCTATGACACTTGAAATTAGCTCAGGTGCATCCTATTTCTCTGGATCATCTTTGAGATGTTTCTACACTTTGAGTGGAGTCCATCTGTGGCAAATTCAATTGATTGGACATGAATTGGAAAGGCACACACTTGTCTATATAAGGTCTAACAGCTGAAAATTCATTTCAGAGCAAAAAACCAAGCCTTGAGGTCAAAGGAAGTGCCTGCAGAGCTCAGAGACAGGATTGTGTCGAGGCACAGATCTGGAGAAGGCTACAAAAAATTTCTGCTGCATTGAAGGTTCCCAAAAGCACAGTGGCCTCCATAATTCTTAAATGGAAGAAGTTTGGAAAAACCAGGTCTCATCCCAGAGCTGGCCACCTGGCCAAACTGAGCAATCAGGGGAGAAGGACCTTGGTAAGAGAGGAAACCAAGAACCCGATGGTCACTCTGGTTGAGCTCCAGAGATTATGTGTGGAGATGGGAAAAACTTGCAGAAGGTCAACCATCACTGCAACACTCCACCGACCTGGCCTTTATGGCAGAGTGGCCAGACGGAAGCCTCTCCTCAGTGCAAGACACATGAAAGCCCGCTTGGAATTTGACTGTGACTGTGAGAAACAAGATTCTACCATCCCAACAGTGAAGAATGGTGCTGGTGGTAGCATCACGCTGTGGGGGTGTTTTTCAGCGGCAGCGACTAGGGGAATGGTCAAAGTAGAAAGAAAGCTGAACACAGCAAAACACAGAGATATCCTTAATGAAAAGCTGTTCCACAACACTCAGGACCTCGGACTGAGCCGAAGGTTCACCTTCCAACAGGACAAGCACACAGCCAAGACAAGGCAAGAGTGGCTTAGGGACAACTCTGTGAATGTCCTTGAGTGGCCCAGCCAGAGCCTGGACTTGAACCCAATCGAAATATCTCTGGAGAGACCAGAAAATGTCTGTCCACTGACGGTCCCCATCCAACCTGAGAGGCCTTGACAGGATCTGCAGAGAAGAATGGCAGAAAATCCCCAAATCCAGATGTGAAAAGCTTGTCGCATCATACCCAAAAAGAATTGAGGCTGTAATCGCTGCCAAAGGTGCTTCAACTAAGTACTGAGTTAGGGGTCTGAATACTTATGTCAATGTTATATTTCATTTTTTCTTAATTTAAAATTTGCTTATTTGCTTAGTTATCACAAATCTGGTTTTTACTTTGTCGTTATGGGGTACGGAAAGTAGATTGATGTGAAAAAATAAATTAAAGCATTTTAGCATAAGGCTGCAACATAACAATATATGAAAAAAATTAAGGCGTCTGAATACTTTCTGCATGCACTGTAACGTAAATATAACCACATATACAAAAGTCCTCTGAATAAATGTAAATGACAGTGCAGTGGTTCCAAGAGTAAATTTATGATTTGTAGATTTTCATATGTGATCATACTGGTAACATCAAATCGAGAAAGAACATAGTGTGGTGTAAAGATAAAGCTTCAAAATGGAAATGTTTTTAGTTAACAAAACAAGGGCTTGTATGATCTGAAAACCAATTTGTCATTTCTGAAGATTCTGTTTGCTGTCTACATACTAATATTCATTGTAGATGTCTAGAAATGTTTGGATGCGATATGAGGCATATCACCCCATAGCTTTATGTATTTTCCTGTAAGCAAAAAAATAAAAAAATAAAAAATCTTCAAATATAAAAGCAGTAAAAGGTGCTACAGGTGTTAGTGTAGTTCAAACATTTAGCATTTTGGGCTGCAAAGGTTTTCTCTTCATGCTCCTTGTCTCTATAGAGCTAGGTAATAAATCTGACACCACTATAGCAAGCAATTATAATGCAGTTTCATATTAAAGAGTTGGAATGTTCTTGCATGTTCTTTTTTCTTCACAACTTTGTCAAGCTCCCGACATGCTTATTTCTGCTGACTATGTTTCTGGAGGCTCAATGTGGGCTAGAGGTGTTAGCCATATTTTAAAAAATGTGGTCAATCGCACAGAAAAGATGCAGTGCTACAGTTAATGGTGTTATGTTTATGACGCACTATTTTTTTTCCCCTCTTGCTCTGGCTCAGTAATAAAAGAGAAGCATCCTCACAGTTAACAACCAGTAGCTGACTGAAACCAACCCACTGAAAGATCTACCCACTGAGAACCATGCTGGATTACAATAAAAACTGGCACACTTTTTTGGTTGTGCTGCTTGCACTTTTTGGATGCATCACTGCTGCACCTGGTAACTGTAAGTATACCTACAAGTCAATGCATCACTAAAACCCTTCCCTGTAAAGACATCTATATTCATCTAGAAAAAAAAGACAACTAAAATGTGTTTAGAGGACAGACAGTACATGAACTGTGAAACTGCATACAGTTAAGGCATTCAGCATTTGTAGATATTTGTTTGCTGCACTACATTTGTGCTACCTTATGTGCTACATTCATGTGCTAAAAAATGCTTTACAGTTTGTTTAAATGCAAAACATCTGAGAGTGTTGTTTTAAAGATGGGTATGTTTGAATTCAGATGTTTTACTTTGGCATTTTGATACTTTGTCAACTACAATTGAATTTCATCACATAAAAACAGTTATTTATTTTGTAAAAATAGAAATAAAAAAGCGTATTCTCTTCCAGATCGTCGACCTACCAAAGTTGGTCTCGTGTGCTGTGAGGCAGTCTCCAAAGCAGTTATACCACCTTCTATAAAGCTCACTGCATACAAGCACCAGAATGCCCTGAAACCTTGTGTGGAAGCTGTCATGTAACTCCTCCTGACACTCTATAACATTTAACTTTTTTTAAATAAAATTCTCTAAAAGACTGTGGAATACTAAAATGACAAACAAAATTTCTTCTTTTCCTTTCCCATCAATTCTTTATAGATTTTTCTCGGAGAATGAAAAATATTGCTCTGACCCTGCTGCACGCTGGATCCCAAAGAAAATGAAAGGTATTGTACGAACATCACTCTACCAAGTCACTCTACCTTTCAAACCACTACTCTAAAGTCTGCCTGTCTGATGCCAGTGTTTATCTTAAAGGGATTAATATGTAAAAATAACTTATATCACATTATTCTAAGACTGAAACTTGAGATTGTAATAATTATAGCACATCATTAACTTGGGGGTAAGTCACTGACTGATGATCTTTTCTAGCATGTAACGCAAATTGTCTGAAATATTATAATATCAGTATTGTGCACTTAGGATGTAAATGAATCTTGTTATGAATTACAAAGTTAAATTTAATACCATTTTTCTAGATTGGTAGCATGACTACCAGATATGCTGGTTTTAAACTATCTGATCTATCTTACAGGTTTGACAGAGATCAAGGAATGAAAATGCCAGACAAATCGTTTGCAGCCACCTTCCTTTTTGCCTGCAATATTTTTTACATACATTAAAAGCAAAAAAAAAAATAAAAAAAAGATAATAATAATAAATAAATAAGTTGCATTACTTCAAACAGTTTTACATACAATGCAAGGTAGAATGTAGACAGTTTTGCATGACTTAATGTACACCTATGTAGTGCTAGGAACCATTATGCTCAAGGGTCAAGTTTTACTATGACTGTAAGCTTTGCTGTAACCCTTTATATCACTTTATTTTAATGTGATTCCACCGGTTTAATATAGTCGACAGTTTAAATACTGTGAACTCTTAAAGCTACTTGATTAATGAAAATAATGATACGTAGTAGTACGGTTCACCTTTAAAATTTCATAGTTTTTGAAAAAGGACATATGTGCTTAATACAAGTGTACTGAATTCTTAGAAGCCTCAAGGCTTCTTTGTTGTTCCCCTATGTAAACTCCTACAAATGAGTGTTTTTCTATCAGTAAGGATAAGTAGAATGCTACTTTCACACCTAATTGATTTTGCTTCAGTAAGTCCAGAGAGAGCTGACGAGTGTTTGCTTCACCTAGGTAGTAGGCAACACCTACTGAAACTGACGTGTAATATCTGTGTCGTATATTGCAATATTTGTAATATTTGCAGAATATTTTATAACCAATGTCTGCACTTTCATCAATGAAACAGTCTACATAATAAAACACCATTACCTTGCAAAAAAAAAAATTTTGTTTCTCCTTGCACTTCAACGACTAATGACTTGATCTGATCTAATCAATATATTTAATATACTCAGTGTTTATATTGATACTGCATTCTATGAATATTATTACCGGGAAACAAGACAGTGCCAGGTGTGGAACCATAGGCAGAGTAGTATTTTTGAAAAAAAAAATAATAATAATTCAAGCCAAACTGTGTCCAAAGTCCAAAGACCAGGAAAACATATAGGCTAATATCAAAAACGAAGTTAGCACTTTTTATATAGGCCAGGAAGAATAAGGAAAATAGATGGAAGTAATTGATAACCTTAACGATGAACCGGTAACTGTGATCTCTGGTGGACCATAACTAGGAAAAAAGAATAATAATGTCAGTCTCGCAAACAGTTTGAGTGACACCACTGAGTTCTTTTCAAAAGGATCACATCACTCGTCACTTGTTATTTCAACTCAGGGGTGTCACTCTAGTCCTGAAATGCCATCTCCTTACAGTTGTAGTTTTTCTAACACGTCAAATCCACCACATGAAAGGCTTGGCAGTTAACCAATGAATTAAAGCATGCTTTGAATTTGAGTCATTAGAAAGATAACACTGTCAGCATTCAAAAGCAGCAAACATGATCTCAGGTAGAATTAATATGAATTTTAACAAGCAAGGGTGATGTGCTTGGATTTTGTTCCATTTCATATAAATGAAAAGATATGAACAAACCCCCCAACCCACCAACCTAAACCTTCACAACATAATTAAAGCTACAGTACATAGGATTTTTTTTGATAAAAATAAAAAATAATAATGATGCCTGTGCTGCTGTGAATCTCTCTGACTATCCTTTAACAGTAACCTGTATCAGGGATGTTGGGTCATCATATGTCAGATCAGATATATCAAACATCATCACTCCCCATCATCACAACTTTAGTCATGAAGAGAAAGTGAAAGTGTAAATAAAGCAAACAAGTCTGAGATACTGCAAGATTCAGATATTATGCTATAGAAATAAAAATGATTCAGGCATGATGGCATTTCAGCTTTTTTTTCCTGCTGAAATGGCAAGGCCTTTATTTGGTCTCATGACAGCCAGCTAATGGCTGTGTTCCTTTTTATTATCTAGTGTAGCTTTTAGCTAGTGTGCTAACACTATCTCACTTTTGCCAAACTTTTTTAACAGGCTGGAGAACAAAATAAACATTATCGGAAACAAGTATTGAAAACTATGAGGCATTATAATTTTGTTCTCTCGCCTGAATGAATTCTGACTGATCCCGTCTGCTGCCACAGAAACTCTTGACCAATCCCGCCCGGTCTCTCCGAAAGTTTGCCCAATCCCACCCACTCCCCAACTCCTACAAACATTCAACCACCTGTTTTTGAGATATTGTGCTAAAGAGAATGTCGGATGGATGCACAGACGAAAAGATGCATCCACAGATGAATGGATGGACAGATGGATAAACATACAGACAACCCGAAAACATAATGCCTCCATCACCTAGAGGCAGAGACATAACAAATTAGTCATTTAAACCATTAAAATGTGATTAGGACCAGGATAGTGCCACACAAATTCTTTATACACTCTAAAGTTAATGAATGTGGTCTTTCTTTGTCCCGCAAGCTTCAAGTCTGACTACCCACTAGTCCCGTTAAGAAAGTAAAAATGGCCTGCTCCCACTCTTTTTTGTTCCAATACACACCACTCAGTGCAGGCCTGACACTGTGGGATTACCTCAGAGCAACCTGTTCCCTTTCAACATGAATACTTTAGCTAGATAATGTTGGTTAACTTCATTCTGTAGTTTTATGCACTGATTATAATTTATGCATTATTTGCCATAGAGTAGATAGGTAGGTAGCTAGCAATAGATAGCAGTTTTACCACCAAGAAATCAGTGCTGCTACTGGTGACCAATATCAAATTGTTCTAGCTTTTTCCACCCCAAAAGTGATTCTCAGCAGTTGGTGGTCCAGGAAATCTGTGATGCCATTCACAACTTTAGATGGGACCACACAGGGACTGATTACCAACCAGGCTTAATGGCTATGTGGTCATGTTCTATTCATTTCAAATCTGAGCAAAGATTTGAAATGAATAGAACATGAGCCAATGATTATAAAGTCACAGAATCTGAAAAAAAGAATTATGAATTGTATTGGTGAGAGAGTCTGAATTTGTAGATCAGGCCCTGTCTTTAACTGCAGCTAGATAAGCTGATGAAAAAAACATATATAACCGTAAAACCCAGTCTAAGTGGGTAGAGGAAAAGAAAACTTAAAAAGAAATAGATCCACGCCACATGGATGCCAGGAAAAGACATTTAAATAACTGGGATGGATTTATAAGTAGCTATAGCTCCAATGACTTAAAAAGTTGAATAATAGGGATGTGGTTTCTTGCTATAAGCAGTAAAAGTGGTCGCTTAAGGCCCCCGGATCACCAGGGTGCCCCATCATTTTTAAAATTGATATGCAAAAAAGCAAACTCTACTATCAATTATGATACATGTATCATGCAGAGGGCCCCTTTTGGTGTGAGAAGACTAACATCACTAACATAACTAACATCAGATGATGATGAAGAAGCAATGATCATGAAATGTTCATCTGGAGCGGAAAAATGCAAAAAGGAAAAACAGAAGCGGAGAAAAGGACTGAAAACAACAATTGAAAATTAATCGTAATTAATTGGAATTAGTCAATTTGTCTGCTTTTATTTGCTTCTGCTTGTTGATATATATATATATATATATATATATATATATATATATATATATATATATATATATATATATATATGTGTGTGTGTGTGTGTGTATATATATATATATACATACATACATACATATATATATATATATATATATAGTGACTAACTAGATAGTTAGTATCTAGAGTGCACAGAAGGCATTTCAACATTTTCACACTGTCCAGAATTCACAGCAGATCCATAGCATAATGACTGCCATTGTACTGCGTGCTCAAACACATCTCACTACAGTTTCTATGGTTTCTGGTTTGATCGCAGTCTGAACGCAGGCTGTGTGCTTCGCGTCACACTTGTGTCTAAAAATGAGTCATGTGTGGTGTATATAATATTTATAATATATAATATATATAATATTTTTATTACTTATTTAAAATATTCAGCCTAACTAACCAACACCAATAAGTTAGTTAATGCTGGCTATATAAAGTGCCTACAGTGGGCACGTGAGCATCAGAACTGGACCATGGAGCAATGGAAGAAGGTGGCCTGGTCTGATGAATCATGTTTTCTTTTACATCACGTGGATGGCCGGGTGCATGTGCTTCGCTTACCTGGGGAAGAGATGGCACCAGGATGCACTATGGGAAGAAGGCAAGCCAGTAGAGGCAGTGTGATGCTCTGGGAAACCTTGGGTCCTGGCATTCATGTGGATGTTACTTGCTAAACTTACTAAACATTGTTGCAGTTTAGTACACCCCTTCAAGTACACCCCTTCATGGCAATGGTATTCCCTAATGGCAGTGGCCTCTTGCAGCAGGATAATGCGCCCTGCCACACTGCAAAAATTGTTCAGGAATGGTTTGAGGAAAATGAAAAGAGTTCAAGGTGTTGACTTGGCCTCCAAATTTCCCAGATCTCCATCTGATTGGGCATCTATGGGATGTGCTGGACAAACAAGTCTGATCCATGGAGGCCCCATCTCGCAACTTACAGGACTTAAAGGATCTGCTGCTAACATCTTGGTGCCAGATACCACAGCACACCTTGAGTGGTTCATGTCTTGACTGGTCAGAGTTGTTTTGGCAGCACAAGGGGGACCTACACAATATCAGGCAGGTGGTTTTAATGTTATAGCTGATCGGGGGGTGTGTGTGTGTGTATGTATCACCTGCGTGATATTGTGTAGGTCCCCCTTGTGCTGCCAAAACAGCTTTGACCCATCAAGGCATGGACTCCACAAGACCTCTGAAGGTATGCTGTGGTATCTGGCACTACATACATCAAAAATGCTGATGTAGCCCAGACAGAATTTGATTTTAACATCCCTGATCAAGAGTTAGCTAATATCTACTCTTTATTGTATATTAAACTATTTTTCCCTCATCCATGATAACAAAGTATTAATACTTAATATTAAAGTATTAAATATACTAAGCTTAGGCACCTACAGTCAGATTAAAAATAAACTCCAAACTAATATGAGACAAAGAAGGTTTTTTAGTCCCATCTGACTGTATGGACATGGACTTTTCTGACATCTGGAAAAACTGGGCATGTGTAATGTTTCTTGGCTTCATGTAACTGCTCATGGGCCAAAATGATTTGGGTACAAATCATTGATTAATGCAGTTTGAATAAATACGATTCAGATTTTCTCTTCAGGCTAATTTATCTGGCTCCCTATAGAAAAGGTTTATAAATCTGACAGTGTCATAGCAAACAAGCATATGTCTGGCAATTTTTTTGAATGCACTGACATTTTCCTGTATACCCCGTTTGCAAGTTGTCTTCTCTTCTTCTGCTGCAAGCATGCACATTTTTGCTGACTGTGTGCCTGGGGGTTCAGTACAAGGTAGACGTGTGGGGCATATTTTTAAAACGTTGTCAGGCTCAGTATAAAAACAACGGCGTATATGCAGAGGTGTTTTTGATACACTTCTTATTTATCTCTTTCTCTGACTTGGAAAAAAAGATTTAACAGCACCATTCTACTGATAACTATGCTGGAATGGGATTTAAAAAAATGTGCACTGATTGTGTTTTGTGATTGTGCTGCTTATGCTTTTTGGATTCATCAGTGCTGTACCTGGTAACTGTAAGTATCCATGCAGGACTTGTATCATTATATGAGTGAAATCTTTCTCTGTGAAGGAGTCCATCAAGAAAAGCAAACTGAAAACATTTTGTAGATATTTGTTTCCTAGGGGACATTTATACTGATTTATACTTCACTGATGATAATGTTTATTAACCAAACAGTTGATAGTGTTGCATTATAATTTTTCATTCCATCCTTGAGTAAAAATAAGAGCATAACAACCAATATGAACTAATGCCCTAAATAATTTTGGTGGTTAACTGGTAAAATTCATTAGTGAGGCTGAATTGTGGGTGTGCACTGACATGCACATTTACAGCATTTAGCAGTTTCCCTTATTATTCGATAATGGAAGAGGAAAGGAAGGCTGATCATAACATGTAGGAATCTTAGTAGTGAAGCATGGCCACCCCTCAATTATTTTTATTATTATTATTATTATTATTATTATTATTTTCTATTATTATTATTATTATAGGGTAACTGCTTAATATATTATCTATGTCTAAATACAACTTCCATAAGACCACGTGGCCTACAAATATGGCAACCACGGACTCCAACTCCCGTCACACATGTTCTAACTCAATCGATTACTGATCACAAACAACTGGACTCAATCACAGCCACAGTATTTAAGAACACTCACTCCACTCACTCATTGCAAAGTATATGCTCTGTGTTTGAATATCAGTCATTACCATGCCTTATATATTGTCATGATCTTTTTTCTGGTTTCCTCATTTTTGTTCTTGCCTAGCCCAGTTAATACTTCGCCTGTGCCTGATCTTAGCCTATTCTCTGACCCTGATTTTGCTTCACATATCTGCAAGCCTTGACAACCTTATAAAGCCCAGAAACCAAGTCCCAAGTAGTATTTCTCCCTGAATATCACAAATTTCAAGAAATCTTCAGCAAAGTCAAAGCCAGTGGGCTACCGCCGAACAGCCCTTACAACTGTGCCATTTACCGCTTTACCCCTTGTCTGCCAAAAAGACTCAAGCCATGGATGAGTACATCGAGGAGGCCCTGAAACAGGGGTACATTCGCCCCTCACCATCAACAGCATCCACAGGCTTCTTTTTTGTGGAGAAGAAATGGGGTGGCCTACGGCCTTGCATAGACTATCGAGGACTAAATCAAGTCACTGTCAAGTATCATGTTCCCCTACCACTAGTCTCTGCAGCTTTAGAACAAATGCAGGAGGCCAAAATCTTCACGAAACTGGATCTCAGAGGGCATACAACTTGGTGCGTATCCATGAAGGGGAAAAGTGGAAAATGGCCTTTAGCACCACCACTGGCCACTTCAAATACTGCGTCTTGCCATATGGACTCTCTTCAATGCCAGCAATGTTCCAGTGCCTTATTAATGATGTCATAAGGGATATGCTGGGAATGTTCGTCATTACTTACATAGACAATATCCTGATCTACTCCCCTAAGAAGGAGACACAGGTCGCCTGCATCAAAAAGGTGCTATCCAGGCTTCTCGAGGATCAACTCTTCATAAAGGGAGGAAATTGTGAGTTTTGTGTATCTCAGGTCGCATTTCTCGGATACATCATTGGCCCAGAAGGGGTGTTCATGGACCAGGACAAGGTCACTGCTGTCACCAACTGGCCCATTCCCACAACATCAACGTGCAATGATTTCTTGGATTTGCCAGTTTTTATTGGAGATTCATCCAAGGCTTCAGCTTCATAGCATCACTCCTAACAGACCTGCTGAAGAAGGGACCCAAAAGGTTGAGGTGGAATCCTTCAGTGACCTAAGCATTTGAATACCTCAAAGAAGCAATCACCGTAGCCCCATCCTAAAACATCCTGATCCTTCCAAGGTCTTCATACTGGAGGTGGATGCCTCTGAGACAGGAGTGGAGGCTGTTCTCTCACAGTGGTTTGGAAAAAAAACAAGCTCCACCCAGTGGCATTCTTCTCCAGGAAGTTGTCCCCCGCTGACCAAAGAACGACATCGGCAACAGGGAACTCCTTGCTGTGAAGCTGGCGTTAGAAGCATGGCATCACTGGGTGGAGGGGGCGCCTCACTCATCCATGATTTTCACAGACTATAAGAACCTTGAGTATATTAACTTAGCCAAGAGACTGAATTCCCACCAAGTACGCTGGGCCCTATTCTTCGCCAGGTTTGAGTTCACCAACTCGTACTGACCAGGGTTGAAAAACATTAAAACTGACTCTCTCGCCTGTATATATCCAGTCCCTCCCAAAGAAGAATGCACCATTCTGCAGTCATGCTTTGTAAGGACTATAAACTGGGACATTGATCGAGAGATACAAAACACACCAGAGGTGAGAACTCCCATGCAGTGCCCAACAGGGGAAACGTATGTGCCCTCTCATATCTGCGACAAGCTGATCTTTTTTTTTGCTCACACCTCCCCTGCTACAGGACACCCCAACTACTCCATTGCAAATACTGGTGGCCCCACATGCTCCAAGACATCCACAGGTCTCTTCCTCTTCCATCTGTGCCCAAGCGAAAGTACCTCGCAGGCTGCCTGCAGGAAAACTACTCCCTCTACCTACTCCACAGAGACCATGGTCACTCTGAGCTATCGACTTTGTCAGAGATCTCCCCTCATCACAGAGCAATACTGTCATCATGGTGGTTATCGATCATTTCCCCCTTCATCTGCTTCCTTTCCCCGGCCTGCCATCTGCCTTCAAAATGGCAGAACTGATCTTCAATCATGTGTTTAGGTACTTTGTTATCCCAGAGAACATAGTGAGTGACAAGGGAGCTTAGTTCTCATGTATGGGGAGGATTCATGGAGAAACCTGGAATCTCAGTGAGCCTAACATCAGGATATCATCCCCAGGCTAATGGCCAAGTGGAGGGAGTCCACCAACACCTCAAACACATGGCGCAAGTAAAGAAGGAATTCACAGATCGACACAAAGGAGAAACACCTGGTTATGAACCAGGTGACCAGGTATGACTGTCGACTAAAGATCTTCACATTACAGAAGGATGCAGAAAATTATCACATTGCCTCATGGGCTCATTCAAGATTCTTCAGAAAATAAATAAAGTTACATACAAACTTGGCCTGCCATGACACAGCTGCCTAGCCCCATCTTTCCATGTCTCCCTACTAAAGCCAGTCACACCAGGTCCCCTCATAATAATAGCTTTCATAATAAAGCTTTCATAATAAAGCTTTTGTGTAAATAGATCTGTGTCCGTATCTGCCGCCTAACAATCCTAATAACTGGAGTATATTTTAGCAGAGCTAAACTAAGACCAGTGTAATTTGTGATTGTTGCTATTGCAGCAATAATTGCTTTATATTCTTCACATTTATGTAATATGATTTATTGTTAATGCAGAAGAACAAGCTGCTTCTCCTTTCCATGCATCACACCATTGACTTTTGAGAATCTCACACTTTTACATAAGCACACATGGATTAAGCAGAGCCTGACTGTCTAAAGATGGCTTGATATAGAAAGCTGTTAATGAACATCATAAGACATGATAATACTTGGTTAGTAACCAATGTTATGTCAAACCGGTTGGCTAACACAGGCCATAGGCAAACAGGAAAATGGGGGAATGCAAGAGAGTTTATGAGTAATCAGCTGTGAAAAATCAAAAACTAACGAGTAACAAACTGACTAGGAAAACTCAATTCTGACTCAGTGATATATTATAAGACTTTTATAAGCAATTATGATGACTGTTAGTATATTTTTTTAGGCTAGGGGAAGTGAACAGACAACAGTCTCTCTCTGAACATCAGCAAAACCAAGGAACTGGTTGTGGACTTCAGAAAGAGGCAGCAGTAGAACTACACCCCACTCGAGATTGGCAGGACCCCCATAGAGAGAGTGAGCAGCTTCATGTACCTTGGAGTACACATCTCTGAGGACCTGACCTGGATTCATCACATTCAAGCTCAGGTGAACAAAGCTAGACAAAGGTTGTACCATCTGAGACTGATGAGGAAATTCAGGGTCTCCCCAGCGATCCTGAAAATGTTCTATACCGGGGCTATAGAAAGTTTACTGATTCAGTGCATCTCAGTGTGATATAGTAACTGCTCAACCCAGGATCGCAAAGCCCTGCAGAGTCTGCTCTCCCCTCTCTGCACTTCATCTACACCAGGAGATCTGCTAAAATCATCAGGGACTCCACCCACCCCGGTAAATGTCTGTTCAGCCTGCTGCAATCAGGCAAGCGCTTCTGTTGTCTAATGACTAAAACTAAGAGAATCAGGAGGAGCTTCTTCCCTCAGGCCATCAGACTCCTCAACACGGACATGTCCACCATACAGATCACTTAGGACTCCATAAACTTCTGTCCACCATACAGATCCCTCAAGACTCCATAAAGACTCTCCAGTCACTCTGCACTCCACTGACACTCCTCACACTGCACTTTACACTTTGTATTGTTACTACACGTAACATACTTGCATATTTTGTACATCCATTTTTTGTACATTCCCTGCTTATTTTGTATACCCCTTTTTGCACATCCCTGTACATATATTTCTTGCACAGTCTAGAGAGGAGTAGGCCAGGTTCTCATTTTACTGCAGGTTATATACTGTATATAACTATGTATGTGATAAAAAAAAAATCTTGAATCTTTAATCTCGAATCAGGTGGAAGTAATCGCTAATCTTGACAATGAAGTTAGGATTTTGGTGACCTCTGGTGGACAGGAAAAAGAAATTCTCTAGAATAGGAATTTATATTTTCCGAACATGATTTTATGCAAGGGACAAAACTGCATTTGTTTAAAAAAAAAAAAAGGGAGACCCAAACATAAATGTCTTTTAAATGTATAGGTACATATACAGTTTTGTCTGCAGGTTTATGAAATATAATTAGAAAATAATAAAACTTTTATGTTACAAAAAATACGTAATAGAATATTAAGACTATTGGCCTATGTCTGAGACAATTTGGGGGGAAAAAAATGTGTTGAACCATTAAATAATCCTTGATTTATCCCTCTTGGTTCATCCCTCAGTCAGACAAAAGAGTGCTTCCAAATCTGCTTGTTACTTCTTGATCTATCAGTGTGTTCTGTCCACCTCTGTTTCCTGCTGTTGTCAACAAGAAAGTAGCTAGTAAAAATCTGGCTCAAAAGGCAAGTTGCTTTTCTGTTACTGTGTGCCCTGTCTTTGTGTTCCATCAAAGTCTGCTTGCTGTGACTGTCAATAAGAAGAATCACCATTCCCTTACCAGTAATCAAACCTCTGCCATGGCAGTGAACACCCCAGAGCCTAGCCACTAGACCACCAGAGAGATGGATATGAAAGCACAGGATCTAAAGCCCCTGTTGCTGTACAGCTCCCATTCCTGCACAACTCTTTAAAAGTGTGAATTTAATCATGTTAAATAAGATGAATGTACTTAAAATCAGCTTGTAAACATGAAATTGCAGCTAGCTACCACATTCTAGAAAGTCGTTTTAAAAGCCAAACCCTAAATACCTTCAATAGCTCAGCTGGTAGAGCAGAGGAATGTAGGTGCTAAAATGGCCTAGAAGAAGAGTCACCATTCCCTGACCCGTAATCATACCTGGGACATGGTGGAAAGAACCCCTAATCACTACTCCACCAGGGAGATGTGCTTGGAATCCTAGGTTCTAAACACTCATTCCTGTACAAGTGTGAAATTTTGCCTCTTTAAAGGTGTGAATTTGATCGTGTTAAGTAAGATGAATGTACTTAAAATCAGTTTGACGCATTTGCTTGTAAGCATCAAAGTACAGCTAGCTATCACATTTTCTTGTAAACATCTTAATGTCATATAATACTCTGTTTGATGTGATGGTCAACAAGAAGAGACGCTATTTCCTGACTAGAAATCAAACCTGGTTACAGTGGTGAGATCACTAAATCTTAGCAGCTAGACCACGATGAAAACATGTGCTGAAGCCCAGAGGGATGTTTCATGAAGCAAGCTCACCAAACTTGGTGTTTCAGTAGGATGTCTGGCTTCACTTAACCAAACATTCACAGGCTGGGTTAATTGGTATCACAACATGGTTTAACACATCAAGTTGAGCCAGGCTTTCCTAGTCCTGCACACATTCACTTTAAAAAATGGTGAATCTCACACTGGCTCAAATACTTGTTGGAGAACCCGGAGATGGATCAGATTAAGGCTGTATATTTTACAACAGAAGAACAGATTATAATAATGAATTCATTTGAAATATTCAAATATATAATAACTGCAAAAAGCAATTCTGTCACTGCTGCCAAGGACCATGAAAGCACGTGGCAAAAAATAGCTGACTGTGGAAGTGTGTAAGTTGTATTAGACAATTTTATTTCAATTCACATGAGACATGAAGCAAAAGTAATTGCAAATGAAATCATTAGCAGTAAATTGTTATTCTTAATTTCAGCTGCAGTCTTAACTGCGTTCTTGTTTGTTTGTTTTTTGTTATTGTTTTACAGCTAATAGAAAAAATTCAATTCAATTCACTTCACTTGTATTTGTATAGCACTTTTAACAATGGACATTGTCACAAAGCAGCTTTAACAGAAATATAAAAATTTAGAATATAAATTTTAAATTTATAAATTTATCCCTAATGAGCAAGCCAGAGGCGACGATTGCAAGGAAAACTCCCTGGGACGATATGAGGAAGAAATCTTGAGAGGAAAAAACTGGTCATAGGCCCTCACCTCCAGATTATTCAGTGGCTGAAGAATTGGCCCTTTAATGGAGGGTCATACCTCTTATGAGATACAGAGTTTTTTTGTAAAACTTCAGTACAAGTGGACTAAAATAAATAAAACATTTCACATTGCTAAAACATTTTTTACTTAAAACCCATTAGATGGAAATCAGGCTCACATCAAATATTCTCCACCCAGAATTATTTATTCTTTGGTTTCAGTACAAGTGTGTAACTGTTTTTGTTATATCAAAACAGTTTCAACAGTGTGCTTCTTGTTAAGTGCCACAAATAATGACTTCACTTTCACGCAAAACTGGAAACTACCCAGTAGAGCCATTTATGGTAACAGGGAGAAAGATGCATATCCTGCTGACAAAAAAATGCTCTTGGGAAAGAGGAGATGCTGCCGTCACACTTTATAGTTCCTCTTTTTCTGATATTTAAGGTCATTGCTTCATCTTGAAAAATCAGTCACTCCTCCAGAAGTTATAGAGAACATTTGAGAAAATGCAAACTAACACAACACTGATGAGGAGCCTGGCTGCCATACCATCTCTACTATAACAGGTAGTCTAATCTGTTCCACATATGTGACATAGTTATACTGTTGTGTAGTTGTGAATAAGAAAAAAAACACTAGTGGATGTTTATAAAAATGCTTTACAACCTTTGCCTCACCACATCTGACCTTCTCAGCAACACACAACTCAACTGTTAGCACTCAGAGGGAGAAACAACAAGCTACAGCTCACTTCAGAGAATAACAAATTGTAGTGATTTTAAAAGAATATCTTTAATATTTAAAGCTATTTTTTGTATTCATGGCCAGTGTGTCCCCATAATAGATGCTTATTTAAAAAACACTGTATTAGAGTAGTTAATGCATACCATATATTATATATTTATAACTGAAAATCCATCTTTGATTTTGTTTCTTTATTTTTGTTTTATTTTGTTTCTTTTTGGCTACAAAAAACAAATTTGATTGGTCCATTCAGTGTTGAACAAGTTTAGTAGACTATAAAATAAGAAACAACTAATTCCATTACTAGAAAAAAAATATACTCATAATGTTCCCCAAAACAAACTAACAACACTGTAGATAATTCCAAGAGTAGATTTAAGATTTGTGGCTTTTTCATATGCATTCACAGTGGTAACATCAAATCAAGAAAGTGTGGTGTAAAGATAAAGCTCCAAAATGTAGATTTTTTTAAAGTTCATTTGACCAACCAAGGGCTTGCATGATCTGAAAGCCAACTTGTCCATTCTGAAACTTGTTTGCTGTCAACCTTTTTATATGAGGCATATCTAACACACCCTGGCTTTAAGGGCTTTCATGTAAGCCACAAATAAGCCTCAGGGATAAAAACGAAATGAAATAAAATGAAATAAAATAAAATAAAATAAAATAAAACTCTAAATGTCAAAGGAGCAAACAAAAAGGTGCTCTAAAAATTAGTGCAAGTTAAACATTTAACATTTTGTGCTGCAAAGAGTTTTTCTTAATGCTCGTTGTCTTTATAGTACTAGTTCATAAATCTGACAACACTATAGCAAACAATTATAATGCAGTTTTGTATTAAAGCAATGGAATGTTACTGCATGTCCTTTTTCTTCACAACTTTGTCATTTGTCAAGTTCCAAACATACTCATTTCTGCTGACTGTGTTCCCGGAATCTCAGTGTGGGCTAGAGGTGTTAGCCATATTTTTAAGATGTTGTCAGTCTCACAGAAAATATGCAGCGCTACAAATTCACCGGTGATAAATTTGTGACACTAATCTACTGAGTGATCTACCCACGGAGAACCATGCTAGGTTACAATAAAAACTGGTACACATTCTCAGTTGTGCTGTTTGCACTTTTTGGATTCATCCTTCACTGTAAAGATGCTCATATTCAGTTAGAAAAAGAAAGACAGTTAAAACATGTTTAAAGGGTAGACAGTGCATGAACTGTGAAATTGCATCATTCAGCATTTTGTGGATATTTGTTTCCTGTAAGACGTATACACTAGCTCACATGCTACACTGATGAGTGGTTAAGTGCAAAACATCTGTGAATACTACATTTTAAAGATGGGAATGTTTGTCTTCAGAGGGTTTACTTTGGCATTTTGATACTTTGTCAGCTAATTTATTGACAATTACTGAATTTATTGACATAAAAACAGTTTATTTATAAAATCTCATTCTCTCCCAGATCGTCGTCCTAGGAAAGTTGGTCTGTGGGACAGTCTCCAAGGCAATTATACCAACTCTCATAAAGCTCACTGCAAATGCCAGAATGCCCTGAAACCTTTTGTGGATGTTGTCATGTATATCCTACTGACACTCTATAAATTTTAACTTTTTAAAAAAAAAAATTTCTAAAAACAAAACTCATTTTCTTCTTTCTTCTCCCCATTTTTTAAATATATTTTTCTCTGAGACTGAAAAATATTGCTCTGATCCTGCTGCACACTGGAGCTCAAAAAAACTGAAAGGTATTGTACTAACATCAATTTTCTCTTCCTCTCAACCTACTATTCTGAAGTCTGCCCATCTGATGTCAGTGTTTGTCTTCATGGGATTAATATGTATAAAAAACTGATGTCACATTCATTCTAAGACTGAAATCTGAGATTGTAATAATCAAAGTCATAGTAATAATAATAGTCAAAGCGCATCATTAAATTGGGGATAAGTCACTGACTGATATCTTTCCTAGCATATAAAGCAAATTATCTGAAATACTAGTGACAATATCAGGTTGTGCATTCAGAGTTTAAATGAGTCTTGTTATGAATTACAATTCAAAAGTTAAATTTGTCCCCATTTTCTAGTTTGAGAGTTTGCCCTTTCAACACTAATACTTTAGCTAGATAACGTTTGTTAACTCTAGTTTATGTACTGTTTCTGCAGTATTTTCCATTGGAGAGATAGGTAGGTAGCTAGCAATAGATAGCAGTTATTATTTTTACCACCAAGAGATCAGTGCTGCTACTGGGGGCCAATATCAAATAGCTCCAGCTATTTCCACCCCAAAAAGTGTTTCTCAGCTGCTGTTCGTGGTCCAGGAAATCTGTGATGCCATTCATGACTTTAGATAGGACTACACAGGGACTGATTACTGACAGGGCTCATGTGGCCAGGGCCTTGGCCACTAGGGTTCCCTTGATGAGCATAGACACGAAATGAATAGATGAATAAATGAATAGAACATAAGCCAATGAATGTAAAGTCACAAAATCTGAAATAAAATGGTAAATGATATTGGTGTGTGGGTCTCAATTTGTAATCCCTGAGCAGTCAGGTCCTGTTTTTAACTGGAGCTAGATAAGCTGATGGAAAAAAAAAAAAACATGGATATCCATAAATCTAGACTAAGTGTGTAGATGAAAAAAAAAATTAGTAAGTAATAAAAGACAGAGAACAATCATTTTCCCTAATGGGTCCTGTAGGTGGTTAATACAATAATGGTGATGGCCATACATTTCATTAAATAATCAGTCTCATAAAATTACTTGTATATTTATATTCAGGGCTCTAGTTATTAGTAATTAGTTGTGTGTGAGTGAGTGAGTGTGTGTGTGTGTGTGTGTGTGTGTGTGTGTGTTGCATTGGAATGTGAGTGTGCGCAAACAAAGGGCATTCTGATGCCTGCTTGTCCACGCACAAAGGTGGAGTGAAATAAAGCCTAGTGGGAAATTTTAAAGGAAACGACCTTTAAATAACTTATACAATAATTTATAAGTAGCTCTAGCTCCAGTTACTTGGTCCCAGTTTTCATATGGGTGAATTAAAAAGGGGAGTAAGAGTAATGTGAGGCACTTACTTACTATTATCTACCAAATAACCACAGAATCACAATAACACTCTTCATGGATTAATGTTATTGGCTCTGAATGTAGGTTTGATACAGAGATCAAACAGGTAAATGACAGCCTTAGTATGAATTCACATGAAAAAGGGGCTCGTGGAGATGCAAGGAGAGAGGCAGAGAGAAGTGAAGATCAAAGCAGCACTTTGTACACTAGACATACCATACAAAATAGCATTCAATCAGGTCGAAATCACGTTACAAATAAGCCACTCTAATTGAAATAAGAACAAACTATATTTCTATAGCTGATTAAGCCCAGATGTTCAGTCTCACTTTGAGCTGTTTTTGCTCGCACCTGTTGCAGGGAGTCGCTTTCACAGACTCGTGTGGTCTGATGCTCGGAGGTGAACTGGTGCAGGAATCAATGTCTCAAAGCTCTGACATGATTCACGATCTGAGGGATGGACTGTCTCGGCAGGATCCTTATGAATCCGTTCAACCCAGGGAAAATAAAAAAGCATGGATCTTGTTTTGAGGTGCACAGAAGGGTCGCTTCATGCTTCAATCTCAACCATTTTGGGGGCGGTTGGCTGTAAATTGCAAGCAAAAAATAAAGGAAAGTAATAAGAAAACAAAAGATTAACAGACTGTTATCTGTTTAGTGTTCTGTTTAGTGGAATTCTTCTGGTAGTCTTGTTGCATAGGGCCCAGGTGCCCACAAACACTTTTGCCTTTCCCACCACGTTGATTCTGCTTGTCTCTTTTCATCCACTCACAACTGAACCAGACATGAGAGAGAACGAGAGGGTGTCCCTTGGTGGTTTTTTCCCAGGGGGATCTCAGGTGGTGTCACCAGTTCCCCCTTTTGCTTAATGGAATGCAGAAAGTGGTGGTGCCTACTAGTGGCATCAGTCAGATTAAAAACAAAATCTAAACTAATAAAGGCCAAAGAAGATCAAACATCCTGTCTCTAGTGACCAATGAGTCAGAGCTTGTTCTGGGATTTCTGGGATTTTAGTTCCGTCTGACTGTATGTTCTGTGTTTTCCAACATCTGGAAAAAGTGTGCCATATGTAATGCCAATTGGCTGCATGTAACTGCTCATGAGCCAAAATGATTTTGGTACAGATCATTGATTAACGCAGATTGAACAATTATCATTCAGGTTTTCTATTCAAGCGAATGTATCTGGCTCCCTATAGAACAGATTTATTAATCAGACAGTGTCATAGCAAACAATCATAAGTCTGGCAATTTTATGAAGGCACTAACATTTTCCTGTATACCTTGCTTGCAAGTTGTCTTCACTTTACAACTTCACAGCTGCAACCGTGCATATTTCTGCTGACTGTGTTCCTGTGCACTATGTACAAGTTAGAAGTGTGGGCCATATTTTTAAACTGTGGTCAGTCTCAGTGTAAAAACAATGATGTGTACGCAGAAGTGTTGAGTTTTTGATGCACTTCTTATTCATCTCTTTCTCCAGCTTGGGAAAAAAAAAGATTTAACAGCACCAGTCTACGGAGTGATCTATCCACAGAGAACTATGCTGGATTGGGATAAAAGCCTGTGCACTTATTGTGTTTTGGGCTACAGTACTTTGTGTATTGTAGTTGTGCTACTTATGCTTTTTAGATGCATCAATGCTGTACCTGTTAACTTTAAGTATCCACACAGGACTTGTATCACTACATGAAAACTTTCTCTGTGAAGCCCATCAAGAAAAAACAAACTGAAAAGGTGTTTTGGGAATATACAGTACATACACAAAACATTATAGAATTGTGACTTTAAATATAGTAATTTCATTCACTATTTGTACACATTTGGTTCCTAGAGGACATTTATACTGACTCATCTTGTGTGTTTCATTGATCATAATGTTCATTAGCCAAACAGTTGAGAGTGTTGCATGAAAATGATTTGTTATTAAACTGAAAATGATTTGGAAAGTCTCTTTCTCTTTTAAATCAATGGTCAACTAAAGCTGGTCTTGCATGCTGCGAGGCAGTTTCCACAGCAATTATACCAATTCATATAAAGCGCCTAGCTTACACATGCCAGAGCACCCTGACACCTTGCATCAATGCTATCATGTAAATTCTCCTGACATTCTATTTAATTTTTCTTAGGACTGTTAAGGCCACTGAACTAAAAATGCTGGTTTTCTTCATTTCTTTCCCATCTATTTTTTATAGATTTTTCTCTGAGAATGAAAAATATTGCTCTGACCCTCCTGGATGCTGGATCCAAATAGAAACTGAAAGGTAGTATGGAAATGGTTTAATTTCATAGCTTTATTAATGAGTTAATTGTTTAATCTATTAGTTATTTTTAGTCACACATTTATGTGAGTAATCAGAAGTCTAGTGTATCTCCTTCTTGCTGTTTAGGCTTGTGTGAGAGAAAGCAGGAAGAAGTCCTTGTAGGCCTGATTTAAGGCATAGAGGGAGGCCTACTCCATCGGGACTGATTTAAGACACCTGTGGGATGTGAAGTTGCAGTCCTGTCTTCTTATATATGATGAATAGAATAGGCTTGTGACCTGAAGTTGAAATGAAGTAATTCTCACACTCCTAGTGTTACATTAGATTTTCACCATATATGTATATCCTTTCCTGTTAATTGTATAATCATTTGTGATAATTCATTTTTATTTCATCTTTATTTGACCAATAAGCATGAAGTTCTTTGTTTACCTGTAACCAATCATGAAACACTAGACCTGTGCAGTGAATTATTTAACTGCATGTAACACTTTGATCTTTGGAGTTCTTCTCCCTGGCCATGATGAGAATAAATATACTGTGTCTCTGTCAGTTTAACCTTTTATTAGTCTTCTAATATTTTCCACCATAAATATAATAAAGAGATCAACATGAAACTGGTCTTTCTAGAGATGTCAGTGCTCATCTTGATCAATATAATTAGATTACGCATATGACATTAATCTGAAGCATTCATATAAATATTCAAGATTATAATAATCATCAGAAAAAAGCCATACTCTAAATGATAATAACTGATGAATTTCCCTCAGCATATAAACCAAATTTTGTACAGCTGTCAATATTAAGATTAAATTGTGTGCTAAAGTTTTAAATTATTCCCCTCATAATTAGCTTGTCTGCAATACAGGCTGACTTTAATCCAATCTATTTTAAAGGTCTGCTAGAGATCTGAAATGGCCAAAAACCAAAGGATTGGGCAAAAATTAGATGCATACACCTTTCTTCAGCTTGAAATTATTAAAATTAAAATTCAAAATGCATTATTTTGTCATTGCATTAATTCATATTAGGGAAATGCTTTGCATTAAGGTACATGCAATATTTACTGCACTAGTTAATAATTAACAAACAATGAGCTTCATTAGTAATACACCATAATTTTAGTTCATGTTACGAATGTAATCAACACTGGTATTAATTCATGTTTTTTAAATAGTTAACCAAATAAGTCAAATAATGAGCACATGTTCATTTATTGTTTCATTCCATCCATGAGTAGAAAGAAGTGCATAACAACCAATATGAACTAATGCTCTAATTAATTATGGTGGTTAATTAGTAAAATTTATTAGTGGTGGGTGGCAGTATTTACACCCACTGGCCTGATCATTAACATCTAGTAACATGCTGAAATGTAATTTCTAGTTTGAATTAATATTCGGTAATGCAGGTGTATTTATATAACATTTACATAAACTTCAAATAATACATGTGTTAATGTTTCTTTATTTACATTAATCATGGTTTATTAAGGGAGAGGGTTGTGGTTTATTGATCTGATAGTAGTAAATAGCAAAACATTTAGTAGATTTGTTTAGTAGATTTGTAATGTTATTTTAGTGTATCATAATCTAAAGAGACAAAAATAATGTTCATGTGTTACTTTCTAATTTTTAAGCTATAATTTCATAATTTTTTTTTAACAAGAAGCTATGATAGAGAGCTTAGCACGAATTGTATTATGCATATGCTTTCATATCTTGTTTTCTTACTTAATTGCTTTTTTGCATCAGTGGAACAACACAGAGGTTTCCAGGGCAATATCTATTGACAAAGTGTAATAAATACAATACAAATACAATGGATCACTGCATTTCAAAAAGATAATATTTTACCATTTGTTTTCTCATCTTTTGAATCACATAAATCAGTCTGATACTTTTACGGTCATTTGGAATGCTAGCATTCCCACCACCAGGGGGCCATGATGATCAGGTCATGTAATAAAGCAGCATTACCTGCATGTAATTTAGTGTCTTATTTTTGTTCCATGCCTTTTTTACGTTATACATGATTTCCACTGTTAGTATAATCAATATTCAATATGTATTTAATACAATTCCTATTGAAGGAAAGCGCTCTATAACAAAGTATATCCAACACAATTATACACGGGTGTAGCTAAGGGGTGGCTAGGGGTGGTCAGTGATATTTACAGCATTTAGCAGTTGCCCTTATCCAGAGAAACTTAAATAAGTGCTTTGTACTCTCTATCGAAAACATCCTCATACTAGTTCAATAGGCCAGTGTGTGTTCCATTTGCAATTATTTCCCCCAAACATTCTTTGAAGTAGAACTCCTTGCTCTAGCAGTAGCTTTCCATTTCATATGTGGCTATGTTTTATTACCATTGAGAAGCTGAGTTCTTTGTTTTCTATGCAAATGAATGTGTAAGTCTGATGCTATAAAAACTCTTTTTATCTCAAGGTAAGATGCACTCTGGGGGAATGCGTTCTAACTCAGGGTGGTCTCCCAAGCTTGTGATATTAAGCGTAATAATAAATTAAGCTTAAGCAACTGGATCCTGTGAAATCTCTATTTGAAGACTACGTTGAAGGTCTAATTCCATGACAAAACCTGTCTAATAATGAATGGCTTAATAATAATAATAATAATAATAATAATAATAATAATAATAATAAGGTCTTGCATATGCAAAGTGCTAGATGGTTGTTGTGCAATATTTTCTTTTGTAATAATAATAATAATAAAAATAATAATAATAATAGCAACTGCCTAATATATTCTCCTAATAATTTAATTTTATTTTAAACTTGGACCAGTCCGCTCCAGGACTTCATTTTCTGTCATCACATTATACATTATTCAGATTATACTAAAATGACAATTTAGTATAAATGACAAAATGACAAAAAGCTGTATGTATATATACAATTTATGAAACAGCTCATAAATTGTATATACAAGATTCAGATTTTACTGAATTTAGATATCTTTTTAGATAACTTTTTAGATAATTTTTGAATTTCCAATATGTCTACAGCTTCCTGCCATTAATAAAACAAACATCATATATGTTTCTGATATCCTACATGTGAAGGAAAAATCTATCATATCTGAAGAGCAATAGCTTACACTTTTGTAAAGAATGACTGAAAACCATTTTTAATGACATGTTTGGTAATCTGGGAAACATATTTCATTGGCTTAGACCTTTAGTTGTTCTGTCCTAATGGTCCCCCGTGGCTGGTATAAAACATTATGTATTTGTAGTGTGCTTATTTATGGCATCATTAAATCACATTTCAGTAACAGGAAATATAAAAAATCTTCTCCAAATCCATTATCCATATTCTAATATTGTATGTAGACATAGTAGACACAGTAAAATTGACTACACATTAAGCTGTTGGCCTGAGTAACATTCTATAATTAATTTCTTACAGCAATTACATGGTTTAGGAAAATCTTCAATATTTTCCAAATTAGAACAAATCTTTTATAAAAAAAATATATTTAACAGCAGCCTAACAGATTTTTTTAAAAAAAAATGACATCAGTATCTAAAATTATATAAACAAAGTAAAAAAAAAATTGTTCTTAAATTAGTCCAATTACAAAAAAAGTTAAGTGATTTTGTCATCTACTATTTTTACTTTTTATTTGAGATCAAGTTTGTATTAAACAAGTTAATTTTGTGTGTAGAACCAATTTAGTCTTTTGTGTTATTTGTTTGTTTTAATTATATGTTCTTCCAAGTTCATTCTGTCCTATATATTTTCTGCCATTCTACTTGTTAATTGCCAAGGTGTTGCTTTTATTTTTTTTAGCAAAAATGTTTTTATGCTCATCAAATAATTTAATTACAAGCCATTGTTCAGCTGGAGTGAAAAAACCTGCTCTCTCATTTTCTGATATATATCACTATATCTTAATGGAAATAAGTTGCATGTGAATTTTGTTGATGGAATGCATTCAGTCTGGATGGATTTGTTACACTAAATCAAGCAAGGCTATAGCTCAGTGGTTAAGGCTCTGAGTTGCTGATCAGAAGACCTGGGGTTAAAGCCCCAGCACTGCTAAGCTGAGCCCTTGAGCAAGGCCCTTAACCTTAACCTGCTCCATGGGCACCATATCATGACTGACCCCAACTTCCTGACAACCTGGGATATGTGAAGATAAAAATTTCACTGTACTGTAAATGTCACAAATAAAGGCTTCTCCGTGAGTTCTAAGTTCAAACCCCAGCACTGCCTCTGCTAGGCTCTTGAGCTATGCCCTCAACTGCTCAGTTGTGTAAATGAGATAAATATAAGTTGCTCTGGATAAGAGCATCTTCCAAAATGCTGTAAATGTAAACAGGGATACACACCTTGATTTACAATCACAGCAAGCAGAGGTTCACAGTAAACAAAGACAGGTCATGAAGTAACAAAAGCTAATTGTCATTCTAGTTAGATTTGAACCTACAACCTATGGATGCATTTACAGTCCTCTGCTCTACCACAGGAACTACTAAAGACATTCACATCTTTGCATTTAACAGAACTTTCTAGATTCTGATTGCTAGATGTAATTTTTTGCGACAAACTGATTTTAAGTATGTTTGTTTTATTTAATATTGCTCACACCTGTTTCCGTTTGCCCTTTAATTATTTTGTGTATTTATAACCCTCGTGTGTCTTTTTAATTCACGAAGTTTTGTTCAGCACCTATCCGTCTGTCACTACTGAGCCTTTTGTTCTGTGTTCTGATCCCCCGATTCTCAACATTGTTTTGTTTCCTAATTTACGCTCTTTGTGTTATTGTCTTTGTTGTTTGTAGATTGCCTGACCTCTGCCTGTTTTTGGTTCACAAGTTTGATTCATATTTTGGACTGGCCGCCTGCTCTTTATTAAAACTTAACTGCAATTGCATCCGTCTCAACTCGCCGTTCATGACAATTGTAAATGTCACATTACAGCTTACTAGCAGATACTAGAGATTTTAATTTAAAGAAGGAACCAGAACACCTGTGTTTGCTCAGTTGGTGGGGCAGATGATTATTGGTTCTAGAACAGCTTCTAGATGAATGTAGGTTCTAGAACAACCATGCTCATGTGGCAGGTTCAAATCCAGCTCAAAGGACAGTTTGGTTTACTGTTAATTCTTGACCTGTCTTTATATTCTGGCAAACGCTGCTTACTGTGATTGTCAGCTAGAAGCGTCACACTCCCTGACTGGGAATGGAACCCCGGCCATGGCAGTAAGACCACCAGCGAGACACATTTTGAAGCCCAGGCTCTAAGCCCCCAGATCTTCACAATTGTTAAATTTTGTCTTGTGAAATTATTAGTGTAATAGCCACCACATTCTGGAATTTTCTGTTAAAAGCTGACACTTTATTCTTAAATATATTTGATAGCTCATTAGGTAGACTGGAGGACGGTAGGTGCTAAAAGTCCTTAGTTTGCTGGCTCAAATTGCTGGCAATCTAGGAACATGTTAAAATATTAGAAATAACAATGCATAACCCATAGTTTCATGGACAGTGGCATTATAAGCAAATGTCAGGACTTAGATCTGTTGTGGCCACTTGTGTTTCACTTTAAGTGGGGGGTGTGAAACATGTTACCTAAAGTGTGGATAAATTGCTCTGTGCCTCCGTTGCCCATAGGATGGTGAGCAGTCGAATGGTGAAGAGTAGAATAAGGCTCCTTCAGAAGTCTCTGAACAATGGGTTTGGTTACTAAGCCCAAGGCATAGGCTACAACATTTACCTTGACAGGTAGGTGTTTGAGATCGAAAGAGTAAGACACTAGCCTGGACACACAGTGAGGTTCACATGCATCAAGCTTTGGCTTTGTCAGAAGATATGTAAGCGAGTTATTATCTGTCCAGACTGTAAACCTATGGCCCATCAGCCAGTGGCTGAACTTCTCACATACACTACATTTCAGGGTCATAAACTCCAGTCTGTGAGCTGGACACTTCTGCTGCAATGTGCCAAGTGTCTTACTTGCAAATGCAACAGGTCTGGCTTGAAGTTCTCCCCTGGAATCTTAGGAGAGCACAGCACCAAGCCCATCCAATGATGCATCAACAACAATCAGCAGCCCATTGTACTTCTTCCAGACCATCACCAGAGGTGATATTCATTGAAGACTTTCTGATTATTCATTTTTTCCTCCTTCATATCAGGCAGAACCTGTCTCAATTTTTAATAATGAGCTGCTGTACAGTAAATGGAAGGGGCAATCATCTGTGAGACGAATATGATGGGTGTACTCCTTAGCCTCAGATATTTTGACCAGATATACATAAGATATTTTGCAGTTCCTTTTTAGTGTAATAGCGTTTTCTGAAGGGTTCGCAACTGTCATGTCCACCTATCATGCCAAAGAGGTGTGACGACCAATAAGGACAATCCTTGGTAAAGCTCTGAGGTTGGTCAGATCCACAACAACAGTGCTGCTAGGTGACATGGGAAAGTTAGATGGTAGACTACTACAGACTAAGTGTTGGTGTTTGGGTAGAAGCATACCTGCAGGAAAGAGTTTGACAGTACCTATTTTATCAGGAACTACACTCTCTCTCCATTGCTCGCTGCCAGTGAACATGGACAGGAAAAGCTCAGTGTCAGAGCTAGATTGATTTTCATGTCTTGATGCGATATCTGAGTAACTACTGTCACTCTTCAGATCATGGATTAGTTGTTTGATGGCTTTTGAGCCCAAGATGATATCATCATGCTGTCCTGACACAACAAGGTACAATACAGCAGGTACCATAAAGTTGCAAAACCCAACACCTAAAATCCATCAGGCTGAGTTTGCATTCAGCCACAGCCAACTAAGACAATGTTATCTTAAACTGCTTTTCAGGCAAAATAACAGCAGAGTGGGGCTTAAGGATAAACTCTAACCTAAATTCTTATCATTCCAGAATCCATACAAATGTCAAGCTCTTAAGATCTTTATCAGTTTATCGGTCCATGATAAACTGATACCAGTATGAAACCAGCGTATCTAATCATAACAAACAATGAACAGCAAACGCTGGGAGTATATGTATGTGAAACATACCTGCACAAATAAATGACAAAAAAAGTAAAATCAAATAAAATCTCAGAATGCAGCAGCAAGAGTTCTTACTAGAACCAGATGATATGACCACATCACCCCTATCTTATCCACACTGCAGTGGCCCCCAATCAAATTTTGATTATAAAATACTATTATTGACCTATAAAGCACTGAATGGTCTCACTCCACAGTACCTGAATGAACTTTTGGTCTTTAATGATCTGCCACGCCTACTTTGATCAAAAGATGCAGGCTATTTGTTGGTACCTCAAATAGTAATACAGCAGGGGGCAGAGCTTTCTCTTACATGCCCCACAGTTATGGAACAGCCTTCCAATTAGTGTCCGGGACACAGACACAGTCTCAGTGTTTAAGTCTGGGCTGAAAACATATTTGTTTAGTCTAGCCTTTCGTGAATCGTTTTTTCTTAGGTAAAGGAGCAGATCTGGAGGGTTAACAGGGATAGAGTGTTGTGGTGAACTGGGATGTTTGGATGCTGTGGCCCCCCTACTCTGACACTCTCATTCAGGTTTGTTGATGGTGGAGTGGCTGGCCGCTTTATGTCCCTGAAAGCCCTCATGTCTGTGTTACTTTCTGGCTCTCCCTTTTAGTTATGCTGTCATAGCTAGTCTTGCCCGAGTCCCTACTTGCGCTGTGCACACAATGTACATTGTCCTTAACCAATACATGACAATAAGCATACCTAATAAGCTGCAGTTCTCCCTTTCTCTCTCACTACTCTCTCTCTCTGTCAAGCTATACATGCTACTCCTGAGATACCAGTGATCCTGACCACTTCTGCTCTCAGGACCTGTCTGATCAAGCCTGATACCTTATTTCTGGTTGGAGTTCTCATCACTTGGAAACCACTCGCTGCTGCTGAGGATAGCCCCATATGGACAGCCTAAAGATACATGAGATTACTGTGGATGGTACCACTTAGGAACCATCAAGGAAGATGGTTTTGAACTGCATTTGATACAAACAGTTTCGCTATGATGGCTTATGACTAAAATTGCTATGATAGCTTTAGGACTGCAATCTGCCTCAAACAGTTTTGCACTCAGGTATCCATCAGTGAACAGTTTGATAACTTCAACAAAATAGACTTCATGTGAAAACTATAATGAATTTCCTGGTTACACAATTGCACTTTTTGGCCACGTAGTACACAGTTATAGAAGAGAATTATTTATAGTTGCACCATCCCTTGTCACCCAGATGAGGATGGGTTCCCTTCTGAGTCTGGTTCCTCTCAAGTTTTGTTTCTCATATTGTCTCAGGGAGTTTTTCCTCACCACCGTCGCCTCTGGCTTGCTCATTAGGGATAAATTTATGCATTTAAAATTTATACTGGGATTTATATATTTCTGTAAAGCTGCTTTTTGACAATGTCCATTGTTAAAAGTGCCATACAAATAAAATTGAATTGTATTGAATTGAATCTTAGTTTAAAATCAATACCTATCTGCTGTGCCTGATGCAAGTCAGACCCTTATCTAAACATGATTTAGAAACATGTTGGGTGTTGGTAGTGGCCAGGAATTAATTTCAAAAGGGATGAGGAAATATACTAAATAAAATCACAGTGTGATCTGTACAGTTCAGCTGAGAAGTGTAACGCACTTGATTTTGAGTGGATGATGGCACAAATTTGTTGTTTTAATTATTTAGTGCACGAGCACTGTCAACCAATTTTACCCTAAAATAAAATCAAATAAAACATTATTAGCAATTAGCTGAACATATCTCATTTATTTGATGGGTGCTTAAATATGATGTCTTCATTGACCTTTCATGAATGTCATCACAGCGCAGTTATTGTGCAATATTCTCTGCAATAGATGAATAGTTTCTGTTGTACCTTTTTTTCAATAAACTTCATATTATAGGCTTACTGTAGTTTCAGAGCCTAGGTTATTGGTTTTAAGTGGTAGAATAGATAATATGTTAAAAATTAATAGCTTTAGTTTATGCCCTTCAAAGGCTCAGAAAAATGCTTTGTAAGATAGTCAACAATGCCAGCAAATACAGTGCACAGTCACTGCAGAGTCCCTAAATGCATAAATATTTCAAGCAAACATACGAACTTGGTTGGTATCCTGTAGCCTATAATTTTATAATACATCTACCTGTGTGTGTGCCTGAAATTTAGCATTTTGAATAAAATAGGTACCAAGATGGGTTGGGGGGCCCTTGGTGTTAACACGGCCCCAGGGGTTAATCTGGTTTTAATTCAGGCCTGGCCGTATGTGGTCGGGAGCCAAGGGAGCAAAATTGGCTGTGCTCTCAGGGTGGGAGGGATGCCATACACTCAATCACGGCAACACTAACCAATCATGGGCATCTGTGACCTCTTGTATATGGAAGAGGGCAGTTAGCGTTCCTCCAAATGTGTTACTCTGCTCTGTGATGCAGGATGAGCAACAGTTCAAAAAGTTAAGGTTGTCTGGTTTCACATATTTCAGAGAATGCATGTGTTTAACAGTCCCACGGTGGGATGGGATGTGGATGCAAGTGCATATTTTCTTTATTAAAAGAAACACTATAAATCAAACTATGGCAGGGAAAGAAACAACTAGACAAAGGCAGGGCAAGGCAAAGCAAGAAAATTCAACATAAGTATAAGCTACTCACAGTCATACCACAAACACAACAATAAACACAGTGCTCAGCAACTAAGGAGGGAAAACACAATAACTAATTAGGGGACCACAAAACAGTTGTGCACAAACACAGGAAGTGATTACTGAAAAAGAAACAGAAAAAGATATTCAAAATTGTGAGTGAGGGTGCCCTCTGGCGGTCTGAGGGAATTGTCCATGATGGATGTACAGCGTGTTAGCCTTTGTGTTAGCTGTTGTAAGGTACGGAAGAGCTAGCTGGTGGGTTGGAATTGGCTGGTAACCAAATTCGGGAAAAAATAAAATAATATAAAATAAAATAAAATTAATTAAATAATTCTTCTGTTGCGGAGTCTGCTGGTGGTGGCACGGATGCTCCGGTACCCTCTGCCAGATGGCAGGAGGGTGAAGAGTCCATGAGAGGGGTGAGAGGGGTCATCCGCAATCCTGGTGGCTCTGTGGATCCAGCGATTGTTGTATGAGGTGTCGATGGTGGGTAGAGAGACCCCTATATTGTCCCTTTATAGACGTTTGTGAGGATGGGAGGGGGGAGTTTGGCTCGCTTCAGCCTCCGTAGGAAGTGGAGGCACCGTTGGGCCTTCCTGGCTAGGCATGTGGTGTCGAGAGTCCAGGAGAAGTCTCCAGTCATGTGCACACCAAGAAACTTGGAGCTTTTGACTCTCTCCACAGTTGTTCCTGTGATGTGCAGTGGCGAGTGGTCTACACGGGTCCTCCTGAAGTCAACAATCATCTCTTTAGTCTTACCAACATTAAGAGATAGACTGTTGTCTCTACACCACTCCGCGAGCTGGTTCACTGGTAGCAAGTAAACTGACTATATGGAGCTTCCATTTCACTTATCAATCATATTAGCAGAATTGAAAGAGTAATTACTGATTTCAGTGCTCAAGGTGCAGATATGTGACAGATGGAATGTAAAATAAAATCATTCACAAGGCACATTTAAAGATTGACTGGGATTATGCCTCGTTTGAAGATTTGGCTCATGCAGCTTTCTGGAGGGAGGAACGTGTTTTTAGGCACCAATGGGAACTCTATGCTGAGAGTGAAAAGTGGATAATCAGTCGATTTCATTTGTCCAGTGCCATTTTAGTTGATCTGTATTCTAGGATTTTTAGCTACAGGTACATTTAAAAGAGAAATTGGAGATGGTACTGGCATTTACCTACCAACTATAAGTTTAATAATGACATGACATACCTTCATTCATATCGCTTACACTGCAATACATTACATTTCCAAAACCAGCAGCAGAAAAGACAGCAACAATGACTAATTTTCATGCCATTGGAGAGTTTCTAAATGTAATTGGGGAAATAAAATGCTCACACATAAAATCTTTTTTTATCATATATATTTATTAGACAAACCACTTGTAAAAGTGCCACATAACCAATTTTATTTTACTCAACTTCGTGTTTTACTTCATTGCTGGTGAAGTTCATCTTCTTAGACTTGTTGGCATGTTTCATTGTCATCTGAAACAAGCAGTGCCGTTAACAGGCTACTCTGCCTTTTAAAGCGAAGTTGTCTTACCATATATGGCGATTTGAGAGTGTTTTTTATGCAGATTAGTGTGGCCGTGCACGAGCACATCAATGTCTTAGTCACAAATTTAGAACTTGTTCTATGCTTTGATAAATGAGACCCCAGGTGCTGAAGTGTATCGGTGCCTTGAGCGAGGTGAACAACTCTTCTGTAGCACATTATTTGGAGTGTCAACATGGAGCCCTCTTTAGCAGAGGCTGGAGTGTGATGGAGGTCTTGATGAAGTGCCTGTAGCAATTTGTGATGCTAATTAATTCTGTAACTCACAGATGGTCTTAGGTCATGACTCCCACACTGCCTGCATCTTCTGCTACTCCACACACATGTCCAGTCTGATAGAGAGGGAAATTAGCTGGTTTAGGGATTAGGAGTCATTTCTGCTTGCAAGCTCTGTTTAGACTTCATCCTGAACCCACTTTAAAAAGTTGTGATAAGAGGGCATTCACTCCAACCACTTTGTACTGCAAGGTATTGAACAAAAGAATGGTCACTATGCTGTTAACCTGATTAATTCCTGGTTTACTTTGCATATGTACAGCTGATTGTGAGAATGGTATTAGACTTCTTAATGGTATTAGGCCTTTAACATTTCTGAATATATATTCTAAGTCAGTATTATTCTATATTCTAAGTCAGTGCATGAGTTGTAATATAGAGATGTAATTTTTTTTTGGTAATGGAAAGACTATGACATCTACACATCCTGAGACTGAACTACACAACCTGAGATCTTCTGAGCTGGTGATACAGTGGCAAAATATGGACGAAAGTAAAAAGGGCTCTTCTTACGCTAACTGGGAGTTTGTATGTGAAAAGGTTTCCTGAGTTGTTACTAATTAATACCCACTGTTTATTTAGTAGAACCCAAACGCTGTAACTTGAATCATAGGAAGTTGAGTAGGACTGGTTTCCTCACTTGAAATCACTCAAAATCCAAAGGCTTTTGCTGTAGTGTGTGAATGAAATGATTTAATCAAATCTGATGAGGCAGTGGACCATTCTGGGCTATTGCATCTGTTGAAATCCTCACAAAGGTTAATTATGACTGACTATTACTGTATAATGGTTCTCCTAGTTGATTTTTAAAAAATCTTAGCTAAAACAATTCATAGGATTTGTCAGTTTCTTCTGAAACAATATTTTGTCCTAATTTCTTTGGTTAGACGTTCCCTCAAAATGTAACTTCATATACCACAGCGAGGTTGCAGGCTTATGAAGTTAGTATGCTCGAATCTGATTGCTTAGAAGGTGTGCAGCAGGCTTATGAAGTTAGTATTGGTCAAAATGTGTGCATTATTTTTCCTACAAAAGCATAATGTGCTTTTTCTAATATGTTATTGTTTCTTTAGTAACAATTTAAACTCTCATAAAATTATTAAATCAAATTATTTTCTGCAACTTGTAATATATTCATAAAGTATAGGTGACTTTCATCCAGTTTTACTGTAGAAATATAGAGTAATGGCATTTTAAAATCCCCCCAAATGGCAATTCTGTTCTATTTCTGTGACAATTTAAAGCCCAATAAAATTATTAAATCAAACTGTTATCTGCAAACTGTGACATATTCACAAATTGTAGGTGCTACAGTACTCATGACATGACTTTCATCCATTTCTACTGTAGATGAATAATATTGACACTTTGGGAAATATTTCATTGCTCATCATCTATTACTACGAATCATGAAAGGTCTCTTTAACAAATAGGTCCCAAGAATAGGCCAAAAATTTTTTTTTGGATTTCTAAACACTTATTAAGCTAGCATTCCTGTTCTCTATAATACTATTCCAGAGTTTAGGGATGATATAAGAAAACTGTTTTCCTTGGGCTAAGCTGCGAGTAAATTTGAGACTACTATCCTGAGCAAAGTGTTCAAAGTGGGACTGCCTCTATGCACTGAAAGTGTGCACTAGTTTCTCAGTGTTGTTTAGAGTTATAGCATATTTGTTATTTTGGCTATGATTGTCAGATAATAATAGGCAGTTTTAGAGATGTCACTTACATGGGAATCAAATATTAAACCAGTATGTAGGGTTTCATGGTGTAGCTTTTGGCTTCACAGAAAAACTCAAACAAGCTCCAGGCCGTATCAACAACCTTATAGAAGATAGGTCTAGTACACAACATGAGCATTTTTCTGGGTTATGGGTCCTCTAGCTTATCGGCAAAGACAGCAGACCTTCATTCCAGTCATATAGAAGCCATACCTAATAGTTAATTTCAGATCTGTATCATCTGATTAAACTGGTGGAATATGTATATGTGTGTATTTTTGAGGAAGTTATTATTTTTTCTTTTTTAAACAAAGTTTATGTACTTGTAATGAAATGATAATATATAGTACTTTATATTTGGTTGTTTGTAGTGCTTTAGTTTAGCACCTTGCTCACTCTCATTATTTGATATTGTTCAGTTGTTTGCTTTCTGATGAGCTTCGCCTACAACTTGGCAGATCTATCCAAAAATTCAATATGATCCTTGCTTCATCTCTAACCTTAACTTAAAATACTGATGGTTAGTTTCACCATCAGTAAGGAACCATTTATGGGCCCAAAAAAGGCATGGTAGCTGTGTCCCATTTCCCCAGTGATGGTGTAATTGGCCAAATCATGGAGTTAGTCCTAGAAGTACATTGTAAAAGCTTTGTTGTTAAAATATCAGTAACTTACATGCAACAATTAGCCAGCAAGCTGCCATATTTAACGTTACAGTAAAATTATGGTACAACTAACTTGTATCTTTTAACAACCAACTGTCTTTTATCCAGTAAATTTACAGTAAATATGTATTATGTATATGTATTAATACTGTATTAAAAGGATGTTTTACCATTTCTTGCAGGGTTTTAATTATCCCTTAATTAAACCCTTAATGAAAGGAGTAGTGTGGTGTAACATACTCAGGACATTTCCCATCCCTGCCAGCAGAGGTCACACTCACCTGAATTCTAACTGATGCCATCTCAATTTCTCTTCACTTACTGGTTCTATATGAATCCGAGGTTCCCAGACTTTATGGGCAAGTGACCCCAAATGGGCACCATGAGTTTTTTGTGACTGCTACATTTTTTATTCCAGATTTATAATTTAGGACTATTGTAACATTTGAACATTTTATCATATGTCAGTAACATACAAGAGTGTAACATAACAACCAAAGGAAAAATTACTTGCACTGACATACCAGTCTAGAGGGAAGGGTGAGTTCACATTTCTTGATGCAGTTTTTCAAAGAGTCTGGAGGTGTGTTTGAAAGGGCGTGTCTCATCTCTGCTGTGACATCCAACTTTGAACAATATGTAAGTAACAAAACACAACAAGGCATGATGTTATAATCCATGCCTGGGTGGTGTGATATGGCCTGACATGAAGTGGAGTTACTGTTACCACCCTGATGTGGATTATTCTCCAGAAACCACATGAAGTGTCTTATCACAAAGGCCCATCGTTTGTTTTTCCTTAGGTAATACAGGCAAGAGAACTGAATCCAGGTTAACGCTGATGGGAGCTTGCAAATGGGAACCATTATTAGCAGTTTACACAAAGAAATATCTGCCTGCTCTTGTTCTTGGATTTGTTTATTAGGAAATTCTCTGACTTTGATACAATAAAGTGTTTAACCTCTGCCCGCTTCTTGTCCCTGATATCTGGATTCTGTTTTGAACTGTGTCTGCACTGGGTTTTATTAGACCCGATAATCATCTGGTGTTTGAGTCTGCCATATTAGATATGGTGATTCAGAGACCTGCTATTCCACTGCATGATATTTCCACTCTTTCTGCTAATGTGAAACTAATTTTCTGTTTCCTGACAGAGAGGAAATATGCATTTAAATTGTATATTTTCCCAAGGTAATCCTAATTAACGTAATAATAGAAATAAAGATCAAATGGCCTGTATCTGTATTTGATAGTCTAATAAGTTGACTGTAAACTGGAGAGTATTTATACTTATATTATTTTACTTGTAAAAAGTCACAGGAATGCAAATACAGGACCTTATCACCAAGGAGCATGTAGCATTTTTAATGAGCAGGGTTTCAGTTACATATTGCTTCCAATATTGCTTGACATCTAATTAATTTTCAGTAAATTTCTCTGTGACGTGACAAGTCACTTGTGGCAGTGGGGGCATGGTTGAGCATCAGCTACTGACAGGGTGGAGGCTGGTTGAGCTGGAAAGTAACGCGTGATGATTCTCATCTGTGTTTTATTACTACCAGTCTACTTATGTGTGTTTCTTTGTGCTTTACAACGTACTATACAATGAAAGCTAGTTTTCTAAGCTGGGATTGCTAC
>CM040475.1:12920839-12936947 GCA_022758105.1 Pangasianodon gigas
GTACCTACCAACTGGAAAACTTTGCAACATCAGTCAGCTAGCTAGCACAATGCTAAAGTTAGATATGTCTACAAAATCCAAATAACCGAAACAGTACCGGAAGTTAGTCACTTAGCTTATGTTAGCTAGCAATACCTATTATATATTATATACATTCTTATTTTGTTTCATTTATAATGTAAAATTATTTTAGTATACTTCTAACTGTCTGTGCTGCTGTAATAGGTGAATTTCCCTCTGGGATGAATAAAATGATCTATCTGTCTATCTGTCTGTCTGTCTATCTATCTATCTATCTATTGGATGACAAGAGAAATGTTGTGAGCCTTTTTTTTTCCCTGACATAATTTAATTTGCTAAACAGAGTGCTGAAAAGCATTCCAGTAAAGAAAATGCATATAAATAAGAAAGGACCACATTGCTCTCTCTCCAAAGCCTGCCTCCTGTGTCCTCATTCCCCTTGCCACCTACTAGGTTCTGTCCTTCTACACTGAGCACTGCAACTAGTGCAGAGCCAGCATGTAGTCAAGGTCATTGTGTCCTTTGAACTGTGGGGGTTCAGCAAATTGTGCAACCCATAGTAATAATGGGAGAGTGGCCAGACAGAAGCCTCTCCTCAGTGCTAGACACATGAAAGCATAAAAACATGACATTTGAATTTTTTTTTTTTGCAAATTCCAAGCGGGCTTTCATGTGTCTTGTACTGAGGAGAGACTTCTTGTTCTTCTGGCCACTGTTCTTGGGAACCTTCAACGCAGCAGAAATTTTTTGTAGCCTTCCCCAGATCTGTGCCTCGACACAGTCCTGTATCTGAGCTCTGCAGGCAGTTCCTTTGACCTCATGGCTTGGGTTTTGCTCTGATATGCATTTTCAGCTGTTAGACCATATATAGACATTTGTGTGGCTTTCCAAATCATGGCTAATCAATTGAATTTGCCACAGGTGGACTCTAGTCAAAGTGTAGAAACATCTCAAAGATGATCCAGAGAAATGGGATGCACCTGAGCTAAATTTCAAGTGTTGTAGCAAAGGGTCTGAATACTTATCTCAGTATGATATTTCAGTTTTTTCTTTTTAATAAATTTGCAAAGTTATCACAAATCTGGTTTTTGCTTTGTCATTATGGGGCATGGAGTGTGGATTGATATGGAAAAATTTTTTTATTTAAAGCATTTTAGCATAAGGCTGCAGCATAACAAAGTATGAAAAAAAAATGAAGGGGTCTGAATACTTTCTGAATGCACTGTATATACAGCGTGTCCCAAAAGTCTCCATACAAAGAGGAAATTAACAGTTTTTAGCAAAATGCAACTTTATTTACAAGATATCCTCTACATGATTGCCATTTCTGTGTACACACAAAGAGTCATCTCTCCCACTCATGATGAACACGTGTTAACACATCTGGTGTTATGCATATAATTACATATCCATCGCAACCTTGTTACAGCTTCCCGATCCAGCCATGAGAATGATTTCAATACGTTCTTCTTTTGTCAAAGGCACTGTTAATACAATATAAACTAAGTATGAAAAATTTTGGAAGATATTTTGCTAAAAAGTGTTCATTCCCCTATATATGGAGACTTTTCGGACACCCTGTATATATATGTGCGGCCCGGGTTCGATTCCCGGCCAAGGAAACCAACCCCAGCCACTGGGGTTGCATGCAACAGTGCTCTCTCTCTCTCTCAGTGCCGGTCCCAAGCCAGGGAGGGTTGGGGAGGGTTGTGTCAGGAAGGGCATCCAGTGTAAAAACTGTGCCAAATCAAAATACGCGGACCAATAGTCTGCCTGTGGTGAGCCCTAGTGGGAGCAGCCGAAAGAGGAACAATAACATTAATATATATATATATATATATATATATATATATATATATATATATATATATATATACAGCAGCCATTGCAATGTAATAGCTCTGTTACTCCACTTGTCATATAGAGAGACAGTGAGAATTTTTTTTTTTTTATTGTGTGACTCTTGTGATATCACCTGGGTTTTCAGTTCTGGATGTCTAGTAGTGTCTAACTCTTGCATCAATCTGAGATATTATTGTAGGGAACATATAGTCCTCTGTCTCAGAGGCGCAGTTCTCCACTTTGCTTTGATGCTGTTCTGTCAACTGGAACTGCTGAAATTGTGTGCAGGAATGACACTATTAGCTGGAATGGCCCTGAGAAGAATTTGCTTGTGAACATGCATTTATGATGGAGTGAGCTGTGTGATGTTAGCCTGAAATAATCTAACTGTCACTCAATAATAATAAGAAAAACAAAATAGATGCCATAGGCCACTAGCTGCTCATTTTGTTCATGATTGTTACATTTATTTATTTGGAAGATACTTTAATACTAAGGCATTTGTAAGTGAGGCGGAATTCCATCCAAGCACAGAGCTGAGGGCCTTTAGCTCAGTGGCATTCTGAAGGATATGGTATATGGACTCACACCCTTCAAGCTACTAGAACATAATCCTAACTGAGATACCACTGCACTGACACAAATACCATGACCTGGTTATAGTACTGTGAGAAATGTTACTGAGTAGTTAGTGCTAAAGATTTTCAGGTCACTGATAAACCTTTATGAAATTGGTAAGCTCATTTCTTGTCATTTCCTCACTCAGTATTATAAGGTTCTATCTTACGTTTAGGTAACCATGTAAATTTAAGGGCGGCATGGTGGCACAGCAAGTAGCGTTGCTGCTTCACAGCGCCAGGGTCCCCAGTTAGATTCTGACCTTTGATTACTGTCTATTTGGAGATTCTGTGCATGTTCTCCTAGTATTTGTGTAGGGTTCCTGTGGGACTCCAGCTTCCAGGCAATTGTGTGTGTAAAAAAAATGCTATGGACGTGAATAAGTATATGGGCGTAGTGTGTGCATGCTGTCCAATTAATGCTCAAGTTTCTATATTCTCAGCTGTTCCCAGTTGCTGGATTTGTCATAAGAAAATGTGTTAAACGCTTTTTGGTAATGAGTGTAGACTCAGGATTATACATTTCAAAATTTATTTTCTCTAGCTGTAACATTAGCCTCACACACATCAGCAAATGAGCAAATGAAATCAAACATGTAAAAAGTGTATCTGTTCAGCATTTAGAAATGCATGACTTAGCATATTCCTTAAAAATTCTTTTGATCTGAATTTATAGCTTCACTCATAATATGATATGGCTTTCTCATTTACATGCAACAGATAACAGAGTTCAAGATGGCTTTATGGACATGACAACTGTTAGAATTTTATTAGAATAATACATAAGAGTATTTCTGCCTGACTTTCTGGATACTATATAGGTAATGTGAAGGATAAAGAATGGATAAAACTGGGTCTTACATACACTTCTCTAAAAATTAGGCTGCTGGAAAATTCAAAGAAATAAGCCATAGAAGAGCAATTCATCATGGTCAAGGATGCTTATTAGCTTTCAAATTATTATAACAGATGATTAAAGGGCTGCCATCAAATAAAATGCTACATAACCAATCATTTATGAACAGTGATACATATTTTAATGCTCATTAATCATTACCCATAATCAAATATCACAATCTTTATGATATAAGTGGTTAGTAATTCTTACACTTGCTCCCATCCCTTATAATATGGAATTGTCCCATATTGAAAAATGTAGGCCTAATGTTGTGTTCCTTTTTGAGTCAATAAGGGACGCAATTCATCTGTACTTTCTTCACAATCTTCACAATGGTGAAAATAACATAATACTGAATAAAATCAAATGTTGTTTCACAAGAAATTGTGGAGAAGCTCAAAAGTTGTCCCTTATATTTCCACATCAAAGATGGCAACCCTACTTACATCTAACCCGATTGTTGTATACAGACAATTGTGAGTGGTATGCAAGTATACATATTGTGCATTGTATTATGAATTTAAGTGGCTTGTGTCCAGTTATGGAACAGTAAATCATATAACATCACTGTGGAAGCAGGGGCGTGCTCGAGCGCCGGTTTGTGAATGGAGGGCGGGGCCAGAGAAGGTGAGTGGTGAGGAATGCACACTTGTGGGGAATTCGATTAATGAGTGTTTTGTGTTGCAGTGAGTGGAGGCAAGGATAAAAAGGAGAGAGACGAGCGCCTCAAGAGAGAGAGAGCAACCAGCACAGAGCCGTGTGTGTGCGCACATGCATATGTGTGTGATTAAAAAATGCTGAAAAGCAAAAGTAAAATAAAGCGCCTTGTGATATTTTACAAGCCTGCCTCTGGCTTCTTCGTTTCTGCCCGAACTTGGGAGAGTGTCACACTAGTGCTGAAACCCAGGATTTCTGAGGAAGACACCATCATGGAGTCCTCACCACTGGCCGAGAGCAACTTGGCCGCTCCCCACATCACCTTCATCAAGATGGCAGTGCAGGACGACCCAGAAGTCTTTTTGCAGCTGTACGAGCACTCCACGGTGGCGTGGGGCTGGCCCGAGGGTCAGTCGGCGGTCCGCCTGTTGCTGCTCCTGACCGGAGAAGCTCAACTCGCGGCCCAGCAGCTACCGGTCGCCAACATGCTTGACCCCTGGACCTGAAACGGGCAATTTTGCAATGGGTCGGACGCACCCCAGAACAGCACCGTCAGCGCTTCCGCTCACTGACCTTCCGCGAGCTTGGCCAAGCATTTGCTTTCGCCCAGAAGCTCCAGAACACCTGCCGGAGGTGGTTGCTGGCTGGGGGACGAGGCGCCAAGGATGTGATCGACCTCATGGTGCTGGAGTAGCTGATCGCCCGACTTCCGGAAGGGACAGCAGAGTGGGTCCAGTGCCACTGTCCAGTGTCGCTCGACGAGGTGGGTCAGCTGGCAGAGGACCACTTGGTGGTATATCTGGGAGCCGGCGAGCCCCTCCCTTCTTCCTCTCTCTCTCTCTCTCTCTCTCTCTCTCTCGTGTCTCTCACCTTCCTTCCCACCCTTTCCCTGTCCCTTCTCCACGGAAACGGGGGCCAATTCCCCTGAACCCATGCTTTCCCTCCCCCTTCCTCTCCCCCTGTGTCTGTCTCCTCTCTCCCCCAGGTGGGTGAATCTGGGGCCGTAGGTGTCGGAGTAAAGCCTAGGCCGGTGAGCTGGCATTGTGGGGAGCCTGGGCATTTCCAGGACCAATGCCACATGGAGGTGGGAGCATTAGTCCGGATCCACAATGCACCACAGGCCACCCCTGACTGAGCCGGGAGGTACCACATACCGGTGAGTATTCAAAGGGGTACATACCATGCATCAGTGGATTCGGGCTGTAACCAGACCTCAATTCACCAATGCTTGGTTCAAGGTGAGGCATTGGGAAATGCATGTTTGGTGAAGGTGAGGTGTGTGCATGGTAATGTTAACGAATATCCGTTGGTGCTGGTCATTATTAAATTTTGGGGGCAAAAATATATAGTGGAGGCGACGGTTAGTCCTCGCCTCACCCATCCGCTAATCCTGGGGAGAAATTGGCTGGGGTTTCGAGCATTAGCGAGAGAAATGTTTGTGGATGGGTCCTACAGTAGTGAAAAATGGTGTGGAATGTGCGCAGGGTTGGCTGGGGAGGCGGTGCCGGGGCCATCTACGTCAGCTCCATGTCAGGGGGACATCGAGAGAGGGGGGAGCTCACCATAACCCGATGGTGGGGCACTTAGGACAGGATAAAACAGTGAATTGTCTCATGGCCCACGTCTATTGGCCAGGCATTCGCAGCGATGTTCACAGGTGGTGCATGGTGTGTTGTGAATGCCAGCTGGTGAATCCACCGGGCACCTCAAAAGTTCCTTTGCACCCAATCCAATTAATCAAGGTCCCATTCGAAAGAATTGGTATGGACCTCGTCAGGCCATTGGATCGAACTACAGGAGGGCATCGCTTTGTGTTAGTTCTAGTGGACTACACAATGCGATACCTGGCTCTCAGCAGCATCTCTGCATGAAAGGTTGTGGAGGCACTCTTCCATGATATCCCGAAAGAGATCCTGACTGATCAGGGCACATCTTTTGATCTTTTGATCTTTTGATGTCATGAACACTATGCAAGCTTTACAAATTGCTGGGGATTAAATTGATTCGCACCAGCATTTATTATCCACAGACAGATGGGCTGGTTGAACACTTTAATCAAAAGCTTAAAAACATGATTCTTAAGTTCGTTTGCACGGAATTGGGATAAGAGCCTGTGTTATTTGCAATACTAGCGGTCCCGCAAGCCTCCATGGGGTTCTCCCCTTCCAAATTATTATACAGTCGCAAGTCTCGCGGCGTGCTCAAGGTGATTCGGGAAAATTGGGAGGAGAGACCTTTTAACAGTAAAAACAGAATTCAATATGTTCTTGACCTTAGAGCAAAACTCCACACCTTAAGCCCAAAGCCGATGGGATGGTCCAGTTTTGTGTGGACTTTAGAAAAGTTAACGCGGTGTCTAAATTCAAAGCTTACCCAAAGCCGCTCATTGATGAACTGCTCGATCAGTTAGGTGCAGCTCGCTTTTATTTGACACTGGATTTGAAGAAGGGATATTGGCAGATCCCCTTGATTCTGATATCCCGCGAAAAAACAGCCTTTTCCATTTTCGGTTACACCAATTCGTGACCCTTCCTTTTTGGTTGTTTGGGGCCCCGCGGCATTCCAGCGACTCATGGACAGAATCCTCTGTCCAACTGCTGCTTATGCTGCTGCCTATTTAGATGCCGTGTGTGTGCATGCATGCATGTGTGTCATTAAAAAAGGCTGAAAAGCAAAAGTAAAATACAGCGCCTTGTGAGTTGTTCCAAGTATGCCTCCAGCTTCCTCATTTCTGCCTGAACTTGTTAGAGTGTCACAATCACATTCGGGGATGGCCCATGGGTTTGTGAGGCCATAGGCAAGATTTTTACCATGGGCCCCCAACACACAAACATACACTGAACCAGTGCAAACAACACAATTTAAATCTTTTTTTTATTAGACAGCACTTTTAAGCAAATTCATGATTTCTGAATATAAAGCCTACTGGAGACTTGTAGTCTACTGTCACATTAACTAAATAGGAATATATTTGCGTATAGGAATATAATTAGATATCATTCAATAGTATGATATTGCTAACTTGTCACAAATGTTTCACTCTTCCCTTCTTGTTCTGCTCTGGATGGATAGTGTTTTGCCAACATTGTTGGACCAAAAATGATAGCAGTTGACATGAGCTGATGATGTTCACGAATCATCACTATACCAAATCCGAATATCAGTGTCTAGCTATGCACAACTCTAGAGAGCTGCCCTCAAATGAAAACGAATGCCCTCAAACATCAGTGAACAGAAGCAATGCTGTAAAGAAGAGTGGGCCAAAATTGCTCCAAAATGATGTGAGAGACTGATAAACTCCTACAGAAAATGTTTACTTCAAGTTATTGTTGCTAAAAGTGGGTTCTACATGTTACTGAATTATAGGGTTATCTTCCCACCTGGTTTCTGAATGTTGGTTTACTTTCTGGAGAAAAAAAGACTACATATTGAAATCCAACACATACTTTCTATCCCTTTATAGTTACGTTTAATTTTGTCAAACATCCATGAAACAAGATAAACTGGGCCCTAGTGGAGAGAGTGGACAGTTTCCAGTACCTTGGTGTTCACATCACATAGGGCCGGACTTGTCATGGTCCTGTCACATTAACACTCTGGTGAAGAAGGCCCGTCAGCATCTTTACCACCTTAGACACTTAAGGGACTTTAAACTGCCCTCTATGGTGCTAAGGAACTTTTACACCTGCACCATTGAAAGCATCCTGATGGGAAGCATCACAGCCTGATTTAGTAAAAGCACCAAGCAGGACAGACGGGCTCTCCAGAGGGTGGTGAGATCAGCTGAGCGCATGTTTACGATATTTATTATATATGTTAGCAGTTTCACTGCAACAACCTCAGCCTGATGTTGCACAGCATTGTATTGCACATACAACTTCACATATCTGCATTTTATTCCCAGCGTAGTCCATACCGTTGCTGCCATCCATCTTTTATATCCCTTATATTTTATATTTTTCCTTTTCTACTTGTATACAAGCATATTCTGGTTTATGTAAATTCTATTTTTATGTCATGGACAGTCGTAAAAAGCATTTCACTTCACGTCATACTGTGTATGGTTGTTTGTGTGACCAATACAATTTAAATTTGAGATAGTTCCCATTATCACGTTCATTATAACAGCTATAAACCTGTCCTGTGGACTATACCAGTTTTAATCTCCTCTTTGCTGTTAAAATAACCTCCACTCTTCTGGGAATGCATTGAACCGTGGCTTTGGGGATGTGCCCATTCAGCCACAAGAGCATTAGTAAAGCCAGGCACTGATGTGGAGTGAGAAGGCATAGCATACTCTCAGGGTTCCAATTCATCCCAAAGGTGTTCAGTGTGGTTGAGGTCAGGGCTTTGTGCAGACTACTCGAGCTCTTCCATATCAGCACTGGCAAACCATAGAGCTTTGTACACAGGGACATTGTCATGCCGGAACAGGTTTGGGCCCCTTAGTTCCAATGAAGGGAAATTTTAATGCTACAGCATACAAAGACATTCTAGACAATTTTGTGCTTCCACCTTTGTGGCAACAGTTTGGGGAAGGCCCACTTATGGGTGTGAAGGTCAGGTGTCCACATACTTTTGGCCATATAGTGTCAGTGCTCTAAAGAGTGAATTTATGAATGCACTCAATATTATTATTTGATCTGTCATTTTCCTTCATGGCAGGGCTTTTCATTTTACTGTACCTGTCAAAGTTGCAGTTGATGGGTGTCACAATGCATGTTGGCAGTCATTTAAAAAAAATAAGAAATTCTGAAATGCACTTCTCCTCTGATTATTGTAAAGTTATACCCCTGCCTAGAAGGAGTGAAAAATAACGATGCTCATTGCAACAGCAATTTTTCCATTATACACATTGGATTAAATGATGTTTAAATGGTGTTAAAAGACATGTAGTGGTGCATTTAACATGTGTCATTCCTGCTGCTAGCACTGATAGCAAATGTTAATAGTAAACTAGCTTGCTAGCTAGATTTTTGACTACAAAATTAGGTACAGCTAAAACAATAAAGTGACTGTAGCCCACACTCCTGGGCAAAAAATGGGCCAAGCCCAAAATGGCAAATATTTAGCTTTTAATGGTCTTAACAACAAATCATTGGTCAGAAAATTAGTAAGAATTAAACACTCCTGAGAGCTCCTATGCCATCATTTGCTCATTTACTTATGCTGTAGTGAACTGTTTGGGGAAAAGCTAGAAACAGGGAAATTCACTTATATAGTCTTCTTGTACCCAAAGGTAAAATCACGATAATGACTAAACTGTTTGATGTAAAATTCAAACTAACACATGTCTGAGTGCATAAAATTTTTCAAATTCCATTATTTGGTTATCTGCCATACCTGATGCAGCCATCAAGGACCACCAGGCTTAAACATTTAAAGGAATCAAAGGAAAAGCTATCCCATACTAACTTACTAACTTTCTTTATCTATTTGTTTAATTCTTGCTAATTTTCTGACAAATTATTTGTTGTTAAGATCATTAAAAGCTTCATATTTTGCTAATTTTCTACTTGGCTCCCCCCCCTTTTTTTTTTTTTTTTGCCCTGGAGTATACTCTGTATTGAAATCTGTTGTTCAGTCCACTTTATGTTCTATATGGGATGTCTGCATTTACAACACTGTTATAGATTTTTGTATTTATAATTAGAACATATTTCCCATTAAATGATCAAAAGCAACCCGAAATAATAGTCATGCAGTTGTGAGGTTGAAGAAGAGAAGTCAGTCCATTCCAGCTGTCTCTCAGAGCTATAGTGCTCCAGGTTTGTGTGGATCAGCTGCAGGCTTATGTGAAGTGATGTCCTGTGGACTATACCAACACCAGTGAAGGGGGGGGGGGGGGGGGGGGGGGGGGGGCGAGGTAGTTTTAACTCTTTGGAGGAATGTACCAATGTAAATAAGAAGGGGGCGGGTGCTGTAGTTATAAGGCTGGAGCTCTGAGGAAAGACTAGTCAATGTAAGTTTGAGAGCCGGGCAGGAAGCGCATGGCTGGACATTCACTCCGCTATGGATTGAGCATTGAACTGATATTGTTTTCGGTAAGAGGCGGTCAGACGGAGCGCGAGCTGATGCGCTGATCCGCAGCGGTTTGTTGGCCGCGGTGCAAACCCCGATCCTGCTTTCTGACTCGGGCCAGGAGAAAACATCAGTGCCAGCACCAGGTGCGTGTGTCAGCAGGGCTAAGGAGTGTATAGAAGTGTGTGGACTGTGTAGGAGAAGGCTGGGGAGGATGAGGATGGTGCGCGCGGGCTTCATCCCGCTCCTGTGGATCTTCAGAATCAGCATCATCTCGCACGCGGCTCCTTCATCCGCCTGTAAGTTCCTCTTCATGCTTTTAGGGCTCATTGGAGTAGTTGCGCTTGATAGCTTGGGGCGTGTTGGAGGGAGTTGTATTTGATAGTTTGGGGCTTATTGCAGGGACAGTGTGGCTTGAGGATGAGTGTGTTGCAGGTTTGAGAAGATGGGGAGCGTCAGAGCATCATGCCTGATGGGTACCACAGACTTATTGGGTGGTCTTCAATGGATTTTCTTTCTTTCTTTCTTTCTTTGTTGTCTATTGTTTTTATTAAAGGGGGAGTTCACCCTTTTCCCATTTGAGCACTTCTAAATATTTATTCAGTGATTTCTAGTAGTAAAACCTCAGACAGTTTTATGTCAATATATGCAGTTTTAAGATTTTCTATCCACTAATGATTTGTTTATGTTTTGCAAAATAAATTATAATCAGATGAATTTACGACACATTTGCCTCACACCTCTGTGGTTGGAGGTTCGAATCCCACCTCCACCCTGTGTGCTTCGGAGTTTGCATGTTCTCCCCGTGCTTTGGGGGTTTCCTCGGGGTACTCTGGTTTCCTCCCCCAGTCCAAAGACAGGCATTTCCAAATGTGTGTGTGTGTGTGTGTGTGAGTGTGTGTGCGATTGTGCCCTGTGATGAATTGGCACCCCGTCCAGGGTGTCCCCCGCCTTGTGCCCTGAGTTCCCTCGGACAGGCTTTCAGGCTCCCCCGTGACCCTGTGTAGAAAATGGATGGATGGATATCATAACCTCAAAACATATCATTTCCTCAAAACATACTTTTTAAAGATACAGAACAAAACAACAACAAAAAACAAAACAAAGACCTACTTTTCTTCGTGATGGTCAACATATTCCGTCGTGGTTCATAGTTTCGGGGTGCAGGCGGCAGGACAAACCGCTCCAGTTTTTGATTGGTTTGGGCTGGTTATCTCACTCGGGGTAATAGCAACATGAGGTGCGTTGTTGTAGGCTGTGGAAATGCTTTATCAGAGCACGAAGCAGTGTTCATTTCCACTCATTTCCATAGCCGTGCACAAACTGTGGCTACAAGCGATACAGCACCCTGAATATGGTACTGATACCGATATTGAGCTAATAAAAAAAAAAGAAAATCATTGAGAGTCTGCAGTGACCACTTTGAGGCAGTGGACTATAAGGGGGACCATCTGAAACCTGGAGTTGTACCAACGGTTTTTCCATTCACTGGGGCATGACAAGGAACAGAGCTACAAACTTTGGAGGTACGGTTTGTTCTTGACTAACATTATGAAGCTATTTGATAACTAGCTTTTTTTGTCCAGTTGAATCTAATTAGTTTTTTAGCAGTGTAATTAGTTTTAACAAATTATTTCGGCAAATTGATATAAAAAGTGCTTGAGGTGTCTAGAAATCGTCCTACAAGTGTACAGAAAGGGTCAAAGTGAAAAGAAAGGTGAACGTCCCCTTTAATACTTACTTTTTATATTTAGTTATTTAATCATTCATGAATTTGTTTTTAAATATTAAATACTACATTGCAATTTTATATTATAGGTTTATAAAATTATATTAATATTATAACTTTTATAAATTTAGCCTATTTATGTATTTGTTTGTTTTTTGCTCTGTTTACTTTCCATTCATCTGTGAGCTCTGTCTAAACAACCCTCCTTTTATTCTGAGATTGTATTTCATACCTACATCATTGAAACTACAGACTCATAAAGAGTATTGCTCAGAACCACTGTACTCCTGCTCCTGTTTTCTCTGGGAGAAGTTCGTTTTGGGGTTGTAAGCAAAATGCAGGTTGCTGAACTCACAGTTTGTGAATGTTTGGGTAGACACTCTGCTATCTGAACATGCATTTGGGATATTAATTCATAAATCATGTTTTTTTTTGACATGTTTTAAATGCAAAGCCACTGGCATTGAAACAAAACTGAAAACAAAAGCTGTGAATGTGGCTGAAGTCAAGCAGTGACTTTATTACTTGTTAAGGCAGTAGGTGTTAAATTAACATCTAGTGTCTTTGAACCAATTTGCTGTGTTCTACCATGTTAATGGAATAAAAATTAAAATAAATAATGATTTTCTTTAGAAAAAAAAACATGCAGTATATTGTATGTAGGGCTGGTAAAATCAGCATAAATCTACAGTCTAATGTAACCATCCAGTTCAGGGATTTTACCTTACAGGCTTGATAACCCTTTAGGGTAAATAGTAATCTGATGTGGAATCCAAATCTTGCTGGCAGTACCAAGCACAAATAATGATTTATTAGGCAGAACCTAGAGTGTAGCCTAAAGCTTCAATCAGTGTTATTTTATTTTCCACTAATTGACCTTGTGTGAGTTTGTAAATGAAAAATCTATAGAGTTGTGCAAAGGTGGCTTGGTTTATATAATTAGCTGATGGTTATTAAGACATGAACATATTGTCTACACGACTGTGCAAATATTCTTCTTTGAAAGTATGCAGTCATCCATAAAGAAAAGTCACATTTCAGGAGTGGCAACTAAAAGCAGTGCATTCAGCTGATAAATGTGCTTGCAGAGTCAGATAATCGCAGAGTGGAGGCTTGTCCTGAATAATGAGATTAAAGCTCTTCAATAATTGTCTGGGTTTGTGGACCAAAATTAGAAGCAGTCCAGCCATTACAGGGACTGACCTAAAATAATGAGTATTAAATGAAATACCTGGATTTATTTCAGAGTGAAATATCTCAGGGGAAGGAAGTGGCTGGTGGAGCTTTCTCTGAATAGAGAGTCTTTTAATTATCATTGCTTTATTGTTTGCTTTTCCATATTTACCGTTCATATTCAACAGGTCTCCAGTGGATTAAGAATGTCGCATTACGGTCTAGAAAGATATGAAATTGGTGTAATTACTTTAATTGTGTTTTGGGCATGACTAGCAGCCTTTCAGTCAGTTCTGCTTGACACATTAGTAGGCATCTAGAGCAGTTAAATTCTTCGGGTATGTGTAGCTACATCATATATCACTTATTCCTGATTTGATATGACATCCATGTACATGTAACTGTGTTATTTTAATGGAATGTGAATGTGCCACTGTGTATTTCACTCAAGGAAGAAGCATCTCTGAGTCTGCCAGGATCATTTATAACAAGGGAAATCCTTACTGGGAAGCCAGGGCTCAACACTGAGTTAACAAAGTGATGTTGATCACTGATATGCAGTCCCTTTGCCTTGTCTATGATTCATTCAGTTTCTGGGATTATTGGATATGATGGAGCATTACTGTGAATCTCTGTGGTATCAAGTTGAAAACGATGCTATTGTAATTATACAGTTTTGTTGGATATTTGAAGTCTTATTACAACATATTAAAGGCTTAAATTCTTGGTGACTCACAGTCAGACTAACAGCTAACATTTTTTGACCTAAAATGATTTCTATAAATAGACTAAAGTAATATACATGCATTATTTCAGTGATTGCGCATTCGACATTCCAGATGTTCTAGGTGACTCAGAATGTCTTTCTTATCATCAGATGCCAGTGATCTTAAAACTGACTACATCAATGGTTTGCATTTCAGTGAGATATCTCTTTACCACTGCACTACTGAACTCTTTTTAAAAGGCTTTGCTTAAAGTGTAAATCACTCATGGTAAAATTCATTTAGCTAACCATACAGAATAAAATTGAGTATTTAAGCAGCATAATACAACAAATTGAATGCATGGCCGGGGTGTAATAAAAGCATTTGTATTTTTTCATGTTGATTTATAGCATTTGCTGAATGAATTGAATTTGGCATGAGAATATATATTCAAAAGTGGCAAGATGGTGCCGTGGGTAGTCTTTTCACCTTACAGCTCCAGGATCCCGGGTTGATCTTGAGCATGGATGTGTGTGGAGTTTTGCGTGTTCTCCCCATGTCCACATGAGTCTCCTCCAGGTTCTCAGGTTTCCACCTTCCAAAAATATTCCGGTAGATGTACTAGCTACTACATATTGCCCAAAGGTATGGATGTATGTGTGCATGGTGTCTTGTGATGGACTAGCGTCCCATTCAGGGTGTGTTCTGTATGCCTGGGATACGCTCTGACCAGTAAAGTGGCTACTGAAGATAAATGAAAAATGTAAAATGAATGAAAAATATAGTGAAGAACAAAGTTCAGCTATTCACACAATTTATTCATTAGTAATCATGGCAGTATGTCAGCTAAACTGCCATTTGTGCATTAACTGCCATTGTATATTAAGTCCTTATTCTGAATACAGTAGAAATTCTGAGCTAAGTTTGTAAATATATTATTCTTAAGCAAGACAGACACATTGGCGTATTAATAATAGGCATGAGAGGATACACTAAAGCCATGATATGAGACATATCCCAATACAGGCTTCACGAGACAATATTGACATGAGACATTATTGACACAAATTAACACAGAAAAAAATTGACACAAAAAATTTACATTTTGATACATTTATTTTGGAAGGACAACAAATCGAACCACTACAATATCAATACATTGTATTGCAAGAAAAGTAGAACAGGATTTATAATATAAGGTGTTATTTTGATTTTTTTCAGTATCATAAATGTATTTCATGGCAACATTATTAATATGGAAAGATTGTTTGACGGTAGATTGTGCCTTAAATAATTAGGCTAATAAATTCGTATCATCACCACTCCTACTGCTGTCTGACATCCACCTGAAATGCATGAGCACATCATACTTACAAATTTAATTGTACAGATGAAAAAATCAATCTTTTTGTATTTTATTTTGATTTTATTTTGTATATTTCCTCTTTTCACTGAAATGAGGTGCTGAAACTATGTGCTTCTGAATCGTTTTTAGGTGCAAGTGTGACTTACATCCAGAGTATCACACAGTTATTAATTTTAACCCATGTTTATCAAGCCAGCCATGCTAGCAACTGGAGTGCACATATATACAGTGGTTTATGGTAACTATAATCGGATGGCTACGCTACAGATTTCTACGCTATTGAGAATTCTGGATCGTGTAAAAATGTTGAGCAGTAGTGTACTACGGGCTGTTAAACTATTGTTTTTTCCGAGCTCACATGGGCCAGCTCACGAGAATGTGGGCCGGATTTGTCCCTTAGGCCTTGTATTTGAGATATGTATCATAACGCTTCCTTCTGATTAGCTTAACTTTTTGAACTATTAAGTAAGCATGCTTCAAGGCACTTCGATTCCTACTCGCAAATTTCGTGCTCTGTATGCTACTACCTGGTGCTGCTGCCTAGTGTGTAAGAAGAGGTAGTGCTCATACACTCTCAGAGCATTCAGCCATTCCAATGTTGATTAATATCCTTTCCATGTGGGAATATTTAATATGTCATAGCTTACACTATTTTCTAAGTGTGAATTCCTTCTTATGGCATAGTGTATCTTCTTTCCAAGTTGTGTGGGTGCATTGTAAATAGCCTTTTTGATCTTGTCTCACCCTGGGATTCACCATGACAGTTTACTGTATATGGCCCAAAGTCCACAACTGAATGGACTATGTAGCTAAATACTGCTAATCTGAAAGAGTAGTCAATATAATTGAAAGTATTTTTTCCCCAGGCAGGTGCAAGAAGCTATAACTGAAATCTTAAAAGTGTAATGGAAATGAATGTAGGCATACTGTTCGTGGCCCTGCAGGTGAGTATTAAAGGCAGGTTTATCTCATTAACCTCTGTGTGAATGGAGTTTGCAAGCTTGAAGTGGCACAGATACGTACATGAATAGTGGGTTAAGTACCTCTCAGTTCCTCTGTCACCTGGATGTTATTACT
>CM040475.1:12943474-13008152 GCA_022758105.1 Pangasianodon gigas
TATGATGAAGCTGAACATCTTGGTGGGAAGTATGTGACATTTCATTAGATTGGTGCAAAAGACTGTACATGTCCTAACTTCAATTTGAGACTTTCACAGGGTCAATGTGATTAAATATCATAAAGGAATTTTACATGTACTGATAAAGCAAAGGGTTTTGTTTCAAACAGGTGACAAAAAGGTGAACTTCATATATACATAATCAACACAATGACAATCAATAAATCAATCAGGTAACAAAAGTGCCTATGTAGAAAAATGGAGTTAGTAAAGAAATGTGCATTTAGTAAGAAAAAAACAATTATTTCAACAGATAATTCATGTCATGGTACATTTCTTGTCAGTGGTTATAACCCCACTGTTGGACAAGTGCGAAGTTGTTTACAGAAAGTCTTTTTTTTACAGTTAGAAAATTTGTACAGTTTTTATAGTATCTCATCAATAATGCCTGGCTTTAAACAGACAGATTTAGACAGTTTTTCAGACACTCTATATAAGTCCAGTCTCAGGCATCATGTACTAGAGAGCTTCTATTAGAACGCTATGCCTCTGACTTCTTGTACCAAGTGTTATAGAGCCTATATTCAATTTTGAATTTTATTCATGTAGTACTTTTAACAAGAAACATTGTCACAAAGCAGGTTTACAGAAATCTAGATCCAGATTTTGAACCCTAATGAGCAAGCCAGAGGCAACAGTGGCAAGGAAAACTGCCTGAATATATAGTTCTTTCCCTGGAATAAATAGCTAAGATAACTTGACTGCTAAACTTGGTTTGACTGCCTGAATCTGCCTCTTGGCTCTTGTGCTTGTTTTTTTTTTTCATGTTTTGGCTTCAGCCTCTCTGAGTCTCTGACTTTATAATATTTCTCTAAAACTTGCATACATGACACAGAAATGTGGACAGCTTACAGCTTAGTAGATAATGATAATGTATCTGGCAACTACTAAAGGTTGGAAAATTGCACTTATTGGATTAACATGTTTCTTATTGGCTTTCATGGAAATAAATGCAAAGTCCTCATTAAAACTGCGAAACCCTGCTGTAATTTTGAATATGTTCCGTTTTGTGCAGATTGCTCTCCAAACGTGTGAGAACATTTAGCTCATTAAAATGAGCCCTGCCACTGCTTTACTCCTCCTATTAAAATAAATTCCTGGGGTTTTGAAAATTGTGTAGTTGGGTACTCTTGGCATGAAGTAGATGTCCTCTTGAGAAGGGCCTGAATGTATTTCATCCCTAAAGGACCTCTTCAGTCCCATCCATTATTCAAAAGTGAGTCTCAGCAGAGGCTATCGTCCATTTGATGCCATCAGCCTGTCTACTGAAACTCTGGCGTTAGCATAGTACACTGCTGTTAGCTCTTGAGGTAGCACAGGCCTGTTAAAGTGGCGTCATTAGCAGTGCTGAATAGAAGCACTGTTTGTCTTTTATGTGAACGTATGAAATATTAAAGGTAATTAAATTGAAAAGGTAGCTATTTCTACTAAAAGAGGGGCTAACAACAGTTCTGCATATTGTGTAGCTGTCTGAACAGAGCTAACAAATGGTTCCCCGGGGTATTCTTCCTCTGTAATCAGTCTACTTTATGTGTGTATTTATGTAGGGCTTACAAACTAACAGGTCAAATGTGGAGTAATTACACTGCTGATACAGTGATCATACATTACATTTGGATCATAGTCTTTGTTTTCACTTTGCAATCCTGATCCTTTTTCTAACTTCAGCATTACTATTTGTACAAGCAAGCAGTGTTTATACGTGCAAGGGTTCTCAAACCTTTTTGCGACCAGGGATCCCGTTAAGTGTAAAATAATTTTCACAAATCTCCAATAATAATAATAATAATAATGTGACCAGTCAAATAGGCAAATAAGTATAAAAACAATGTTAAAACATTGGGGGTCCCAGTGTATGAAACAATAAGAGAAGTATTTTTATTTAACTAGCATGCTTGCTTTGGTGGAGCCGTGAGCAGCGGTTGCCTAAAAGCTTGATATTTGGTTCATAATGCTTTTTTATTTGACTTGATTTTTTTTTAATTATTAGTTCTTATTTAACAACCAACCTATGAATACTACATAAAAAGCATAAAAATGAGTAATTAGTGGCCTCTATTTTAGACAGTTAGTAAGAATGAATGAATGAATGAGTGAATGCTATGTGTGATCTTTGTGCTCACTTGTGCCCATGTGCAGGTAAAAAAATTCCTTCTTGCATGACTTTTGTTTGTTGAGTCCCATTGAATCCCAGTCCCGATGTAGTCTTCCAGCATCAGCTAGATGCCCTGTAAACCTTTCAGGGAAACTGTTCTAAAAAAAAAAGAAAGAGTGCTCCTCCTATCCATATCTGTATTTGTATCTGTTTAGAACATGTATCTGTTTATTCTGAATAATGCATTCATATTTGGTTACATTCCTAGAGTTTGTGTTTCAATGTCTAGTTCAGTTTTTACTGACAATTCTATTTGTCTGTTAGAGGTGAGTTAGTACAGTAGCAAGCTAATGTATTGGCTGATGAAAAGCAACATGCTTAAGAAAACATGTTTTATTCTAATGCCTGTAGCATGTCCTGATTCGAGATAAAAATAATGCTACTTTTTCACAGGAGGGAGTGTGGGCTTGATTAAGTTGAAATGTTTATTACACCTCACATAATATAAACAGTATTTTATGATACTTTTTAATAGCCCACTTTATTATGCAGTCTGTTGAATATGTAATTTGATACACAGATGTATCAAAAACAAGAGCCTTATATCAAATGATATGCCTCATTGTTACACCCCTACTATCTATCTATCTATCTATCTATCTGTCTGTCTGTCTATCTGTGTATCTATCTGTATGTGTTTTTTAAGTTTGTCTGCTAGTTGCCAGTTGTGACAGAACGTGAGCAATAGAATTCCTCAGGCCTTCATCTTCAACACACTGTGCATGTCTGCCAGCAGTGGATTGTGTGTAGCACCTGATCACATTTGTCATGTCTGTTGCTTTCATCAACGGCAAGGAAATTTGCTCTGCTCTTCTTGTTTGATTCTCAATTTGCACAGTTTGGTGTCATTGCTCTGAGCAATCTCAAGGCTGCTCGATTGTCTGTGCTGCGCTGTGCTTGTTCTCGCTTGGTATACTACGCGCAGTGAATATGGCTTACATTATCTTAATCAAATAAATATACCAATACATTTTTTACCCTGTGTTTACAATTGATGACGGTTGAGATCTAAATGGTACAGCATTTATTCCAAAGTCAGAAAGTAATTTTTATTTGTCATTTGCACACATTCAAACTCACATTGAAATTCTTGTGGAAGCTCAACTAACAAATACTGTACATATACTGTATTAACATATAACATCTACTAAACAAAATATACAAATGCAAATATACGCAAGTATACCCAGGGCAAAACAATAAACTGTCAGTATACAAAATTTACACAAAATACATGTAAGTAAAAATACTCAAAATATACATAGATATGGGTGGGTAGTGTACATACTAAGTGTGCATTGTGCAAAGTAGTGTGCAAAAAGATGGCTGTGCAAATTATGCTGTCACTGACTGTTTAAGAGCCTGATGGCTTTGGCAAAGTAACTGATTTTCAGTCTATTTGTGCACACTGGATGCTCTGGTAGTGCCTGCCAGATGGAAGCCTCTGAAAGAGCAAGTGTCCTGGGTGACTGCTGTCCTTCATGATCTTTTTGGAAATCCTCAGGCAGTGTTTCAGGTAAATGTCCGGTAGAGAGGAGAGTTTCCAGCCGATGATGAGCTCAGCTGATCTCACCACTCTCTGTAGGTCCCTGCGGTCGCCAGAACAGCTGCCATACCAGGCTGTGATGCAGCCACTGAGAATGCCCTCAATGGTGCAACGATAAAAGTTCATGAGAATGTCCATTCCAAACCATCTCAGCTTCCACAGGAAGTACAGATGCCACCAGGCTGTTCTCACCACTGTGTAAGTGTGAATGGACCATTTGAGGACGTTGGAAATGTGGACGCCAAGGAATTTTAAGCTGCAAACCCTTTCCACCTCTGTTCTGTTGATGTGAATGGGGGGAGCTCACCCTCCTGTCTCTTCCTGTAGTCCACAATCATCTTATATGTTTTGACATTAAGAGAGAGATTGTTGTTCTCTGTAGGCTGTTTCATCAGCATCCGAGGTAACGCCTACAATGGTGGTGTATTTGCGTATAGTGTTGCCGGTATTGAAATAAACATTATATGTTTTATATATATATATATATATATATATATATATATATATGTGTGTTCAATATTAACATAAATTCTAGCTTTAACAGTTCTCAGTACTTGTATACAGATTAAGTATTGTACCTCGCTCCACATACAAGGTGTGCAATATTTTTTAAAAAGCACCAATATTTTGATCTTTCCCTGTGTTTTTGTCTCTTCTAACTATTACGCAGCAGTCTTACTGACTGAACTGAGAAGTCCCTAACTTCTGTTATAATACTCACATCTAAGGCGAGAAAGATTCAGAGGTGAAAAAACTGTAATAGATATACAGTACATATTTATACAGTAACAGAGTGAATGAACAACATCAAGTGTTGGACCTGTATAGTGCATGTATCAAATGGATATGGATGAGGGAGTGAAACACACTTAAATGTTGCCTTCTACATGCTTTAGGATCATTTGTTAGTTTTGTCCCTAACACAAGGATTTTGTACAGAATTCACCCTGATGCAATGACTGGTATCCCGTGTGTGGGAGTAAACACATTATCCCTCATCCTACCCGATGGTAAGTGTCATGTGATAGTGGACAGCAAGCTAAATATGTAACTTTATTTTCATATTATTACACTGTGAAAAGTCTGTGCTGATCAATGTGTTTAACCAACTGAACAAAGAGCAGCAAGCAAGAGTGTTGAGAAAAGTTTAAAATGGCAATTAACTACTCCAGAGTTAAACATTTGGATTAAAGGGACTGAGACAGTGTTTCCTTTTTTTTTTAAACAATTATTAATGAAAATTATGTAATGTCCTGCTTTATTTCACCAAATATGGAAGAACAAGGTGTGGCAAATGGCAGCGTTTCTGGAAGACCTGAGTAGTTACCCCTTTAACTTTTTCCCAAATAGAGTTTTGCAGCTATTTACTAATGCAGAACATAATTTGGCTTGCAATGAAATTATATTTCATGAGGTGTAACTGCTATATCAGGCTTTTACTGGAACCAGCACTGTGGCAGTATGAAAAATGTTTCCAAGGAGTCGCCTTTGCCTTGTCTTTAATCATATAAAACATCCCACTGGGACTATACAAGTGATTTCTTACCAATTAGTTTTTTTCCTCAAAAAAGGCATAGAACACTTTCATTTACTGTCTAATATTCTTTTTATTAGAGTGCTTGACTGACCTGAGATATAGCTGTAACTATACTTATGTGTAATTACTATACTTCTTTAAATCCACAATATTGCTTTAGTTACACTTACAAGCCTAATAACAGCAAATCTGTGTGAGTTTTTTATATTTGCACAAGAGATGAGCTATGAATGAAGATCTTTGAGTCACTTCCTTTCTTCATATATATCCGGTCAGAGTTGTTTGACTCTTATGTATGGGTAAAATGTTTAAAATTCAGAGAAAACCATAGATCTCAAAGCATTTGGAATTGCCAACATGAATAGACATTCTTTTTAGAAACATTCTCCATTTATTTACTGCCTAACCAAGCTGCCGGGCAGAATGTGATACGCCTACATGTGTATTGCGTGTATGAATCATCTACTCTAAACTGTTCCATTTTAAAGAGTCACTGTACAATTATTAGTGTGATAGGCAGTTTGAGCACCCTTCCTTACCAGCTTCCCTGGTAAGGAAGCTTACCTTGATTTTCTCTTTCTCTCTTTTGTTGGCTTCCCATCCCCCATCCAATTGTTATGTGGCTTTTGAATGTGTACTTATGAGAACCTGGATGGAAACTCTAAGGTGTAAAGGCTGGAGTACCAGTAAAGTGAAGATGAAGGGTGACACCGGGCCATTATAAGGCATCAGACACTCATTTACACTTGGAAGCAATTTAAAGTCACCAATCCCCCTACCCACACTGACACAGGAAGATTATGTGAAACTCCACACAGAAAGGAACCAGACCTCAGGATCAGACCTGTGAGGCAGCAACATTACCTACTGTACCATCATACCACCCGGGTGAAAATATATTTTTGGAATAAATTCTGACATATCAAGTGTGCTTTAGTCCCACAGTAACTCAATGGATGGTGCTCTTGTTACTCCATTTTAACATAACAGTAATAACAATACCTAGAAAAAACATTAAGCTTTTGGTAACTTTTTCAAAATTCACTTAACATTTGGATGGAAATATTTTCTCTCTCTCTCTCTCTCTCATGTGCATCAAACACACACACACACACACACACACACACACACACAAAATCTTAGGCAAATGAGAGCATGTCTGCTAGCTACAAACTAGCTTAATTATGCATAATTTGCTGTCAAAAAGTATTTTCAAACTTTGTATTGTAAAAGGATAGTGAAGAAAAAAGAGTTGTAAAAAAAATCTGCAAAATTAAAGGAATAGAGCTCCTAGGGATGACTGGAATTAATGTGAAACAATCACACAGACATTGTTGCTCAGCATCTGTAGACCATGTCTGTGTGTAGAATTTCCTCCATAGTGCTTTTCATAAAAAGACAACAAAAGCCAAAGCCAATCTGTTGCTCCCTGTAGTGCCATCCCTCACTAAAGATGAGTGTTCACAGACACCAACTCGTCTCACAACTGCATCTGATTGCTCCCAGTCACTGAAACATCACTGAGCTGCTTACTGAGAAATAGATTGGCTCTACTAGCTTTGTAAGGTCTAAGCAGAATGAAAGACTAGTGCTAAATGAACACTAAATCACTATGGTTAATAACTATCAAGGAATACTGGTTGATTACGTAAGTAGTAATAGTAATAGTAAACTAATGATTGGGGTAGTTCCTTATTAACTTTTATTTTATTATGTATAATTTTAATGAATAAATTACATTTCGACTTCAGTTATATTTTTTATAAACATCTGCACATTGAGACATCAAGTTGTGTTCAGACATGTCTGAACTTGTGGGGTTTTTTTGTGAGAAAAAAAAAGAGCTAGTGTATTTCAGGTGTGTGTCAACTCAGAGTAATCTGAAGGCAGGTTATAGAGATGTCATGTTATGCTGTTGGATTTTGTGTGTGGTGTGTTTGTTCTGCCTAGATTCATTTTTTGACTCCAGAGTGCACAAGTGCAGCATTTAAGAGATGTATGTAAAACCAAGGAGTCTCCTCATGCTTGCTGTTGTTCACAGGCAGAGGATGGAGGAGACACAGTATGCTAACAAGGCCGGGGAGTGTGGTGCAATGAAAACAGTGCATCAGGAAGCTTTATAGCTGGCAAATACTGAGTTTCCTCCCTTGAGATGCTTTGCCAGGCCTTTACTGCAGCTCCCTTCAGTTGCTGCTAGTTTGTGGGGCTTTCTGCCTTCAGTTTTGTCTTCAGTAAATGAAAAGCATGCTCAATTGGGTTGAGGTCATTGGACATTTAAGAACATTTAATTTTTTTGCCTTAAGAAGCTCTTCGGTTGCTTTCGTGGTCCATTTTGAGTTATTATCCGTTTGTACTGTGACACGCCATTCTATCAGTTTTGCAGCATTTGACTGAATCTGAGCAGAAAGTATACTTCTGTACACTTCAGAATTCATCCTGCTACTTCTGTTAGCAGTCACATAATCAATAAACACCAGTTACCCAGTTCCATTGGCAGCCATACATGCACATGCCGTAACACTGCCTCCACATGTTTGACAGGTGATGTGGTATGCTTTGGAAGATGAGCCTTTGTGTCACTGTCCAAATGCTTATGTACCTGACTGTATTTTAGTCTTTTGACTATCCTGACACAAAGCACTAGTATAGAAATTCAGCGATAAAATGGACACATTTCCATGTCTAAAAACCACTTTTTTAATCACTTACATTACCCATATGTTAAGGACATAATAAAAAGTTACATTATCCATATATCACAGAGATAATAAAATAAAATGTAAAAATGGAACTTTTTCTAAATCACCTGATCTGTTCAGTACTATGCAAATAGTAGTTTTATTCATTGAATTGTGTTATGGGAGCAGATTAGAGCAAGTATCCTTTATTAATTAATTCTTTCATTCATTCAGTAATCGGTTATTCTAGTCAGGGTAGCTGTGGGTCTGGAGTCTATCCTCTGAACACTGAACAAGAAGGGAGAATTCACCCTGGATGAGGTGCCAGTCCATCTCAGGGCACCATGCACACACACATTCACACCTAGGGGAAATTTCGCATAGCCAATCCACCTACCTGCAAGCTTTTGGGCATTGAGACAAACCTGGAGAACCCAGAAACCCACGTGAACACAGTGAGAAAACGTGAAACTCACCCAAAATCAAACCTGGGACCCTGGAGCTGTGAGGTGGCAACACTGCTCGCTGTACCACTGTGCAGCCAGAAAATGTTATGATTGAGAAAATAAGAAATAGTTGAAATGGGACCTGTGAAGGACAAATCTGTGCTAAAGCTACACTGCACGAAGAATGAGCTATCGGGACAAACAGTCTGATCCCACAGCAATTGCAATCACTCAAATAAAAGTCAACAAAAAATTAAGCAAATAAACCTTGATATGAACTCCTGAGATGGAATGACCAAGCTGCCCTGAACCAAGCTGTAATCAGGTGTATACTTCTGATTTGTTTCAGTTTTGGCTTGTTTTTGCCTGCATGTAAAACTGCATTCTTCTCAACTCACTGTGTTTTTCTCACAGCCATGATGGCAGGATAGAGCAGGGAAAAACTTCAGTTTTAATATCAGTCGATGAGAAGTGCAGTCAACATATTTGAGTTTTATTTTATCCCCATCCCACACACACACACACACACACACACACACGCTACTTAAGGATCCTTGACACAGAAACACACAAACCCGTTGAGAGCAGTACTGTTATTCATCTTTTCCCTGCGAGACTGTAATAAATGGACACCTCGCCTAGTTCATGTGTAAAGAAACAGTTTGCTGTATATCCATACGCTCCCTACCAGCCTGACAGTCCAGTATACTCTTTTCTTTGCTGTATACAAATAAACACTGTCCGTCTATAAGAATTGCATAAATATTTTATATTTTATAATACTGGAGAATTTATGTAAGGCTTATATCAAACTTGTGAGATGACAAAGTTTTAATAAAGTATATTGCTTTAGCTTTACATGGATGAGGGAATAGAGAAGAACCTTTAATTACCATTATGGGCCAGTTATTTGAGTCTGTTGTTTCTGTATCTGATAAAATATGGACAAATCTTTTATGTAATGTTATCTTTTGGGACATGTATTACACTATCTATCATTTACAGGACAATGGAATTGAATACATTTTAAGTGCTGGTGGTCCATTTGCACCCAAAACTATTATGAAGCACCATTCCAACACAACTTCACTTATTTACAGAGCCAAGTGGCTGGCATGTGGCTGGCACGTTGGACTTCACACATTGCACGTTAATTAACAATGGCCACTGCTAAAATCCCATATCTTGAGTCAATATACCAATTAAAGCCAATAATAAGGTACAGTGCAGGAGAACATGGGACTGTGTCTCACTCTGTGCCTGTGGAACATGCAGCATGATGTTTATAGATCTTCTATTGATTTTGTACAAGTGCAGGCTCACTTCCAATCCTCAGTTCAGGAATACTCAGCTGTGTCAGCAGCTTTCAGCAGCATCCATTCATGTGAAGGGAGATTAGCTGATTGACCTCTTTCTGCTGTGTACACGACTTAAGAAATGACTCTGATCTGGAAACATAATCTCACTGTTAAAACTGTGTAGGTTCCAAACAAATTTTATTTACAAATGTTTCCAAAATTGTTTAATACTGATTGAGTGTAAATGTCATTTTTAGAATTAAAGAAATGTAAAAATAAAAAAATAAGCATAAAATTTTAGAAAGGTTATGTGCATCTAACCCTAACCTTAACTATTTTTGTCATTTCACACAAGTTGTGAATGTTTTGAATTCTAATGAGTTTGCCATTGTGAGACCATGCTGGGATTTCAATATTTAAATTGCTTTTCATGTAGCAGGGTGTAGCTACTCGAGGCTGAACACAAACACACAGGAGGCAGACTTGGGGAGAAAAAAGTGCTCTTTTATTTATAATTTTGGTGCAGGGTAGGTGAGAGAGGTGCAGAGTGAGGCTGAAGAGGAGTGGCGTTGTGGTCGTCCCTTCTTAGGGCGTGGTGAGAAGGGAGCTTCTTGGAGTGCCGGGATGCAGATTCTCGATGTATCGTTGCCAGGGAGCGTGGTCTTCTTCGTTGTCTTCTGTCTCTGTGTGTATGAGGGAGCGAGAGAGCGTGTGCACACGAGAGAGCGAGAGAGAGAGGAAGGAAGGGATCAGCGGTGTCATCAAGATAAGACTGGCTCACCTTACTGTGTCTGCCGCGCCCTTTTTTACTCTCTTGAACTCTCCAGGAGGGTGAGGAGCCGCTGCTGCAATCATTGGCCACCAGCTGTGTGTGTTTCTGCCACCCCTCCTTGCAGCCATGTGCTCCCGCACTATCCACAACCACGGGGTGCTGAAGTGACGATGCCCGTTCAGCACCCAGGTGGCAGTCGTGCAAGGAGCGTGTATGTAGAGAAATGATAAATCACCACTTTGTCTTTGTATAGATGAAGTGTTGATTATTTTATGACCATAAGCTAGATTCCAATAATAAGAGAAAGCTGTGATTAAATTAAGTTTGGTCATCCATCTACAAATTTAAAGTCAAGTTTATAACTTATTTTAAAGTGCTTTAGTCATTTTTATTGTTCATAAATGTGTAAGTAACCTTGCTCTTGCTTGGACCTTGAGCATGTTTGGATCAGTTCTATAATTGTTGAAAAACATGAGCAAAACCTTTATATTTTACACCTGAGAAAATGCAAATTCCTTTGCATTCCTGACTCCTTGGTTGTGTTTAGGTCCCTACTGTCAATAATGTTATAAACATGTTATATGTTTCCCAAAAGCAAAGTTGAGATCATCTTAAATGATAGTGTGTTCAGTGTGATCTACCATTTAACTATAATATGACTGTATACCTGCAAGCTTTTCTACAGTGTATTTTGTTGATGGGCATGGACTTAAATGTCAACAGATTAAGAATTCCCTGCTGTCTTTTTCTATTGCACTACTGAATTGAATCTTTGAATCTTTGCTAAGGCATTATTTTCTTTTCGTACCAAGACCAAACAGATCTACTTCCTTGTCTGCGTAAATATTCTCACCAATAAAAAACAAAATAATTCTGTCTGGTGAGAAAGTGAGATATCCATGCCAGATTGCTTCCTAGTGTTTTCAAGATTAAAACAGTGCGGGGCACAGTGCTCTTTCTCCTGTTTTCTCTTTCTCTTTAAGGTAATGTGCAGGAAATCATGTTAGGTTCATGTAGAGTGAAACAGCAGCTGTATAAACATCTGTCATATTTTCTTAACTGGCTGTATTCATGAAAGTGGACTTTTCTCCACAATGCACAATTTTTATTTCTCTGCTCAATACTATAAATTAGTCATGGCACCAGTGTTGTTCACGCGCTACATCCTTATAGCTATCTAATGGTACGTGTCTATTAGGTTAATATGATTACTACTTGTTTATCCCACAACATCTCCCTCAAAGACATAAGGCTACAATACTATTGCAAGTTATTTGTGGAAGAGCAAAACCCCATAATTCCCATGAAGTAGAATGTCTAAGAAGCACTTTCACCAAAGGTATTCTGACAAATTAATTAATACCATAGTATGCAGTTTGGGACAAGGCCCAAGTGTTCACAACTGAGGATATAATTATCTGCTGCTGTTTATAGTATTATGGAAGCATTATAAGAATTAAAAAATATATATTGTGCACATTTATGTGACTGTCACAGTTACTGAGTAGCAGGCAAAAGAGCAAGAACCTCTGGGTTGATCCTTTGTAATCTTACAGCACTCTGCTGTGTTGTGTTGTAATGGCAAGGCCAATTCTTTTGTTTTTGACTACACTAAAGACATTTAGGTTTGAGATCAAAAGATGAATGTGAGACGATAGATCAGAATTTCAGCTTTCATTTCCTAATATTTACAGTGTACAGTAAAGACAAAAGAATTGGCCTTGATGTTCCAATACATTTGGAGGAGACTGTATATCCACTTGAAAATTACACACCTAATGACTTTTGACTTTGTACTTATAAATTTGAAAGAAAAAAAAAAAGTATGCATTCGTAGGTATAAATGTTTAAAAAATATGTTTGCAAAATTAAAAATTGATGGGGAAAAAAGTATTGACACCACAAATTAACAGCATTAGTACTTTGCTGCAAATTGCGCTGCAGGTCATTGCTTGTTTCTGTACATGTTCCTTCTGCTTTCAGGTCATCCTGCAGCTCTTTTTTACAGTGACTGTTCTCTCTTACCTTCCATATCACCTGAGAGCACGTTGTGAAATTTTGCATGACACACCTGTCTGAGGACAAACCTTTCACCTACATATTATCAAGCAAGTTGTACTGTCAGGGATATTTACGGTCTTTGCTATGGCTCTGTAGCTTTTTCCATTCAGGTGTTGTTTAATAATGTTGTCCCTGGGAACTTTAGGAAGCTCCCTGTCCTACACCATGCATTTAGGAAGCTTCCTCTCCTGCATCACTACTTGAGGCTTTGCATATTTGAATATACTTGAAGTTTTGAGGCTTTAAATATCTGAGCTGATGTGTGATATATGCTTACAGATTTTCTACCAGTTCAAACCTGACACCCTGACTCAAGTATGACACTTTATTACTATTACAGGAGTGTCATGGTGGCTCACAGCCGCTCAGAAACTTCATATTTGTGTTTGCTGACTCGTGAATCATGATTTTATTTTCAAAAATTCACATAATCTAGCTTTAATGAGACAGTTTGATTGTAGCACACTGTGCTACAATAACTTTCTTTCTCTAACTTTACATGGGTGCCTTAATTTGGTGTTTGGTTAGTTTGGTGAAAATCATCCGTTTTGCTTTGACCAGCCTGAGCACTCCTCCAGCCTGCTCTTTAACCTTGATCATCTTCTGCCATCATTACCTGAAGCTGCTCTGCAGTTACGCATTAACAGGCTGGAAGCTATTGGCACTCACACTTTACAAGGATCAGCCAGCTGGTGAAGAGGCTGCTAAACCTGGAAATACAATTACGTGAGGAGCATCAGACAAGGAAGGGTGCTCATTTGGATGAATTCACCACCCATTAGTATGCATGCAGGCAGGCGCTCCTTCCTGAGAAAATGCTGCTAATTTCACCCCAAGTCAAATAAGCGGGAAGAGCTGCTCAGGGGTTTGAGCTTTGTGGTGCACAACAATTAGGCAGGCTTTATCAAAATGGGCTTTTTATTATTTTATAATCCGCCTAGGTGTATCTGCTACATAAGAAAGATGGTATCTGAGGGATAGAGGAGGTCATAAAAAGGTCATACAGAGAAGATTAATATTAAACCTGCATGAAAGCCCAACAATGCCCTACTAGTTTGGAAAATGACTCCAATGCTGCTCTTTAACATTTATTGATATTTAACTCAGAGGTCTTATTTTTGCTATTAAGCAAAACTGCAGATTTTGGCCCCGTTTTGAGAGCAGAGGCACAGTCGTGGTATTAATTCAGACCTTCTAGCCACAATAAAAATGCCCCTTGTTAAGGTGCTGACCAGATAGTTTGCATGAAGCTTAAGCTCTCTGACACCAGAAATGACACACAAAATCATTTATCTTTATAATTTCTGTGTTTGTTTTCCAAGTGCATTTCACATCAGTTATGACATTTAAACCTGATTGGTCGATGTGAATGGTGTGTTGAAAGAAGGATACCACCTGATGATTTGAAACTGCCAAAGACAAAGCCTGGTGCATTTAGAATAATTTGCTCTTTGTTGCTAAAAATGCCCTGAATTGATTTTTTTTAGCACTTCTGAGGGAAAAGTGAAGAGAAATTATTGACCCAGAGGAAAGAGGTTGATTATTGCTTGCCAGTTTCTGGAAAGTACTTATTCTGCACAGTCACTCCCTGCTGACACTAGAACTTATAGTCAAGTAATAGCAAAGGTGAAAGTAAGCTGGTATGGTCAGGTATGCTGTACCAGCAAGAGATTTCCTGCCCGTATGCAGTACCAGCAAAAAAGTCTAATTTGTCAGGTGGAGACTATGTTTTTAAAATGGGAAATGTTCTTTACAATGTTACATTTAATCTCCAGGTCCACTTTGCTATTAAACGTACAAGCTCACGAGCTCTGACATCAGCGCCAGCCAAAAGAGTAGCTAGCTACGTCCAATATGTATACGACAGCTCTACATACCGTCATTATCATGCTGCAAAAGAAAAATGCTAAGATGTGTTAAGAAAAGCTCACTTAGCTAATTAGCTTACCAGGCTATGGTGATGATGATGGGACACGCAAATATCATTAAAATATTACATCCTCTCTCATTGAAAAAAACAGACAGAAACTGTACTATACCCGACAATGAAACTTTATTTTCCACACACATGGTGTGCGTTTAATGGATCCTACTCTTGTCAAAATTCATGTGATTCATTTTGAACTAGCTACTGGCTCCATTTCCGTAAGGATGAGATACACAAATAGCCTTAAGGTGGCTTTGGTTGAGTAATTATCAACGTCGTGATCAACGTGTTGCTGCTTGAGTGATGCCACCTCTGCTATCATTGCCTTCACTGCCTGTTAGCCTTGCCTACAAGTATATTCACTAGGGCATATATAATGATGTGGATATAATTCTGATTATATCTACATCATTATATATGCACTAGTGAATATACTTGAAAGCTAAAGTGAAAGTTATATGTTTTTGAAAAGTGTGTTTAAAATAACCAATTTTTTGCACTATAATTTTATATGTTGTAGAATGTTTTGCCTACTTGTTTCATTAAATATTCTATTGTGTCATAGGAAAAAACCCCTTTAATGTATTTATTAAATTAATGTATAGGACACATTTCAACTCTTAAAAGGGCACACACAGGTAATATTAATTTATCATTCCATATAATAATAAAAATCATTTAATGAAGGGTAGCTTTATGAGGTAGTCTTTAGTCCTATTTCTATCTTAGTTGTATTCTGATACTTGATACTTAAATTGATACAGTGCATAGATAAATAATGTATTTTAAAATTTAAAAAAATCTTTCCATTTTCATTTCAGAGTATGCCATATTGATGAATTTTATTGTTAAAGTTTTAAAATTTTTCAAAAAGTGCATGATTTTGAGTGCACCTGACTGATACATAAAAATATTGGGGAGGGGGCCCTTGGACCCCGTTGAATGTTCAGAATTCACCAACCACAGTACTGGCAAGAAATACAGCTACTTTCATCACTGTGGAATAGTAACTCTAAAACGTTTCGTGTAGCAGAGTAGCAGAGTTAGTTTGTGGGAGTGAAGCCACTGTCACGCCAGTGTTTGCAACTCAGCCTGTGACCATGACCTCTACTGCTGGATTTACATTCAGTCAAACTGAACTAAAATGTTCATATATTATGTTTCTTTTATATGCATTAAAAATATTCATGTACTAATAATATTCATAATATTAATTCAGATCAGGTCCTAATTGGTCTTAAGTATTAGTTGTGCAAATGATGTCTGGGGCAGAAATTCAGGTGCAGGCCTTAGCTTGCCTTAGTTGACATAGTGTGACCAGCGTTGCCAGGTTTCAACTGTGGCAAATGAAAATGTGTCATGAAAAGGAAACATTCTTGCTGTGTTGCCGCCTCAAAGCTGCAGGGTCCCTGATTTGATCCTGAGCTTAAGGTACTGTCTATGTGGAGCTTCTGTGCACGTTCGCCCCATGTCAATGTCGTATTCCTCTGGGTTCTGTGATTTCCACCTACCTCCCAAAACAACGCTGGTAGGTGGTTTGGCTACACTAAAGGTGTAAATGAGTGTGTGCATGGTGCTCTGCAACAGAATGGTGTCCCATTCAAGGTGTGTCCCCGAATGCGTCCTCACATCCATTGTTGCCCGGGATTGGCTCTGAATCCACCGCGACCTTGATCAGGATAAAGCGGTTACTGGTGATGAATGAATGAATAGTTTATTGTCCACAGGGTGGCAGCAGGTGGCAACAACCAATAAGTGTGTGTTTTTGTGAGAGAGAGAAAGAGAGAGAGAGAGAGAGAGAGAGAGACAGACAGACAGAGTAAGAGAGAGAAAGGGGTACTTTATCTTCTTCAACAAAGGGAATAAATTTAGATTGAGACTTGATTGGACATCATGAACTGGACAAAAGACTTAAAAATAAGACTTTCAAATACAAAACCAGACACCTGATAACCTAGGGCAGACAAACTGATATAATAAATAGAGCCATGCTCTAATGGTGTCAGTGGTGCAGGTTTTATTTCAACTTTGGGGGGACATACTCCTCAAGGCATCATATGATAAATGGTTTATACTAAATATTAAGAATAAGGTTATTTTTCACTAAACCTTACACTAAGAAGGCGTCTTTTCATTAATGATTAAAGCGTACAGGGTAATGCATTATAAGTAATATTCATAACGTTATATTATCATTGCCAAAAAAAAACCTTGTAAAATGTACTTTGAACACTTTAATTTGCTGACATTCTATTTTAGACACACATGTTGCACTGCCATTCACGCTCTTAACTAATGTAATAAGTGGCATTATGGTAATGATGGAACTGGCATTTTTAACCTTATTAAGTTAATTAAGTTTGATATAAAACAGCCCAACAACCTCACTCACTCACTCACGCTAAAATTGACTTATACTTGCATCCACTTCACTTTTATGAAGCCATATTATTAATAATAAGTATAATGCAGCATTGGATGATTCTAGCCAACAAGCTTTTTTTCCCTTTAATGTAGTTTTCTTACAGGTGTAAGATTCATCCAACTGTGTTAATTTAAACTATAGTCATTTAAAAGTATATCATTTTTTTAAAACAAAAAATGAAAACACCAAGTTTTGCCCTTCCAAAACTTATGGTTATGAATGGAGTGGGACTTTATATTAACACCTAAAACTCACTTTGGAAGTGACTTTGAAATACAACCTACTGTCAAAAGAACTAGCTGTCATAGCTAAGATTTTTTGCATTACTTGGCAGAGATGAATGAGCAAGTGATTACGGAGCTGTGAAAAGAATCTTGCTTGAAACTCACACATGAACATTTGTGCTCCCGTTGATGCTTAACAGCTTGTTAGGACAAGAGTGGTCAGAAACAAAGTGTATATCCACTTTGAGGTTAGCACTAGCAGAACTTGCAGAGGCATTAAATGAAAGGGGGATTTTGTGATTTAACCAATGTGTTAACCAGTGTGTGTGTGTGTGTGTGTGTGTGTGTGTGAGAGAGAGAGAGAGAGAGAGAGAGAGAGAGAGGAAGGATCTGGAGGGCAGTGCTGAGGTGAATCCTTTATAAGTATGGAGATTTATAAGTGAGCCTGCAATGCTATTCACATAATGGTGCATTTCATAGACATTGAACCACCCCAGACTCCACAGAAATAAGTCTTTTAAAATAAGTCAAGCTGAGTCGCATTGTGTTATAAATTTGAAGACACTTCCCCTCTCATCTGAAAGGCTTTATCAGTTCTGCTGATAAAATTCGTCATACAGACTCTCAATGAAGTGGAGCCCATCTTTAACTCAAAACCAGTGAATGTGTAACTCACCTTTTTGCAAATACTTCTTTTCTGTAGATCTTCTTATAACCTTCAGTTTCTTCAGTTTAACTAACTTCAGTTTTAATTGTTTGCAAATTGTTATGAATAACCATTTGCTGGCTTGTGAATTTTGTCTGGGATGTCTTCAAATATCATTCAAGGTCAAGCTCCTTGGAGGAATGGGGAAAAAATTTATTGAAGGTAAAGAATTGTTGGGTGCTAGTGATTCCATGCTAGAGCAAAATGCAGTTATACGGGTGAAAAACATGAATTACAATAGACATACTCATAGTTCATGCTTTTTTAAGAATTTAACACTGACTTTGTGTCTGACGTGCGTGTAATTCCATGTTACATTGCATTTTACTTGCATCAGTGTGTTGAAGTTAGGCCACTAATTAAAGTTGATTTATCTGCTTGTGAATGGAGTAGATACTGCACTGCAATAAACACAAAGACAGATGGTTATTTGCAACAGTAAATGCTGAGTGGCTGTTGGTTTCTCTATTCTCCGAAGACAAATACCTTAAATCATTTATATCAAGTAACTTAATCTGAGTGTAAGCATTAATACCTCTTTTTTTTGCAACAGTGCTCATTTTCCTCTCCCACCACCTGGCCATGTGTATTGAATCCCCTTGTACCTGTCACTTGTCTTGCATGTGCAGAATGAGTAATGAGGTGTTAATTTGTGCCAGAACGCCCTGTGTTTAGACCTTTTAAAGCAGTTTTTATCACCACTTCTGCAACCAGTAATTTTCCAAAAGTCCTGCAATGCTCCACAAAACAGGAGACTCAAAGTTGTGGTCAAAATGACTTTTTGGTATCCATCCAAAATTCAATTCAATTTTATTTGTATAGCGCTTTTAAAAATGGACATTGTCACAAAGCAGCTTTACAGAAATAAATATGTTCAAATTAAATTAAATCAAAATAAATTGAAAATGTGTGACTTTATCCCTAATGAGCAAGCCAGAGGCGATGGTAGCAAGGAAAAACTCCCTGAGATGATATGAGGAAGAAACCTTGAGAGGACTCAAAAGGGAACCCATCCTCATCTGGGTGCTAACAGACAGTGCTATTATAAATAGATCCCCTCTATAACGGTATACTAAATGGACAAATAGTGCAGTTGTGCAACCAGTAAATTCATCACAGTTTTCACAAGAAGTCCGGTTTGTTAAACCTATCTACTGTCCACTGATGGAGTCCTGAGTAGTAGTAATATTATCTACATGAGCTTCAAATGAAAGACTGGGGTCAATAATCACACCAGGGTCTTTAACCGCTGCACATGATGAAACAGAAAGGCCATCCAGAGTTATTTTGCAATCAGAAAGCTTACTTCTAGCTGCATGTGGTCCTAGTACAAGTACTTCTGTCTTGTCAGAATTAAGTAAGAGAAAGTTAATAAGCATCCAGTGTCTAATGCGCTTTACACATTCTTCAACTTTATTAAGCTAATGTCTGTCATCTGGCTTTGCTGAAACATACAACTGTGTGTCATCAGCATAACAGTGGAAGCTAACACCATGTTTACGAATAATTTTTCCCAGAGGTAGCATATATAAAGAAAAGAGCAGTGGGCCTAAAACAGAGCCTTGCGGAACACCAAACTTTACCTTAGTAAATGCGTAGAGAAGTCACCATTTACATCTACTAACTGATAACGATCAGTCAAATAAGACCTGAGCCTGGAGAGGGCCGTTCCCTTAATGCCTACAACATTTTCTAGTCTATCAAGGAGAATAGCATGATCAATGGTATCAAAAGCTGCACTAAGGTCAAGCAACACAAGCAAGGAGACACAACCCTGATCAGAGGCCAGTTGTAGGTCATTTACCACTTTAACCAGTGCTGTCTCAGTGCTATGATGAGGCCTAAATCCTGACTGATACATTTCATGAATGTTATTCCTATGTAGGTGTGAGAATAGCTGCTCATACCTACATAGGAAGGTATCTGTTGCCATTGATTTCAATGCAAATGATGTCAAAGCAGCAGTAGAGTCCACTAGCCACTGATCATACTCATGCTACTTCTTACTGTGTCTTTCTCACAGCTGATAGATAGGAGTACCACTCAAATGAAGTGCCTGATGAAGCTGTTGGATAAAGTGGAACTTTCATGAATCACTGTGTTGTTAACTTGGGTGCTGCAAAGTGGTTATATTTTTCAGAATCTGTGTCACAGTCTGCAGTAAAAGAGTTTGAGCTAGTCATAGTGGAACAAACAGAAAGATATTTGAGGAAGTGCAATAGGAAACTGTGTGAAAGACCTGTGATAATCAGTAGAGTGTTCCATCATGCCATCACCAATTTTGTTACACTGTCAGATTATATTCAATCAGAGATCATGGCTTTAGACAGCTTTTGTTCAAAGATATGGCTCAGTTTCTTTTCCAGTAATGTGAGTGGGCATGATAGAAACAGTGCAAAACATGATTCAAACCTAATCAGACAAATAGGCCATCAAATTCTGTTTGTGTTTTTTTTCACCAAAATTTTATTTTCAGTGATAATTAGTGTTCGCTTCACCGCATCTCCATTCAATGTCCATTATTATTCCAAATAATATTCTCAATAATGCTTTTTCTGAGGTCATGATTTGCCATTGAGTAAAAGTATTTCTTCACCTATTCAGGTACAATAGACAAAAAAACCAACAACAAATGAACAAAATAGACCAGCAAAATAGACCTTTCTATTTAACGTAAAAAAAAAAAAAAAAGTTTTTTTTTTTTAAATATTGCTAATGGGTTTTTAAGAAACATATCTTTTAGAATAGATTTATCAGTTCTCATGGCTTTGCTTTCAGAAATCTCCATTCCATGATCACATGATGGTATCAAGGGAAAGTAGGAACTCTTTGCAGCATTCCCTTTTTGAAACCTCAGGCCAACTTAAAACCCCCAAAAAAGTTTTTGTACTCGATATCCTGATAAAATATAAAACAAATGAGACAAAAAGACTTATTTACTATATTATTCTCTCTCTTCATAACACATTTTGTATGGTTTTGCACAAATCTCTACAATATTTTTATAATAGGCCTACAAGTTCTGGGTTAATTACGTTGACCCATAAGTTCAAAACACATTAACAAACCAAAAATACAACAGTAAATTCAGAAACACAACAACAGAACCAAAACACTGCAGCATTAACTCAAAATGGAAAGGGTACTGCAGGTCCTACTTCAACACACATACTCTTTGCTCATTGGCTGCAGTTCCTGTCAGTTTGAGAGACTGTGGAAATATCAGGTAGTGGTCAAGGCAGAAGTGCAGGCATTAATAAAAGCCAAAAAAACAAGAATTATAAGTAGAGCAAAACAAAAGCTAGGGACATATAGTAGCAAATACACAATAGTCTATGTATAACAGAAGCTTAGTAACTAAACACAGAAAACTCTTAAATAGGGATGCTAATCAGGGGGAATCACAAAACAGGTGAGTGATCAAGAGGGCATGTGACAGGGTCATGTGATTTATTGTAGTCTGTGAGGGCTGATGAGAAATGAAGTCCAAGGCAACCAAACCCAGTGCTTCAATGATAGAAAAGTGGACAGCTGGAAGTAGTTTACAGTAAGAGAAAATATAAGTTTAAATGAATATACTGATCATCTTATTCATGCTTATTTCTACAAAGGGCATTCATATGATGTTATTTTCAGTATGTCGACTTTGAACAACATTATTATGAGTATGCGAATGCATAAAAAAAGCCTAAAGGAAGCTGAGTGTGGCTGCAGGGATGTGGTTGAGCACCGTCTGTGAATGGGAGGTGCAGTTTTGGAAAACGAGTGGGTAATGAATGGCAGTGTATCTGTGTGGTTTATGGGATGTTGAGATTAATTTTATTTCGTTTTAATTTTGTTGTGTGTGTGTGTGTGTGTGTAAAGTATAGTGCTGAAAGATCCCATTAATAAAAAGAACAGCTCTGGTCTCTCTATCTCCTGCCTCCTGGGTCCTTTCCCACCCCATCAACCAGACTTATCACAGAAAAACTGCTCCTCACTATAATAACGAAAGTAACTTAACATTAAACCATTTATGCCTAACTAACTGTATAACAGACTGAGAAAGTGCAGTTCTTCTTTCTTTGTGATAGTCATACACCATGTCCAATCAGCAACAAGCATTTGATGTTCAATACGGACCTACTCTTTCCGTTTTGAGTTAATACTATAGTGTTTTTGCTATTGTGTGTCTAAATTTGCTGTGGTGTTTTTGTATTTTCTGGCATTTAGCAGATGCCATTATCCGCAGAAACTTACATTTATCTCATTTATACAACTGAGCCTTTAAGAGCTTGCTCAAGAGCCCAGTAGTGGTAACTTGGCAGTGGTGCGATTTGTGCTCACAACCGTCTGAACAGTAGTCCAACATCTTAACCACTGAGCTACCATTGCCATCAATGGCATTTGCTATGTGCGACTAAAATTATTGGTAGACATACGATAGAACATTCTATAACCCATTGCTTCTGTCATCCTGGAAAATATGATCTAATGGTGAAAATTAATCTGATGAAAATACAGCCCACACTTTATTTCGTTCTTGAATGCATGATGTTGTAATTGAATGCTATTCCAAAGGGCTGCACAGTCAGGAGAATATGTTATAATGATTGAGTGACTTTGTGGTGTCCATTTTTTAGGAGAATATTAATATCTGAGATCAGCTGACCAGAACTGGTCATGGTTTAAAGTGTGAGGTTATTAGTTGACTTACATGTTTGTGGAGGCGAGGATATGGTTGAGCACAGGTTTGTGAATGGAGGGTGGAGCTGGAAAGAGTGAGTAGTAAGGGCCTACACCTGTGAGGGGGGAGAGCTAGGTAGCTCCAAAACTAGCTATACTACAGCATACAGCATCCACTAGTGAACATGTAATGGATTTCTAAATAACTACAATTATCAATAATTAATACTGCTAGAGTATCACTAGCTAAATTTCATAACAATTTATATACTGTATGACCTTAGTTAACACTTAAGGGAACTTGTTAAAGTTAGCCAGTCACTCCATATTAAACAAACTCCACTGACAGAACAAGCAGAGCATACAACAGTGCACTTTTCTAGTCACTTGGGTAATTAGTGATCTCATTAGTGATCTCAGATGAGGAGTCAGTGTTCCAGTTCATCCCAAAGATGTTCAGCAGGGTTAAGGTCAGGGTTCTGTGCAGGCCACTCAAGTTCTTCCACACCAACCTTGGCAAACCATGTCTTCATGGACCTTGCTTTGTGCACTGGGGCATCATCATGGTGGAACAGGTTTGGATCCCTTGGTTCCAGTGAAAGGAAATCATAATGCTACATCATACAGAGACATTATAGACAATTATGTGCTTCCAACTTTGTGGCAACAGTTTGGGGAAGGCCCACATATGGGTGTGATGGTCAGGTGTCTATATACTTTTGGCCATATAGTGTATGAAAGCATGTTTATTTTGTTTTATAGAGATATGGTAGAAATAGTTTTTACGTTAGAGCTCAGTAAGGCAATGTGTAGGTCAGGCAAAATCCAAATAGTGCATCATCTATTAGTATCATGTTAATTAACTTGTTCTTTTTGTAAGCTCTGTGAGCAGAGTTGCCAGGTTCCCTGTATAATGTCCACATATTTCAAATATTTCAGAAATGCTCACCACTGTTAACTTGTTTTACCTAAAATGACTGAGAAAATGGAGTAAAATGTGTCTACATTTTCCAATGCCCAAAGGCCTTTTTTGTTTTGTCCTGTGGGCTCCCAGTCCTGGAAGCTGGCAAGCTATTTAAAAAAAACAAAAAAAAACAATTTGGCCTCATTTATCAAGTTGGTGTATGAGTGTTTACACAAAAAATTTGGTATTCATGAAAATCCCGTAAATTCGGAAAAAATGTTCATATCCTACTCCTGCTCCTGAGTGTGTGTAAATTTATGCATAAGAAGATGAACTAACGTAAACCTCGACTTGATCGACTTCAAAGCCTCATGCAGCTGACAGACGAATGAAGGTAGTGTATCAATGTGTACAGAATTAAAAATTGTACCTTTTCATCCTTCAATGTATAGGGTACAAAGAAATCGGACTTGTCAAATAAACAATGAGAACGTACGTACGTACACTATGTGGACACCTAACCATCACAATCATATATGCTTGTTGAACATCCGATTCCAGAGTTTGTCCCCCCTTTTAACAGCCCCGACTCTTCTGGGAAGGCTTTCCTCTATATTTTGGATTTTGTATGCATTCTAACACAAGAACATGAGTGATACATTAGGTATTGTGCACAGGGGCATTGTCATGCTGGAATAGGTTTGGGGCCCTTAGTTCCAGTGGAGGGAAATCTTAAATCTACAACATACCAAGACATTCTAGACAATTGTGTGCTTTCAACTGTGTGGCAACAGATAGGGAAGGCCCACATATGGGTGTGATGCTCAGGTGTCCACATACTTTTGGCCATATGGTGTATTTCTACATTTAGGAGGTAAAGAGGGTGAAATAAATGGATTCCTGAAGATGAGATTCGAATAGTCCATATTTAACCACTGATAGCTTATTGGCTTCCAAATATTTAAATGCTTATAATATGGAACATGTTAGAATTGTGAAAATTTGTGTTAAAATTGTCAAAAGCAAGAACATGTAGTACTGTGATTATATTCTTTATGGCATGATTGTAGCATAAGTAGATAATTGGTGAAAGTTGACCACATTTATAATGCTACCATAACAAGCTGCACTCTCTGGAAAAATAGAGGAGAAATAATGTATGTTTAACCACAACAGAAATCAGTTTTAAATAAATAAATAAGTTGCATGTACAGCATACAGACCACATAACACCACATAGCTGCTCTCTATAAACAACACCAACTCATGGATTTGGCATTTTTAAAGGTCTCTGCAGAAATGTAGTGATGGGTAACAGTAAATGGGCATAGAAAGTTTACTTAATTTGTAAAATTGCTACTCTAAAGCATGGAGCAGACAGTAACACCTTTGATTCTTCCAAACCTGACTACACTATATTAGATAATCATATTTTATTATGATTATCTTCTCATATCATAAGACAGAGGATAAAAAGGCTACGTCTGTATGAAGAATGGCATTCAAGAATTTTGCAGGAAGTTTACAATTTAAGTAAACTTTCTATGCCCATTTACTGTTATCCATCATTACATTTCTGCAGAGACCTTTAAAAATGCCAAAATGCCAAATCTCTGAGTTGGCGTTGTTTATAGAGAGCTGCTACATGGTGTTGGTCTGTATGCTGCAGGCATTAATCTGTCAGAAAGCATTATATGACCCTAATAAAACTACTCCCCCTCTCTCTTCACTCTCAAAGTGGATTTCTCCTGCTCTCTCTGGATAGATGCAGCACTTTAGTTGTTTTCCAAATCAGGCAGAGTAAAATATATAACAGCACAAGAGCAGCCGTGATGAACACTAAATGTTACATTTGTGCCCTATCATCCTGTTCATAGCTGCTTTATATAATTTATTGGAGTAAAACTGACAAACTAATGGCACAGTTTACCTATTTGAATTGCATGCTCCTACCTTAACAAGATTGGCCTCAATTATCTTAGCTAAGGGTAGAAGGTAGAATAATCCATTTTCTCAGTTGGAAGGATGCACACAGAACTTCTCTTAACTTCCTCTTAGGTCTCCAAGTGACATTCCAATGTAGGAAAGGTTCCAAATAACTAAAGTTAAATGTAATTATGTCAGGTATTCAAAGGAGATGTGTGAAACCAATAGCTTAGAAAGAGGTAGTGCTAGGCCTGCATTCCATGTTGTAGAGTTCACTCTTTGAAATGATAGATGGAAGGGTGTTGTTGTGCTGAGAACAGATATGAAATTGAAATCCAGAGCTTCTGGATAACTAGTCTGATAACTTATTAGCTTCAGTGACACAAAGGATATATGTGATGTTTCTGTAATGGCAAAACTATCCAAAAAGACATCTTGCTTTCTTGGTGTGATCTTTAAATGCACTGTAAATGTACTACCATGATTTTTTTTTAATTTCATTAGTTTTTTGTTTTTTTTCCAGATTATGATGCCAGGCAATGGAGCATAATTTTCACACATAGTCAGTCAATGGGTAGATGGTTCCATGCACACTGTAGGCAGGGAGTCTACAGAAAAATGAAGATGTCTGTCTGTGTTTGACTAACCATGGAAATGTTGACATTTCATTAAACAAGATGTGCCTCCAGGGTGAGACTGTCTTTCATGTAAATTCACATGTGCACATACAAGTGTACACACACACACACACACACGCAAACTTCTACCCCTAGAAGTTGGTGTAGTGGAGGATTTGCAGTGTTCTCTCCCTCATTGTAGTTCAGAACAACGGTACCGCTCTTGCACACAAAGCACCCTCAAACTAAACATTTATACACATTATCATTATAACACACTGCCTCATAGAAAATGGTCAAGTAATTTCAGTCAGATTTTACTTCCATGTTCAAAATGAAGCAAATTCATGAGATTTTACCCACAATGTACTAATCACATTTGATTGCATTCAATAAGTAGCCATATAAATGATCAAACAAACTACATTTTCAAGAATCTCTGCCAATCTCCATGCCAACTGACAACCAGTCACAAAAGATCCACAGCCCACATATCCCAGTTCCCTGTCACCAGTTTTCTGATAACACACACCTGTTTGGAATGTCCTCCACTCCTTTTACCTAGACTCTCTCTCCAGATTACCCTCTGCTACATTATGGAGATTTGTGTTTCTCTGGTTTGATCGAAATTTGTTACCTACCTGATTAGTCTTATCTAATTTATGCCCATTTGCTGATCACCTGAACTTCTGCTTGTTTATGGTTTCTGCTAACTGTCTGATTTCTCTGGATATTCTGTATCGAATACCTGCACCTGTGTTCTCCTGTTTGCCAGGAGAACAGAGAATGTTCTTATAACATGGACACAGCAGGATTCAACGACTTACATCAGGCCATCACAGCTCAGGGCTATGTGGTAGGTGAGCAACAGCAACAAATCACCACCATTCAAGTTACCTTGGGAAACCTCACTAACCAAGTCCAACAATTACCGCTGGCAAGACCTGTCACGTCAATAACAGGACCTTACTCCAGACCTGTCATAACCCAGCTTGCCAAATATGACAGGGGCTGAACTAAATGTTGAGATTTTCTGTTACAATACTAAATCAAATCAGTCTTGAACTGTCAAAATGGTCAAAATAACAGAGCTCATTTCATTGCTGACTTGTACAGTGTTAGAATGGGCCACTGTGTATGTCTCAGCAAGAGTGAAACTCATACATAATACAGATTGGCTTACCATCCAGGAATATCAGGAAGAAACAGGGGAGGGCCATTGTTTCTACTGTGGGAAAGCAGGAACGCTATCCAGCCCACTCACAGAACAGTGTGTAGGAGAACAGCCATGTGCTACTGCAATAAGTATGCTATTCGGCATATCGATAGTACTTCTCATCAACACAGAAATGGCTAGAAACTTCATAGACACTACAACTGCTCTTCAGCTCAAGGTTCCAGTGTAGACTTTGGAGACTCCTATCTGCATCCAGGCTCTAGATTGCAAGAAGTTAAGCAAGGGAGACTTCACTCATTAAATGAGTCCCTGACACAACAGGCACAAGCACCATGCACATTGAGAAGACCTCCCTCCTTGTCACAGAATCTCCCAATAATCCCACTGTTCTCATTTACATGCAAACAAACACAATTTTCCAAGAATCACCTAGTTTGAGCAAGAAATCACAGCCTTATCCTCTCACTGTATGTCCTATTATAACCATTGCCACCACGACTGTTGAAATCTCTGAAGTGTAGGTGTCAAAATCCCAGCCTGCTCTGAGGAGTTTTGACGAGTATTCCAGCCAAAGCATGTGTCCTGTTCCTTCACAGACTTTATGACTGCACCATTAATCTGCTCTCTGATACCACCCTTCTAAGGTAGTATCAGCTACAAATATTTGGTAATGCCACATAAATCAATTAATGCACAATTTTCCAGGCATTTTGAAACAATGTTCTCCAAGCAGGTCTGTTTGAGAACCTTTGGGGGCATACGTACAGTACTTATACTACTGCCTCCAGGACATGCTAGGTGGATTTGTTATAGCCTATATAAATGCCATCCTAATATATTGTTCTTTGATACTCAACAAAACCACATTCAGCATGTCCCTGCCATGGAGTGACCAAGACCTCAAAGCAAAAAAAAAAAAAAAGCCTACAGTGATCTTGCAGGGGATTCAATTATAACATTAGTTGCATAGCTGCACCCTCATGTCACTACTAAAAGGTGGGTCCTGTACATTAATTTGGAACCCATAGGTAGAACCTGTCCTTCGCAGTCAAAGTAGTTGCCGCAGAAGAAGGAGTCTGGCCTATTCCCCTTTCAACATAAAGGCTCTCCAGTTTGAATATACCCCCTCACAAACTTTTCAAAGAAAGGTTCATGCAGACGGAGAGGAACTTTAACACTGGCAACTGAGAATTGTTAGCTCACAAGCTGGAAATAAAAGACTGGCGCCATTGGTTAGAGGGAGCTGAACATACATTTACTGTGTTCACTGACCATAAAACTTCATGCCTCAACAAGCCAGAAGGGCATTATTTTTCATGTTTGCAGTTTACGGTCTCTTATTGGTCTGGATCAGAGAATGGGAAAGCTGATGCCCTGCCCCGATTATCTTCTACAAATCCATTCGACCAGCACAGAAAATACAATACTCCCTGAATCCTGCTTCATAGCTACCATTAGTTGGGAAATAACACAATCCCAGTTGTCAGTTAACTCATCCCAGTGGTATTCAGTGCGCCTCAGACAAAATTTGTCTTCCTTCTGCACATTGTGATGGGTTCATACTTCCCTAGCCACTGAACACCCAGGGGTAACAAAGACCCAATACATCCTCAGTGTAAAATACTAGTGGGAGTCCATGTTAAAGGACATTCAAAACATAATCAAATCATGTTCAGTCTGTGCAAATCATGTTCAGGTTCCAAGGCAAGCTACTCCCATTTCCTATTCTCCAACACCCTTGGTCTTACAAAGATATTTTTTTACTGACTTACGACCCTCCCAGGTCAAGACTATTCCCAGGTCAATCTTGCTGGCAATAGACATATTTTTTAAAGTCTTTTAGATTCATCCCTCTCCCAAATCTACCCACAGCTTTTGAGACTGCTGATGAGCTATTTCAGCATGTTTTCAGGTATTTTGACATACCTGAGGATATAGTATCTGATAGAGAACTCCAAGTCACATCAAGAGTGTGGTGATCATTCATAGAAAAGCTGGGAGTGTAATAATGTCTATATTCTTTTGAGAGTAGCAAAGTAAAATCCTTTCCTGGTGGAGAAGTGGTAAACAATACTTTTTCCTCATAAATGTTAAACTTAAGTGCATCAGCTTGGTTTGTTATTCTAGAAATTATTTCAAGATTCAAGATTCAAGAGTATTATTGTCATATGTACAGGAAGCAGTGTGTTACACAGTACAATGAAATTCTTACTCTGCGAATCCTCCCACCAACCTCTGACATAATTTATACAGGACAATATATATAAAGGATAATCAATTAGTTAAAAAGGTTTTCCGTTACTGAATTTTAAACCTTGACGTGAAGACGTGAAGGACAGGGTGTGTACACTTGGACTGGCAGGCACGTCCATTGAAGATTAGTAGTCTCATTGTAAATAAGTGTGTAGGGAAGTTTCTGAAAGGGCAGCGAAGTAATACAACCCCCTCCCCCCCTTCCCGCCCACAGACCAGAGATTCAAGGATTTTATTTAAATCAGATCTATGGGAAACAGTGCCTGCTAATATTTGATTATTGTTCCTGTTAAACCAGGGTGAAGTGTTGTAGAGACCTTATTTGCTGTATTTGCCTTGAAAACAATGTTAACCTTCTGTACATCAAAATATATTTGGCATTTTGTTGTGCATATGGTGGAAGTTGTAAGATCAACCTGTTCTATAAATACTTGATGCCTATAAAGTATCCCTAATACTCACACTAATCTGCACTGAGATACATGGTATTCTTTACTCTGAGAGATCATTAAGCTGATAATTACTGACAAATGGACTCCTAACATTGCTAGTGCAGATTACACTCTATTTGAACATTGACATTGCTAATTCATGGACAAAAGGAAACTAGGAATAAAGAGCTTTCCATAGATATTGGCCAACTTGAGTAATACTCTAAAGCTAAAGAGCCATCAAAGGTATAGTGGAGATTTTTCCACGCCCATGTCCACAAGTATCCAGGGTTTTTGTTTTTTACTAAAAATAAACTCTTCTGATAATGGTGGTTTTTTTTCTTCCACATGAAAATGCAAAAACAATGTAAAAATGCTTACATGGGTATGTTAGCTGGCTTTAATAAGACATCAGATTTCATGTGAAATCTGATGTCTTACGTTATATTACAAGCATATGCAGTGTACTGACAGCAACAGCAAGACTCTCCCTCAAAGCATTTCTATGGCAAGGTTGGAAGAAAGTTCAGGGAACGAGACTGCATGATCAAGTAAAGACTAATTAAATTATAAAAATGTAATCAAAACCCTAAACCAACCTGGTGATGAGCCAGAGGAAAGTCCTGGCACTTGCGCAGCACTAGCAAAAAACATGCAAAACAACATTAGCCAGTAACTAGTTTGGTTTCAACAGCTGTGGCGAGCTGCTGATCTGCTACAGTCATTCTTACAATATATCTGTGATTAATCCACATAGCTCAGCATTTTCCTTAGCATGGGCTGATATAATAAGCCGTGTTTGACCCCGTGCCGCAGGGAATTTATAACTTGCGGGCTGTTGCATTAAAAAGTTGCCTGGCTTATATTACCCTCTCTGTCTTGTTCCTTATTAATGACACCCTGACATTGGCAGGTGGGCTTTTTATGAGTGGAAAAATGTATCACTTACAGGTCTTTTGAGACACCTGAACAGTGTCAGTATGGAGGCATTTGTACTGAGCTGGTAGTACACAAAATTTTGTGTGTATATGTGGTAGAGGAGAGATATTGTTATTATTGTCACAGTGTTTATTGCAACAATTAAACTAGAAATGTAGAATGACAAAACAATACAGTATAAAATAACAATGTTATCCTTCATCCTCTCAGTGGAAATGACTGGAGAAGGGCAAGCGGAGAAGGACAGATGCTCATGGGAAACTTAGGTTACTTCTGCTCTATCTGTTTGCAGATGGCGCAGTATGCTAATTGAGTCATTATCTTTTCTGCTGAATATTCAGATTTACATGTGGTTTGTGTGAGTTTGTGCATCAAGTACAAGTTTGTGTGATGTTTGTCTGAAGAACAAGAAACGACAAGTTGTATTGTGCAGGCATTCAGCAGTTCAGGAGTTCAACAGTGTGTATGCATCACTTATGTTTTCTTTGTGGTGTAAGTGTGTGCTACATAGGTGCAAGTGTGTAACTACTGATGCTGTGTATATGGACAACAGAGATGAAATGACTCGCTGTCAGATTCCAAAAGAACCAACAGCGATTGCTATGAAGGATGACAACTAGTTTAACTAGTTTTGGCAAGTAGTTTTTTGCATAGTTTTGACACTATATCCTTCATATTTTCTTCCAGTTGTTGCTCCTAGTGTATACTGGCTCCTATATCAGATTCAAACTTTTTTCCCATGATCCCCACTTCCCGAGAACTTCTGCCCCCTAAACAAATTAGACATTAAACTACCATGACCCTGACCAGGATAAAACAGTTACTAAAGATGAATGAACGCTTGCAGTAAATGTGTCACATAGAGCCAAATGCTTTATATCTAACTGCCTGTAGTAAAGAAAAAAAATACCAGCTGACAACTTTTTTGTCCCGATGCACATCTCTACTCTGAGATACATCGGGGGAATAACGCATATGTCTCTGTCTATTTGTTTTTGAACATTTGAAATTTGTCCAGAAAAAACTTCCATATAGAGGGGTCAGAATGCTACTGCAAATACAATTTGCAGTTGCTTTTGAAATTTGTCTCTAGTTGGCCTGATAACCCCTCTTCGGCTAAATAATATACATAAATGCATTTGATAGGATAAGCTGCAATAGTCTGTCAAGCATAGCCAATGGGTCTGTGATTTTTTTGCTTTTGTTACAGTGATTTAAATCACAGTCCACCATAATCAAAGTTATTATATTTATTACTGATTTCGATATACTTTCAGAGCCTGTTTGACTTGAATTGAATGGGTTTAATTTAAACCTCAAAAAAAGTCAGCCTATAAATAACGTCAACCTGAACCTGTTTTGTCAGTGGAAATTTCAGAAATAAAAAAGCTCTATGGGTCCAACAATTTACCAGAATATTACAGTACACAATGGATTATCTTTATCAAATAAATTTGTGCTGAGGGCATCTGTGAAAATTATTTTATGATTAAAAGTCCCTGGCTCCAAAAAGTTTGAGAGCCATTGTGCTACAGAAGACAGGCTAATTCATGTTTAAAAAACTACAGTTGCTGAACTACAGCCAGGTTTTTTCATAGGCTACATTGATCTGCTACAGTATTTTTTGAGTGCTCTGTTTGGTACGGTGAAATACTTTGCTTGGTTCTCATCCAGGCCACGGTCCAACAGCTGATGACCCCTGCATAAGAATGTGTCCTAAGTGTTGGTCAGAGTCTTTCTATAGCTGTATCAATAATTATCTCGAAACAAATCCAGCTCTGTGTTCACACAGCATGTGTGCCCATCCTTTAAAGCAGTATGTGACCATGCATTATGACTGTAATAAGGAACAAACTGGCACTGTCATTAGAGATTCAATTATGCAAATCCTTCGATTTTTTGGAAAGCCTCATAATTGATGTGTGTTGCCAGAGGGATGTCAGTTTAATTCCTGTGAGCTAATAAGCTATAAATCAGAGGTGAAGGACTTGCCAGTGCCTTATCTGCATGCTATCTTTCAGCACACCTTGCTCTGATCAGCACTCTCTGATCAGATCTTCCTCTCCTCCATCAGTCTTCCAGTCACTTACTCACTCACCGTTCCATCTGTCACAGCACTTGATGTTTCATACATCACTTATGCCCATTCATCTTCACACAGACAGGAATGAGGTACACACATTTACACAGTAGACTGGCTTCTTTTGACTTGTGCATGAACTGTATTATAACTGTAGCATGTGTGAGAATTACAGCATTCCTCGAAGCAATGATTATCAGTGAAACCAAATAAGGCTTGCGAAAAATGCCCTTCTTCAGCCTTTGTCCATTTTAGAACTCTCTACTTAGATGAATTCCACACCTTCTCACTGTGACCCACATCAGACACCAAGCCACTTTGTTATGTATGTATGTATGTATGTATGTACATATGTATGTACAGTCCCCTCTGAAAGTATTGGAAAGGCAAGGTCAATTCTTTTGTTTTTGCTACATACTGAAGACATTTGGATTTGAAATGAAAAGATGAATACTGTATGAAACGATAGATCAGAATTTCGGCTTTCATTTCCTGATATTTACATCTAGATTTGTTAAACAACTTAGAAAATAGCACTTTGGTGGCAGACCACCCAATTTTTAGGTGAGCAAAAGTATAGGAACAGATAGTCTTGAAGTAAATTAAAGTAAATAATATTTGGGTGCATATCCCTTGCTTGCAGTAACTAATCAAGTCAGCTACCCACTGACATCACCAAACTGTTGTATACTTCTTTTCCAGGCTTGTACTGCAGCTTCTTTCAGTTGTTGTTAGTTTTGGGGGGTTCTCCCTTCAGTTTCCTTTTTCGGAGGTGAAATGCATGCTCAATTGGGTTAAGGTCTGGTGATTGACCTGGCCAGTCTAAAACCTTCCATGTTTGTCCCCTGATGAAGTCCATTTTTTGTTGGCAGTGTGTTCTGGGTCATTGTCTTGCTGCATGATGAAATTCCTCCCGATTAGATTGGATGCATTTCTCTGTAAATTGGCAGACAGAATGCTTCTGTAGACTTCTGAATTCATTCTGCTGCTACCATCATGAGTTACATCATCAATAAAGATTAGTGAGCCCATTCCAGAAGCAGCCATGCAATTCCAAGCCATGACACTGCCTCCACCATGCTTGACCAAGCTTGTATGTTTTGGATCATGAGCAGATACTTTCTTTCTCCACCACTTTGGCAGAGGTTAAACTGGCCTTTCGATTCTTACTGCTGATGAGTGGTTTGCATCTTGTGGTATGGCCTCTATATGTCTGCTCTCGGAGTATTCTTCAGATGGTCGATTGTGATATCTTCACCCCTCCCCTGTGGAGGTTGTTGGTGATGTCACTGACTGTTGTTTTTGGGTTTTTCTTCACAGCTCTCTCAATGTTTCCATCATCAACTGCTGTTGTTTCCCTTGGCTGACCTGTTTGATGTCTGGTTGTTAGTACACCAGTGGTTTCTTTCTTTTTCAGGACATTCCAAATTGTTGTATTGGCTATGCTCAATGACTGAGCAATGACTATGATCGATTTACCCTCTCTTCTCAGCTTCAAAATGGCTTGCTTTTCTCCCATATACAGCTCTCTGGTCTTCATGTCTGGATTATTTAAACACTAGAACTATTCTTTCTAGATTTTTCTTCTTCAAAAAACATTGTTAGTGCATTGTTAATATCTTGCATGTCATTTTATCAACAGCATGTTTTAATTAAAATCGGTGCCTAGTGCTTGTTACACATCTTAAATTAGAATCTACACAGTCTTTGCATTCGAATGTGCATTTTTTTTATCATAAAATCAACAAATATTCAAAATTCAAATTTTAATTTGACAGCCATAGAGCAGACGAGAGGACAGAAGCAGCACGAATGGCTAAGAATGAATGTTGGTTACATTCATTCTTATGTAAACAAACACGCATGTAAACACAGCGGGCAATATCGAAGTCAGCAAAAATGATCAAGATCATGTCCATATATCATACAATAAGTCAATAACATAATTATCATGACAGGCTTACTTAAGAACAGAACATATACTCAAGTCTACATTGGTTTATTGTATGGTCATGTTATATTTTGAATAGTTATTTGATGTATCTCTTAACCTCAAAAAATTAGCACAAACAAAAACCTAATTTAAATGTTTCTTCTTCCACATATTTTGCATGTGACATCTTTCACATAGATATTCTTTGCCAGTCATCTTCAATTCCCAATAACCGTGCACACAATCCCATTGCATATGCAGATTAATACTTGTTATTTGGGTTCTTAGTATCTTAGGGCCTCTGTGTAGCAAACTGCTTGCGACTCTTTTCCAGACTTAAAACTGACTATGCATCATGAGAGAGAGAAAAACATCCTTCATCCATACATGGGCTGAGATATAATCATTCATGAGAAATGCTTCTCATTGGTGCTGGTGTAACTCCTTCCTGATGCAAAAGTGCAGCAGCATGTACGTGTTTACAAACTGCTGAAGTTCAGCAAACCCATCTGTCACCACAGCAAGACAGAAGTGAGGAGTACAGATTTAATTTGATGCTTGACTACCCTTCTTAAAACTCACAAGAAATTATTTCTCAAGGTCTCTGCAGTGTGGGCCTTCCAAACAAATATGGCAGCTGTGGGGGGCTCAGTTTGGCATGAACATCTTCCTGAAAATTGTTCAATAATCTAGCAAAAAAAGAGGGCTATGGAATAAAGCTAATTGTGTTTACCTAAAGCTCCAGCTCTGGGGTTTGAGTGTCTGACGGTTGGATGTTAAGAACAGTGCAAACAAACCTTCTTTCATGTTTCCTTTGGATGGAGAAGAAAGTGTTTTCATTTCATCATAATGAGCTTACAACAGAAGAAGATACTAGCTCTAAAAAATAATGGGGATTTTACTCCTTGTTGAGGACGATTTTAAGCAGAGTAGTTTCCTGTGTTGCTTAATGCATGAGAAGATGCAGAATGTTTCATACAAATAGTCTAAACTAATAGTCCAAACAATAATGCAGTGTGAAACCAGGCATGGAAGTCATCACTGGATGTATAATTTTACAAAGTTTACTATTTTTCTGTGTTTTACTCAATACTACCGATCAGGTAAAGATTTTTGAATACATTTTGGATGTAGTCACAGGAATGAATCAGGTAAGCATAAGTGGAAAAGCTTCACTGTGCTATTAAATGCTCCCAAATGCTCGGATAAGACTCCTTGATAAATAGTATAGTATAGTAGTAGCATGCTATTCTAACATTCTATTCAGTTTTGTATTAGGCTGTTTGGTAGAGATTTTCATAATTTATTTCTATCAAGCTTAATCTTACCCATTCCTACCAAGTGTACAAATCTTACTATACTTACTGCAGGTGTTTGTTCAAATTTCTGGCACTTCTTTTAGGTTTTCTTTATGTACACATGCAAAATTGCCTTTTATTTACCCCACATTTTATGTAGTGTATGACTATGACATGCCTACAATTATAAAGGAGTTTACCAAGTGCAATCACATCAGTATCAGGTTTATACTTCTGCAAAGTTCAAATAGATTCCACCTCTGTGACAGAATGGACACGTGTAAATTGTTTGTACAAGACTTTACACAAGGATTTTGGTATTCATGAAAATCCTGTAAACTCGGAAAAACATTCGTATTTTACTCCTGCTCCTGAGTGTGTGTAAATTTACGCATAAAAAGACTAATGTAACTAATGTAAACCTGGACTTGATCAACTTCCAATCATATAATTTTTATGAATTAATGCACTTTTATATATGGAATATACTGTAGAGTTTAAATTTCTTATTTTTATTACGTTTACAGATGCCCTTATCCTGAGCGACTTATAGAAGTGCTTTGGAGTCTCTATCAAAAACGCATCCTCATGCTAGTTCGCTAGGTCAGTGAATGAGAGTACCATCGAAAAAAAAATTGTGAACATGAAAGTTTTTCTTGTTCTTCCTATGTCTGAGTGGGTTAATCTGGGCTCTCCAGTCTCCTCTCACCTCCAAAAAAAAAAAACGTCAGAATGCCAGTACATTCGTTACACTAATTAGCCACTAGCTATAAATGAATGTGTAAATGCGTTAGACTGGCATCCCATCCAGGGTGTATTCCCGGGATAGACTCCATATCCACTGCACCCCTGACCAAGATATAGCACTTACTGAAGATCACTGAATGAATGAACAGTACAACAAGACGTTCAATACTGTTTTTAATTAAAGTAAGTAGTAAAAAGTCAATGCTAACTGTACACAGTTAAAAGTGTTCAATGAACAATTTATAAAAAACATAGACTTTATGCTAATATAAAAAAAACATTAGGAGTGTCTGTGAATATTTAGATGTACACAAATCCTTGTGTATTTTTCAGGTTTGATCACAAGATAACTAATCATGTTTTTCCAGTATCTTCGTTAAATAATCAATGCATTGCTTCAAGCTTTATACATCCTTATACAAGTTCTTTGCTGCTGTGACGTAATGCTAATTTGGTTTCTAGTAACTACTTTTCTATACTGTGTTGTGTTTCACCACCCACTCTGTGAATACTGATTGCATTTAATATTTACTGTGTAAAATGTGTATGCTGAACCTCCTCTTGACTTGACATTAAAATAGCTCTTTCTAAGAGTGTAACAACATATTTGGAAAAACAAGACATGCAGTCTGGCTCACCATGAAAGACACTCACCTTCACCTGTATCTGACTGATCTGCACTGATGGATATTTCAAGGATCTGAGAAAAATGGGATGATTAAATGTTATGTTTAATTGGTGGAAGAACTATGTGAGCCATGCCACAGGAATACAGTTTGCATATTTCCTGCTCTAGAGACACATTGAATTCAGTGCAGATATGCTGGTGGAATTTGGGCCTGAATGTAAAAGGAGGCATTACAGCCACTGAATTGATCCCTTCTGTGGTTCAGGCTCCTATAATTCAGCATTTCAAGGAAATATATTTTTATCCCCTGCTGTTCAATATTGAGTTCATGCAGCTTTTGTTTAGCAGCAGTAGAGGTAGGGTGGGAAAATGAGCTTCCTGTAGAATAGCACAACACGGCGGAGACAAGTGCTCAAGCTGGAGATGTCAGTGGAACTTGAGACGGTTGTTGAGAGGTCATACAGAGGGTGAGTTGCCTGGATTGGATCCATTTGTGGTGGTCATTTGGTCCAACCGGAGGACTGTGGGTCGTTGGCAGCCTTGGATCAGATACATGGACTGACTATCACGAATTCACAGACAGAGTCTGTCTAGGGGAAAAAAAAAACAACAAACTAACAAACGTTTTGGAAATAATGAGCCTATATATGTACCTATATATGTACCAGATGTCTCTAGGAGCACTTGATGAACCCATATCTTCTGCGTTAACAAGGTGTTGATTGGCAATCACTAGTTCAAATACAGTCACTAGAGGAACTGCAATCACTAGTTCACATACATCTTCATTCATGTGCTACATGTCATGAGACATTAAGGGATGGATACTTTAATAACCAAGCCACTAGGAGCCGGATGGGGTAGCAACATGTTTACACTGGAATTACATCATTCATATTTCTCAGAGTACGTGTGGGATCAGCCAAAGGCCAAGGAAGATGCACAATTTGAAAGAAATTGCAAATGCATTCAGACAGTTGCTTCCCCCACTCTACAGGCCATATACAATAAATGGTCAAAGAATCCATTGCACTCTAACCTGTTTCTAAGACATAAAATGTACAAAAGGCATTAAACAACTTCTGTTAGGACAAGCGTCCAACAGAAGCCCTGCCTGCACAATTCTGCAAAATGAGGTTAAAAATTCAACCCTCCCAACCATCGCATGCAGATTTAGGCCAATTTCCCCTGTCCAAAAACATACAGAATAGAGACCTCAACTTCTGGATACAATTAAAGATGAATAACAAAGAACCCTTGCATTAAATTTTGTTACAGACTCAGAGGTTGGACCTTAAAAAGTATGCTCTTAGCATGGCCAGAGCAGCACTGGCAAATACAAGCAACATTTCACCTCTAAATTGCAAATGCTTATCCCAACCTTCAGCACCATGACTCACCTGGAAAAAAAATTACAGATCTGCCCTGGGAAAAGGCACACAACACTTGCCACAAATTTTGTAGCAGCATGTCATGGAGATATGAAAAATAAATCCTCATTGAATTGAACAGTAGCCAGACACAGACTGTAATCTTGCAAAGACGTACCACATACATGTAGAAGAAGTTGTTCTGTCTTTGAAAAGTAAAAAGGACAGAGAGTGGGAAGCACGGAGTGTTTGGATTTGTCTCAGTGTTTGTGAAGTCAAAGCTCGTACACAAGAAGTGAAAGTGTGTGAGCCAGACCCTCCAGTGTAACTTAGTGGATAAAAGGCTTTTAAGGCCTGAAAGAACAATGTAATTTTCTGATCATTTCTACTATTACCCTCACCACTTTAAATACAGGTTAAAATCTCTGTACGTTGGATTGCCACCTTCTCATATTAGCCAGTACATCTCTTTTACTTGTGCTAATTGGATGCAGGTCATTCCAGTGGTCTGTTAGAACATGAAACAATGGAGATCCAAAACCTGATCTATGTTGGTGCGTCTACTTTTCCCTTCAGGTTCACAGAGCCACAGCAAAGTCGAAGGACTCATATCCATATACTAAAAAACTGTTTTATGAAGGCACCATCCCTCCAGATGCATTGGTTATTATCTGGCCTAAACTAAATTTATCTGAGGATGAAGGAATGAATGAAGGAATGAATGAATGATCCCAGAAGTGTTTAAGATATCTCCTGCTGGAAGGAAATACTGTGACAAGTGATGATAAATAGTTATAAAAGTGCATATATGTTTATTAATAATGTTTAGAGCCAATCCACAGAGAGAGAAACAGGAAGGAGGTATAGAAAAAAAAACACTCTTGTCAGAAGCAAGCTGGTGTACTTGCTGCCAGACCTCAGTGCAACATTCAAATGCAAAGGGCTTGATGCAAATGGATTGGGAAGAGTAAGAGTGATAGAGAGAGTGAGTGAATGAGTGTGGGTGGCAGCATGAGGGAGGAGAGCTGAAATTCATTTCCACCGATTCGGTGTCTTAACAGGGTACTTCTACTGCTGTCCCTGCTCCATCTGCAAAGAGGGCAGCAGTATAAATTATATAATACTCCCTGTCTGGATCCAGGGAAAGAGAGAGAGACAAAGTGTGTGTGTGTGTGTGAGAGAGAGAGAGAGAGGGAGAGAGAGTGTAATCTGCTATGTCTGTTGAGCCTGATTTTTGCTGATGATTGAATGTTCCTCAGTGTGACCATGTATAATCCATCTGCTAAAACCCTGGAGTGGGTTCCCAACCTCCCATCTTATTCTGTATCTCTCTCTTTCTCTCACATCTTTATTTTGCTCAACATATGGGTGTAACTCACTGACACTATCTGTATCTGAATATTTATCTGTCTAGTACTCCAATATATGTATCTTTATCTGTATTGAGATTTACCCTCTGAAATGGGAAATAGGCATGGTCTAAAGACTCAAAAACACTGCAATATATACACATTCGTCATCCACTTTATTAGGAACACCTGTCCACACCTGTCAGCCAAGAACAGAAATCTGAGGCTATCATGGGCACAGACTTACAAAAAACTGGAGAGTTCTAATCTTCAGCTGTCCAGTTTCGATAAGCCCATGCCCATGATAGCCTCAGATTTCTGTTCTTGGCTGACAAGAGTGGAACCCAATGTGGTCATCTGCTGTTGTAGCCCATTCTTCACCTCAGGGTCGATGTTTTATGCAAGCTGAGATAATTTTCTGCTCACCACAGTTGTTGTAAAGAGTGATTGTATGAGTTACTGTATCCTTCCTGACAGCTTGAACCAATCTGGCAATTTTCCATTATATATATACATATACATACATATGTATATATACATATATACTGTATATATATACATTATATATATGTATATATACATATATACGTATATATAATTCAATACAGCAGTTTTCATTACAAATTATATTGTTGACAACAACTTTAGTGAAAAGTAGAGTCTTTACATGAAAGTTCAGAGATTCTTAGTATTTGGTATGTCCCCTTTTGCTTGGCATGGACTCCACAAGTTTGTGAAAAAACCTTTAGATCAAATCCACTGGAGTGTCGTCTGAACACATGCTTCAATAGAAGAGATTAGGCATGACGAAAATCTGACCTTTTGTAAAAAGCAGTTAATATGCTCAATATCACAAATTTGCTTACATTTAAATAGGCACCTAGAAATAGTACAGAATCCTGAATATTGAATATGACCATTAGCTTTTTTTTTCTTTCTTTATTTCCTGTTTTATTTATTTATTTTAAATGGAAAAAAATCCTAGATTTTCAGTGTGACTTTTAAACCCGACAATGTATATACTGTGCATAATAACATAAATGGATGACTTATTTTCCGCAGCAGACCAGAGCTGGTTGGTTTTGTTTTTATTTATCTTTTTTTGCAACTGTTCTTTTCATCTGGATGTTAAATGCCCTCTGCTTCTCTCTGTCAATCAGGAGTGTAGCCTTTGCTTTGCACAATAACAAGCAATTCTAAAAAAAGACTGTCACACTGAACCACAAGACAACACAATACTGTAGCATTAAACTTGATTAAAGAACAGCAGCTGAGTCCTTCAGCTTTAGATTGTCTTTCTAACACACACACACACACACACACACAGTGTTTGGGCCGTGGGGAAATCTTTAAAGTCACCCTCAAGTCTAAGGTGTATGTGTAATATGTTTGTTACATGAGAGAAAGAGTCTTTGAGAATCATTTCTCAAAGGAATGTAGATTTTTGATGTTTTTTTATTATTATTTTCATGGATGCATAGCCTCCTAACACATATCCATTCTACATACTGTATAGGCTACATAATTTAACACCAACAGAACAGAATATAGCACAATGTCTACAATAACTCAAGATTTTCTTATTGAAAATATATTCAGACAAGAAGTTTTGCTTGCTGATTCCTCATTTATTCATACCTTTCATTTATACTATGGCTACCAGCACTGGTTAGCATTGTCAGTCCAACAGGCAGTTTATACAAATCCCATGCTGCATTTCAGTATTCATCGCCTCCTTAGAACATGTGGGTACTTAATTATTTAAAGTGTTGGGCTAGGCGTGCTGCTCAGATGCTTAGTACAATCACATTCTGGCTGTTTGTGCATTTTATATGTATTCTTTGTTACAAATTTGATATGGGGTGGGAGATGAAACATTTAGACAAAAAGAGAGCAAATGATGAATGTCATTCAGGGATTTATTTCATCATTCATGTCACTTAATTGTCTAATTGCTATTTAAAAAATACTGATAACTACTATTTCAGTTTGAAGTAATTTTAAAAGGCCATTTTCATACTGGCTCAGTTGATTTTTAACTCATAATTGTGGAAACACCGCCTGTGTGATTGTACATCTGATCTTTAGCTATTATCTGCCAAAATCAAGTATATGTCTTCTTCTTGCTGTTTTACAGCTCTAGGATCCCCATCTTTAGGTATTATCTGCCAAAATCAAACCAAGTAAGATCTTTCATGTATAGATAAATTTAAGTATATATCTTCTGTGCAGTGGGTAGTGTTGCTGTTTTACAGCTCCAGGATCCCCAGGTTTATCTTGAGTACTCTGTGGAGTTTTGTTGTATGTTGTCCATGTGTCTGTGTGGAGTTTGCTCTGGGTTCGCCAGTTCTCTTCCACCTCCCAAAAACATGCCAGTAGATGGATTGGCTACACTAAATTGTCCTAGGTGTGAATGAGCGTCTGAATGTGTGTATGTGCGTGTGGGTGTGTGTGTGTGTGTGTGCGTGCATGGTACCCAGTGATTGGGCTGGCATCTCATGCAGGTTTTATTCCTGCCTCACTCCAGTGTTCCCAGGATAGACTCCAGACCCAATGAGCCTGACCAGGATAAAACAATTAAAAGGAATTGAACAATGGAAGCTGAACAATGAATGAATGAATATCTTGTGACAGATGTCAAGTAGAGCGGAAGTACAATAACCAAGTCAAATTTCAGGAAGAGTAATCTAAAGACCATTGTATAGCCCAAGATCTTCTTGTGGTGAAGGAGTTAATGTACTTCTGTGAACCTCAGAGCTATGTCACCAGGAGCTTAATGCACCCAGTAGGACCACCCTTGGTAAACAGGTACATAAAAGACTAAGTGAACCCTGCCTCGATTAGGGTTACCAGGATCCAAACCTATAGCCAGGCTTGGGAGTAGTGTCTGCAAATGAGTGCTTGGTGGCTGGCCCACCCACATAACCAGGTTGGACTCAGCCCAAAATGGTTTTATGGAGCCATCTAGTGGGCTCGCCAACTGCAGGATGAAAAGTTGGGGTCAAGTGCAGTGCCCGTTGGGCGGCAGGTGTGTGAGTGGGTGGCAGGAGTACAGGGTATCTTGGTTGGTATTTTATGCAATCTGATCACTGTATGAGTGAGAGTTGTGTCTGCAGTCTTGGTGTTTGAACCATTTAAGGTGGGTGTCAGACTCAGTGGTGTGTTTTTTCTCCATTCCCATTTGTGGTTAAATGGACAAGATATCAAGCCACAGCCATGGTGTCCGGAATGGAGGCTAGAGGTAACATCCCTGTTATTTGTCAAGTGGAGCTCTGACATACATTTGATGTTTCACTGTTGAGTGCTGCAGCTGAAATGAAAATCAGCACCTCCAATTCTGAGACCAGTCAGCACTTCCAAGTCTGGAAGACAGTTGATGGGAGAGTTCTTGCCCCTGGTGATTAAGGACCTTAACATCATCTTTTACATTAACCTTCTCAGCCTGTTGACCCTCACCAGGGAAACCAGAAGGAAAATAAACAAATGAATGAATTAATTAAATTGATGTTTACTAGCACTATAATTTGGCAGAAATACTTGTGTCATTGAATTAATTTTGAGCAGTTGCTATTTTTTTTTAAACTGCAGATAATGCAACAATTAATTCGCCAGTAATTAATTTAGAAAAATTCTTTGCAAAAAGAGTGAAACTAGCTTTAAAAGCCCAAGCATTATTTTGAAGTTCAAAAGTGTATGATTGGAGATAAGAATTTACATAAACCACTACCAAATACAACACATTTGTCATCACTCTTTGACACTGATATTTATTTGTTGTTTGATTTATCATTTGATTTATTTGTTTCACTTCTTTCCTTTTCACAAATGCAAATAACTGCATTAAAATAAATCTGTGATTTGTGCCATGTTATGCCATTTTACTTGTTGCATGTCATTGGCACTAAATGGTGGGTTTGTCCATTGTCACAGGTGTATTCCTCCTATCAAAATCACCAGGAACCAGTAGCTGCACTCTGGCCCTTTCATTGTAATACATTCCCTGACCTTGACTCACTGACTCATGTGGAAATAGCGATAAATCAACAAATTGATGCTCCATTATGCAAGCCTTACTCATCAGCAACCATTTTGCTTCTAATTCTGACCCTGACGTGAATTCATGAATGCTGAATTGCTTTTGACAGAAATGGAACGACCATAGGCCTGAAGATATTATTGAGAAATCACCTCAAAGTGGATAAGGTGATTTGAGTCTGAGACTTTAAAGAGTGGCAAAGGCAAATGCATCAGTATGAATTATTTATGTATAGCAGGAAGGAAGGAGGAAACCTTTCAGTCTTTTCATGCAGTAGTAGGAGTCTGTAGTCACCAAGGTTAAGGGTAGTTCAAAAGATTTTAACAGCAATAAATATACAGGGCATCTTAAAAGGCAACGGCAACTGATTATGAATACCACGGACTATGGGGTTAAAAAAAAAAAAAGACAAAGAGTCATCTGGGCTAGGACTCAAAGGGCCACTGTATAGCCCTCAACATCTGTCAAGTTTCTCTCTGTCTCACCCAGGCACTCTCTGTCTGCTTCCCTCCCTTGCTATTCTCAGGTTAACCTTTATGACATTTATATGTGTACTGAGAGGAATACCAATTACCAGGAACCTCTGCTTGAGCACTTAGTTTAATAGGCTGTGCTTCATACCGTATGAGTGAAGACCCTTAAATACCACTGCTGTATGGGTAATAGCACAGATAGCTTTATTTATGCAGTAATACATAAGAATGGGAATATGATTAGGGTTTTTTTCAGCAGTGGGGTGCTCCTTGTTCTCATAATTATGCTGGCAGTGGCTCACTAACTACATAAGTAACCCTCTATCTATATGTCCTGCATGGGTATATTAAAAAATTCAGCTGTGATCATATGTGTTTACCTGTGTTTCTAGTTCTGTATTTATAATTCCTAGGCTTAGTTTCCCCTTTCCCCTTTCTCTATTAGTTTACTTTATTCTTCTAGTACTCTATTCTTGCATAAATTTCTAGGTGAGGATTCTGTAAATGTTCTGCCCCAAAACCCAGACTGAGAACATACTATATCCTACTGATGCTTGCTGGGATACACACTAACAAATAAGTGCACCACTCACTTCTTCAAATTTTTTCCAGATTTTTATAACCCACTGGTTTCTTCTCAAGTATCTCACCTTGGTGTTGAATACAAATGCATAGATAGAGACTGGTCCCTTTAGTCTAATATTTTGAACAGCTTCTTCAACGAAAATCACTGCCCCTACTTTGCATGTGATGTCATTTACAAAATTATTTTTTGTAAATCTTCAACAACGTGCACACTAACTGCATGTGCAATTCATCAGATTGCACACACAAATTAGCCTCTTTATTTAAGATCTTGGTAAATCAAGTCCACAAAAAGAATCACACATTCATGAATCATTATAACTGTCCTTATAATTCTTGTTGGTACTGACTTCTAAACATTTCATATGATCTAACAATGCCTCATAAAGCTCTAATAACGTGCTATCCTTTATAATTTATAATCATGTTGTTATGTGTGTCACTATTTAATATAAAGGCATGTGCTGTACTGCACAACCTTTATAACTATAATGACCTGTGCATAATTATAAAGCAACTATAATACCTACAATACTACAACATTATGTAAAATTATTCCTCATTACTGTTGAGGCCAAAAGTTTACATACATCAAGGTGAAAGATATTCAATTTCAGTTTTTCACAACTCCACACATTATAATTCATTTCGTTTGGCAGGTCAATTAGGGCATCTACTTTATTCACAACAGAGATCATTTTAAAACAATCAATTAGAGACAGATTTATTTCAGTTTTAATTCACTATATCACAATCTCAACTCAAACGTTTACATACACTGTGTCTTTAAATAGTCTGGAAGATTCCAGAAATTGATGTAATGAGTTTTAGAAGCTACTGACAGTCCAGTTGTTATAATTGGGAGTACACCAGTGGCTGTGAAAAGGTCTACTTCTAGTATTTCTTCTCTGTATGCTAATAAAAACGTATTGGGACCACACAGATACTGCATCGTTCAGGAAAGAGACACAAATTAACTCCTAGGGATGAATAGCCTTTGGCCCCATGGTCACATGTCAAACACATTAGTAGCCCCTACTCCAAGACTGGCGTAAAAAAGCCAGACTGAAATTTGCAGGTGATCACCATGATAAAGACCTAGTCTTTTGGAGGAGTGTTCACTGGTCAGATTAACCAAAAATTATGAAACAAAATTGAAAAATTGAATTGAAATTTGGCCACAATGAGCACTTTGTATGGAGTGAAAAAGGGTGAGGCTATTAATCTGAAGAACAGTATTCCAGCTGTGAATCATGGGGTTAGAACTGTCATGTTGTGGGGGTGTTTTGCTGGTAAAGGGACTGGTCCACGTAAAAATATACATCGCATCATGTTGAAGCAGGATCTTCTTGGAATACTGAAGCAAAACCTCAAGACATCAGCCAGAAAGTTAAAACTCAGTTGTAACTGGGTCTTCCAGAAGGACAATGATCCCAAGCATGCTTCCAAAGTTGTAACAAGATGATTTAAATACAACAAATGAAAGTATTGTAGTAGCCATCACAAACCCTGACCTGGAGCCTATAGAAAATTTGTGGACTGCACTGAAAAAGCGTGTTTGAGTGAGGAAGGCCCACAAACCTGACTGAGTTACACCAGTGCTGTCAGGGGGAATGGGCAAAAATTCCAGCAAAGTATTGTGAGAAGCTTGTAGAAGGTTACCCCAAGAGTTTGATCTGAGTTCAAGCAATTAAAAGGCAATGCCACCGAATACTAACAAAGGGTATGTGAACATTTGACCCACTGAAAATCTGGTAATATATGGTAATAAAAGCTGAAATAAATCTGTCTCTTGGCTATTTTATGAAATTACCTCTTATGGAAATAAAGTAGATACCCTCACTTATTTAACACAGGAAATGTATGGTAACATGAAATGTGTGAAAATTGAGTTTGAATTTCTTTAGCCTAAGTGTATGTAAACTTTTGGCCTCAACTGTTTAAGTAAGTTGTAAGACATGATTAACTTTATTTATACAGATACATTATTGCATTTTGAAATTACATATTACATTATTAGAGCTTTATGAGGCATTATTGGAGTTTATAAAAATGCATACAAGGAATCTTTACCAAACACAATTATAATGATTTATGAATGTAGGCTTCATAAAAAGGCATTAGCACTCTTTCTTTCTCTGCAGATCTCAGTCATGCAAATATGAACACAGCAGATTGTCACAAAGAAAACAGTGGTTATCAAGGATTTTTGTTTTACCCACAGACTGATGCATGCTGATATTTAGATCTGACCTCATTAGTCATATTTCTCTTTATCGTCAGCATTTTTTTTGAGGAAACATATAATTCTATATCCTATGAGTAGGCAATTTAGATGAGTTACTGTAATATCCATTCCTTATGGATTAATAATGGAGTATTATGAATCAAAATGAATGTACTATGATGTAAGAGCCTCACATGAACTGTGGTCTATCTTGAAAAGTGATAGTTTTAGTGGTCTCACAGTCCTCACTCATAAATATTTGAATTTGTGGTAATACAGGACAGCCCGTCAGTCCCTCTGGGCTATTTATTGAATGTGATTAAAAGACAAAATAGCCATCTGGGAGCTATTCATGAGAAATGAAATGTTCTGGATACTGAGCTATAATTTGTGAATGATATATTACCTTACCAGTTAATATGTCTCTGCCTTCTCTTTCTTAGAATCAGCATACAACAATTACAATCGACTTTCATTAACATTATCTCCATTGTTGACATTTTTAGTGTCCCTTAAGTACTCTTTAAATGCTAATTAAAATCAGTGTGGTCTTCTGGCCAAGTGTTATTACAGTCTTGGAAAAATTGCTATATGACACCAGAAGAACACATGGTGTTGAGGAAGTGTGGATTTCAACCTGTGATATACAGTATACAAGAAAACAGCATACAAATGTGGCCATTTGGACGCTTGGAAATGCTTTACATTATAGTTCCCTTATTCCAGTGTAAGGAACAGTGTAACTGTAATATACAAATACTTAACCTTCCTGTAGCTACAATGTATTAGAATACAATATGTAATTACAAACCTGAATTCCACAGTGGGTTAAAATACCACAAGTAATACATAAAAGAACTAAAAGAACTGATTCAGTAGGACTCTGAAACATCAAGTCATAGGAAACAAATCAATACAAATTTAAATTTAAATGTATTTAAAAACACTAAATATATACTATATGGCCAAAAGTTTTGGACACTTGTCCATAACACTTGTATGTGCCTTTTGAATTCCAGATTTAGTCCCCCCTTTGGTATTATAATAACCTCCACTCTTTTGGGAAGGCTTTCCTCTAGATTTTGGAGCATGGCTGTGGGGATTTGCCACAAGTGCATCGGTGAGGTCAGGCACTGATGTCAGGTGAGGGAACCTGGGGCGCAGTCGCCATTTTCAGTGGGGTTAAGGACAGGGCCATGTGCCAGCCACTCGAATTCTTCTACTCCAGCCTTGGCAAACCATGTTGTCATGGACCTCACTTTGTGCGCAGGGGCATGGTCATGCTGGAACATGTTTGAGCCCCTTAGTTCCAGTGATGGGAAATTCTAATGCTACAGACTAATACAAAGACACTCTAGACAATAGGGCCTTTCGCACCGCAGGAACCTTTTCATAGTACCTGAACTAATTGTGGAACTACCCACTTTTTGGCGTTTTTAGTACCGGACTGCCTTTTTCGAGAACCAAATTAGCTCCTACTCCGGAGCAGGGTCTAACCAGCACAACTGGTACTATCCGTGACGTAAGTAGACGTTGATTGGCCAAACGCGTACGAAAACGCCCTCACCCGCCATGATTTAAAACGCCGTGTAAACATACCGTTCTTTCAATCGCTTTACGTATACGTCGACATTCCATGTCCATTATTGTGAAACCCGCGAGACACAACAAAAACACAGCTCCGATCACAGCGTCCTCCATCCTCCGGTTGTTTCCGTTGTTGAACGCCGCACTCAAATGACGTCGCTGTCGACCGGCTTACGTCACTTCCTAGTGCCCACTGTCGGTGCGAATGCAACCCTTTAAATGGTACTGGGAAATAGTTCGTGCAAAATCGCCCAGTACTTTAGTACTGTAAATTTAGTTCTGGAACTAAAGCGATGCGAAAGGCCCTAATGGTGTGCTTCCAGTGTTGTGGCAACAGTTTGGGGAAGGCACACATATGGGTGTGATGGTCATGTGTCCACATACTTTTTGGCCATATAGTGTATATCTTGCCATTTACATGTGTATAACCTGATGAGTTCTATAACATCCAAACCTTTGGACAGTTGTGGCTCAATGATTGAATCAGAAGGTTGCTGGTAAAGCCCTGGCACTACCAAGCTGTCACTACTGGGCATTTGAGCAAGGTCCTTAAACTTCATCTGCTCCAGAGGCACTGTATAATGCCTGACTTCAGCTTCCTAACAAGCTGCAATATGAAATCACTGTCACTGTATTTTATTTATATATGTGACCCTAAAGGCTGCCTTCTCTTCTTTTCTTTGTCACTGAAGTACATGTGCCAGTTATGTTAATATCCAAACTCTCTTAAAGGGAATATATACATGTTTTTTGTGTGTTTCAAGTTATTTTTTCTGTTTTTGTAGGTGTTGTTCAAAATTTACAGAATAAAAGGCTTACCTATTCAGTAGGCTGATCAAATGCTAGCCCTGTATTTGACTCATAACCCATTTTACTTAAATGTGACACATAAGGAAATTTGATGTAATGCTGTTGGATTGAATCTGAACCAGTGGCTGCCAGACTCTATGAAAGAGCAAGAGGAATGTGACTGCAAAAAAGTGACAAAAAAAACCCCAAAACAACCAAAAACAGAAAACAGGAAACTGAAAAGTAAGGCCATGAAAATAGTACAGAGAAATATGAGGATGTTGATATCTGGTATATTGTATGGCAGGGCTAAAATCCACAGTGTTCAGCTCCCACTGAGAATCAAACAAGGAGGAATTAGAAATACCTCTGCAGTTGAATGCAAAAGGACGTGGCCACTTTAGTGCATGTTTGTGTGGTGTGTGTATGAACGTACAGTATATCACATCTCTTTTCATCAGGAAATACGCAATGTTAGTTGTGTGGTACTTTACTGTTCAGTTACTGTTCCTGAAAACAAAAACTTGATAAGGGTAGATGCTCTCAAACTGCCAAACACTGAGTCTCCATATGCACTGAAAAGAGTTCAAGTGGTACTTGAGCCTGCTTAGTCTACTCACAGGCTCCCTCCTTGACTCTAAATAAGATCTAAAATCACCTATGCTGTATAGTTTACCTTGCTTTTTACAAAGCTTAATCAGACACTCGTTGGAATTTTAAAAACTACCATCCAGATTGCTTTATAGTGGGTCAGGATTAAATTAAACACTTGTGCCAGTTTACATGTCTTGTATTTCAATAATTAATCCATTTTAATTTATTTAAAAAAAAACAAAGACAAGTGTGATTTCTATGTGGCCATCATTAATAATTTTATGTGTTACCATTTCACTTTTATCCACTGATAGAAACAAACCTTGTCAGAAAAAGGTTGTGAGGAGGAGAGTGAGGTAGAAGGTGATTTTTTACATGGCTGTGGCAGGAGGTGATCTTTGATGTATCTCTGCACTGTGCATGATGATGTGAAAGAATAACACCTTTGGAAGGTAGGTTAATTATCTCGGGCAAGTCTGCAGAGATTCAGACAGAAAGAAAATGGTTAGCACACTTCGTAAAGTCTGCACTTGACGTCTTCATTTCTCATTGCTGGTCGCGTGCTGTTTTGAGATATCTTCAACAAATCTTTGACATTCCAGCTGGCTAAACTTGAAAGTACTGAAATTTACATTAACAGCTCAACAAAGACTACACTTTAAGGTTACAAATTACATTTATGTTTATCAAATTTATATTACTGTAATTCTGAGACAATTAGAAAGTTAGGTTTTTTTTGGCCAAACACAGATAGAGCCTCTGCTGAGTTTGTTGTACAGAGGGTAGAGGCAGGATTTGAACCCTCAGCCTTGGAGGTGTGAAGCAACAGTGCTAACCACTAAACCACTGTGGCTTCCCTTCCATGCTGAACACATTTTCAACCAAAATAACAGATAGAACCTAATACTGAAGTCACAAAAGACTATTCTACAGTGCTGTGCAAACATTTGAAAAGGCACATGCAAAGAAATGACGTAAAACAATGATGCCTTCAAAAATAACAAAAATTCTACATTTCTACATAAAATATATATATACTATAAAGAGCAGTAAACTGTAATAAACTAAACAAAGTCAATTTTTGTGACAACCCTTCGCTTTTTAAAAATGCATTAGTAGACTAGCATTTGTAGGTACATTTTGTGCAGTTTTATAAGGAAATTAGCTGGTAGGTTTTACTGAGCATCTTGGAGAATCTGCACCAGTTCTTCTGGAGACTCTGCCTGTCACACTTGCTTCTGTTTTTACAGGTAAAACGCAACAGACTTCATTATGTTTTTTCCTGAAAAGTGGTCTATTATGTAACAATACTTTCTTTAATGATGCACAAACATTTATCTGTAACATTTATTTTGTTTGTTGGTTTAAAAATGAATGCATGGAAATCAGGTTTTCTACTGAATCAATAATGCAGAAGTCATAAAATAAACATCTATAAGAAAATTTGTATTAAAAATAATTAGGGTGTCTGACCTTTGCACATCGCTGCATATGTTTTCGCATGCCTAATTCTTGCTTATCTCATGTATTTGATAAATAATGAGGTTGTGATTCAGATTCCCCAGCAGTCCTGAAAATAGGTTATAAGTGCTCGGTGACCTCGAAATTTTCATTATGTCATTATGGTGAAATCAACTTTTACTCCTTATCATAGGATATATATAAAAAACAAAAAAAAAATGTTTAGGGCTTCTCCCAGGCATATTCACCTTCCCTCTTTCACCTTGTCATAGTTCAAGAATAAGAACATTGTGTAGAAGAACACTCGTCTGTGTGTAAATAGGTCTGGGGCTCTCATTTGACATGATTAGGCGCTTCAGTTTCACACAAAAGTTCATGACACACTTATGCACTTTTCAGGCTACTGTCAGTATTGTAATTAAGAAGCCACACAGTTGGAGCAGTTACACTCATGTTGAATAATGTATTAGAGTGGTGTTAGTTGTCTCCAGCATATCAATGCAGCCCAGATCAGTGAATTTGATGTTAATCAGTTGACTGCTAGGCTAGGGTAAAATACTCCAGTTACTGAGAAAATGCAATTAAATTAAATTAAATTAAATTAAATGAACATCACTGAGTATTCTAAGAACAATTATGAAGTAGAAGAGTCAAAAATTAACCAAAAAAGGAGACATAAAGTGCTATTTAGGGAATTCCAATCATTCAGTGGAGCTTTTTAAGCTTCAGTAAACTAAAGTTTAAAAAGAAATGTTTGGAAATCAAGTTTTTACTGACTCAATAATACAGAAGTCATAAAATAAACCTCTATAACAAAATTTGTATTAAAAACAATTAGGGTGCCTAAGACCTTCGCACAGTGCTGCATATATGTTTTCGCAAGATTAGGTTATTTGCTCACATATAGTTTGAAGTTTTTTTTTTTAGGTTCCATTGTTTTCTTTAAAGGGTGTATTCAGAGTTGGCAATTTAAGTCAGCACCTTAAGTTTTAAACATATGTCAATAATTGAAAGTTAGAATTGTGCTACGCGTATTAAATTACAATGAACACTTCAGTCAACCCTAAATATCAGCCCTTAGTAAGTAAGTTTGTAAACAAGATATTTTAAAATGAACACTTGAGCATATGTTAAATAATATTGGCTAATATGTGTTTAAAAAATCTAAATGAATATTAAAATATCCAAGCCTGGTAGTGGTAGGGAACTGTTGCCTGATGAGAGACAGGGGCAACAAATATAACAACAGCACCTAAAAAGGTTTTTGGCATCATATAGAGAAACAAACCATTGAGCTCTCTCTTTTCATTCAAAGATTTAATACATTTCCATTAAAGCCTTTTTCAGACAGCAATTCATGAAGGGTTCATGATTCATGATTTTTTTTATTTTTGAATGCTCAATACGAATGTTTTCTACCCAAACTTCAAAGTGCTTATTTTTTCCTACATCATTTAGTTCCCTAATTAATTCACACTAACAAGTCTGTTAATATATGCTGTGTTAAATGAATCATTTGAAAGACTTAATTTGCTTGCCCAAATTTTCTGTTTTTCCCTTTCTCTGTCTCTTCTGGGGCATTTTTATTTATTCTGTCTCTTTTTTTATTTATTCTGTCTGCTTTGTATGTGTGAATGTGGAACAGAATGTATGAGTGGGCTGTAGGCAATTCAAAGGAAGTCGTGTGTTGCAGTAGTTTTCAAGAGACAAGTCTGCATGCAAAACACAAACAACAGTAGGCAGTTAAGAGAGTTGAGGGTATTTATTTATCTTGTACATGAAATGGTAATGGAAGAGAAAGTGTAAGGTGAATGTTCCGTGCAGGATTTGGTTTGGTGGACAAGCATTAGGATGAGCTTTGACTGGGGAGTCTGAGTGGGAAACAACAGAATGTTCCAGAGTGAACAACACATTTTACTCTGCATGCTTTGTCTCTGTCTTCTCTGTTTGCTGCTAGTCCTTCTCTTTCACTCTGGTTGCTGTGCAAGGAATCAGTGTATGTTGCCAGTGTTCCAGGGATGGATGGTTCTCATCTAGGTAGCACCCTACCTACTACCGGAAAAGAACCTCAAAATGAGGTACCTTCAAATACTAAAGAGGATATAACTGCCTGGAAAATTGTATTGTGTCAGATTCTTATGGTTCTCACTTATCTCTTGTGAATTCCAAGAAGCAATCTGATCAGAGGTGTGTTTCCCAAAAGGTATTTTTTTACTTGATTTTAAGAATGTTCTTTACTTAACCTCCAGAAAACTTTAACTAAAGTAGTACATCAACTCATTAATAAACTAACAAGTAACCTGACCTATTTGTTGTACATTCAGTACTTCTTTTATTAGATACTGCAGATATTTTAAACTCTGCTAATATCAATATCTACAAAGGCTGCTAATTTCTATACAACCCCCCCACTGATTTATTATTATTATTATTATTATTATTATTATACACATAAATGTTTTGTACTTCTTTTGTAGTTTGATTATCATTATTCAGTTCTCTTCACATAACAAAAATAATTAATTCTGATTATTAGGCCAGCTTGTAGTACAGTTGGCCACATTACAACTTTACTATTGATCTCACATGTTGATAACTTAAATAAAATAATATGGGAAGAGGGATGAGGATCATTATCTACCAGCAGTGGAGATTAGAGGGGTGTACCACGAAGCAGGATTGCAGGGTTACCGAGCTAACTTTGGGTTACACTTTGGCTTATTCATACCTCTCTTTTTAGCTGGGTAAAAAAGCCCCATTTACCTTTCTCAATATTTACCATTCTAACACTAGCTCAGAAAATCTCAGGATGTGTAGTTCAATCTCAGGATGAGACAGGACTTTGCAGAGCAGAGCAATGGCCTGTGACACAACAAAACATTGGATACAATCTTTATTTAACCAGTTATGTTTTAATACAGTGATTCGTCCTTTCTCCAAAGGAAAAGAGAAGAAGCTACATTAAGAAAATAAGATTATGTGAGAAGTACATTAAAGCACATTTCAACATAGCAATGCTATATTATTTACCATTCTCCAGCTGTTCAAATTACAGTTTGATTTACTTAATTTACAGGAGTTTGTAATCCATGTCTACTTCTAGGGTCCTTTTGGATAGCATTCTTACATAAAAAATATACACTAGTGGAAGATGCTAACGTGCTCAGTAAATGCAGATTTTTTTAATACTGATTTTCCTCTGAAGTTACCCTGGTATGCCTACATGTGGAGGTCCTGGGTTGGGAGGAAGGCTATTATTCTGTGAATTAAGCAGGAAAAGTAGACTTTGTTTAGAGCATTGTGACAATTTATGTGTAAAAGCAGTGACTGAGTTTACCCGCAAAGGCTTCTCAGAGCACAGAGATTGTATCATAATTATCATCTTTGGCTCCACCAGTTTGGAGAATCTGTATTGTGTTCAATACAACCTACAATCAGTGGATTGAATGCACTAAACTCAATTATGCGCAGTACTCAATAGTCATCTCCTGTGAAGTGCTACAGCAGTCTTTTTGAACAAAAGGGGAAAACACAGCTTATTAATGATTACACATCTATATTAATTAAATTTGATTTTGGTCCATTTGTACTCAACTTCTAAAAAAAGACTTGCTGGAGCCACCTGGGTCAGACGAGATATTTCAGAAGTATGGCTCTCCATTAAAAGGCCAATTCTTCAGCCAATGTATAATCTAGAAGTGGAGGTCCACTGCCAATATTTTTTTCATTTTCTCCTATTAGCTGTAATATATATATATATCACCAGAGCACTTTGTCATAGGCAAAGCAGTCAGACAAAGAAGAGACTAAAGACATCAACTTTTAGAGAAGTAGCCTACTTACTACTTTGAAGAATATTTTTAGATTTGGTCTTTATCTGCTGCCAAGAACACTAATGCCATTGGGAGTACAGCTGAAATTAGCATTAACTTTTAACTCCAGTCTCATGTGAATTGAAATTGAATTGGCTATTACAACTTACTGTCACGTCAATGGCGTCCAACTAAAATACCCATAACACCACACGGCCTACAAACATGGCCGCCAAAGACTCTTCTTCTTCTTCTTCTTCTTTTTCAGTTTATTGGCGGTTGGCAGACCAGCTTTAATGCATTACCTCCTCAATGGGAAATCACAATGTTACTCTTATTTAAAAAAAAAAAAAAAAGGAATAACTATATTCTTGACTCAACTCCTGTTACTTTTTTTTTTTTTTAAAAACCAAAACTGCATCTTTCATTGAAATTCTCCCATGTTTTTAGCCAGATGATTTTCTAGTGACATTATATTAATTTCCATTTCCTGCAACTTTTCCTGTAATACTTGCCTTTCATTATTATATGCTGTACAGTGTAGAAGGATGTGTTCTACTGTTTCTAGTTCATTGCACTTACTGTATATCCATGTAGAATGCTTATTGATTCTATGTAAATTGGCATTTAACCCTGTGTGTCCTATACAGAGTGTGGTAATTATTGCTTCTTCCCTTCTTCTTTAAGTGAGTTCTTTACTAGTGTATCTACCACCTCATTGCCCTTCACCCCTACATGTGCAGGAACCCAATGAAATCTGATCAAAATTCCTCCATTATGTATCCTAACCAAAAATTGCAAGATTTCAAATATAATATCTTGTCTACTATCAGAATGGCCAGACTGCAAGCTTTTCAGGGCTGCCAGAGAATCTGTACATATATCTCCTCTCTCAACGTTCAGTTCCTCCACCCACTGAAGAGCGAGGAGAATTGCAACTAATTCCACAGTAAATACCGATAAATTGTCTGATGTTCTCTTTCTGATGGATACCTGATATTAATGAACAAATACGGCTGCTCCAGTTTTCGACTCAAACTCCCAGCACACACATGTTCCATCTACCTGATTACTGATCACCATCACTTGGACTCAATTACACAGCCATAGTACTTAAGGACTCTCATTCCACTCACTCTCTCACTGCTATGTGTATGCACTGTGTTTTTGTACCAGTTGTTACCGAGCAATTTATTGTGTCGTAGTCTTTCTGGTTTTTGAATCTAGTTCTGGTTTTCTCGTTTTTGATCCTTGTCTTGCCTTGTTTATGCTATTTGCACATTGCCTGACCATTGCCTGTTTTTTTTTTACCTTGTTTTTGTCTCAGGTTTGGGATCTGTCTAAGCTTTAAAGAAAAGCTGTTGTGTACCTGCATCTGTGCCCATATCTGCTGCCTGACACTTACGCATTTAAACAGTCAGCATTTTTTTGCCATGTTCCTTCACATCACATCTTGGCAAGAGTAAAAGTGTTTCTTTTTGCTGTTATTATATTTTATATATTCTTTAATAGAATGGAAATAAACAAATTTTTAGAGTTATGGAAACACCATTTTAAATCCTTTGTATAAAAGGACAGATTTTCCATGAGTCTTATCCCTTCCATTGAAGCACGTGTTCAGATAACACGCCAAAGGATTTGATCTAACATGGATCAACAGGTTTTACACAAACTTGTGGAGTCTGTCAGCTCGAGTGCACCCTGTCATTAAAGCAAAAAGACACACCAAATACTAAGAAATTCTGAAATTCATGTAAATATTTCTAAGATTCTACATTTCACTGAAGTTGTTGCTGATAGTATCATTTGTAATGAAAAGATTTGTGCTAAATTGAAAAAAGAATGCCATACAGAAGCATTTTCTCTAGTGTCAGTTAGTAAAGCCTCTCTCCATGACCAGTTCTGCCTCTCTCTGACTCTCTGTGCTGTGTGGCCTGTGGGCACCTGGGCCCCACACACCCTCCTGCTCCTTGTGCTCATCTCACTCCTTCACCTACCACATCTTCGCCTTCCGTACAATGAAAAACCTCATCTCTTTATACCTGTTACTTTCACTCATCTCATGACCATACTTGAAGTGGTTTGTACTGTTTCACTGAATAAAGGACTGTCCAAGACACGCTTCCCACATTGGTGAGTGTTCATTGGCTGCTGAACCATCACAGCAAAACCCCCCTGCTCCTTCCAGTCTCTGTCCATGAATAAAGATCCATGTCTTTGTCCTTCTTGTCTCCATACTTGTGTCCCTTTTTTCTCCTCTTTTCATCTTAAAGTATGGCTCAGAAACCAGCCATGATCCTTCTCCATGTCAAGGCCAGACCAGACTGCTATTCCTGTGCAGAGACAGCTGCACTGGAATCTTTATGATAATGGCAGGAGGAATAGGCTCCTCTCCATGGTCTAGTCCCACAAAATCCTTTTTCTTGATCACCACATGTCTCTTTGTTCTGAAAGCTGCCAGCATAGCATCCTGCACGTCTGAATCAGGGCTGTGATGATGTATTGCCTCAGTGGTATCAGTAGACATTGACCATTCTTGGCCAGAATCCGCAACATACCTGGGGTTTCAGTATTGCTCCATGGTACAGCCTTCAGGTCTAACAAGTGGAACTGTTGTCCTAATGTTGTCCTAATGATGCAAATTTAAACCCAATAGAGTGTTTCAGTGATGGAATTCCCAGCTTTTTATTCTTTGAAAAGTTGATGTGCTCCTTGGTGCACAATAAACACAACAATATCTGTAATACGTTCATAGTTTCTCTATAGTTTTAAATACATTGTAGTGTTATAGATATTGGCCAAAATATCTACATGACCATTGAAATGTAAAGTTAAGTTAGATATGATTCCTTAAGTCTGAATGAATTGTTCAGGGGTTTGAGGTCAGGGTTGAGGAGGCAATTGTAGATCTCTGTCTCTTTATACTGTTTCAGTCAGTGATCCATATACAGAATTTACCCCACAGATTCTGAATGGACTGTTTGACTATCTGCTTATTCCACTTTTTGCCAAACTTGGTTGGGGTGAAATCAATAGTGGAGTTCATTAAATTTCTGTTAAGAAATGCTTTCTGGAATAACTTGTGAAACAGGCAATTACAGTTAAGTTGTTCATTATTCACTATAATTCATCGATACCAGAATATGCACCCCAGACTTTTTTTTTTTTTCTTCAATCTTTGGTTTGCATGTCAGGGAGTACTATCTTATTTGTATTATACATTCAGCCCTATAATTAAATATAAACAACAGTGTCTCAGTTTGTGCTTTTATCAATTGAACTGAATGCTCAGGGATCACTGCATATGCGTCAGTCTGGACACATTACAAACACTTGTTTAAAGATGGTGAGTTTCTCTGCAAAACACATTCTCTGCCATGTCTGTTTTTTTCTACTTTTTTTTTAAAGATATCACTGGAGTGGGAACTATATCCTAAATAATCAGCTCCAACAGCAAAAAACAATTTCACACTCTAAAATACTTACAGTTTTATTTATCTAGTAATATACATGGTTATTGAATCTTTCAATTATTTTGGGATCATCATTTGAGAGGGGGCCTAAACGTAATGAACATATGAAGGTGTGGCATTATCTGGGACAGATGTGATCAGTAAAGTACAAAATAGACTGAGATTGCCTTTGATTTCCTAACAACATTGATACTGCTGACTATTATTTAAATAAACTGGTTATTTTAATCGAGTAATGTTTTAATGGATCTCTGTGGAGTTCACTAAATAAAAACAGCAAATTGCAGGTTTTTATGGTGATCTCACAGTTGGTGTGGATTTAAACACTGGTTTAAAGGAAACTTCATAAACCCTTTGGTGTGATTTTGGCCTTTAATAGCCACAACTGAGATTTTGTTCTATTTTTTATGAATAAAATAATAAACTCTGTTGTATTTCATTAGTATTTGGGTAAAGTTTCCTATTTATGTTGCACAGGGTGACATAAATAGTGAACATCCACAAAACAGGATTGTATTGATACAAGACTTTTAAGGTGGTACAGGTAAAAAAAAAAGCCCTCTGATTCCTGCATATGCGCTAAGAGGGGGTCTCAGGAGGCACCAACACATGCATTTTTGGAAAACTTACTGGGTCAGCAGACTTTAAGTGTTACACAATTAGCAACAGCATGCATACACAACATAGCAAAATGCCAGTATTAACTTTGCACTTGTGTTGAGCCCTAAAATACACTCCCAGAGTACTTTATTAGGAACACCTATACACCTTCTCATTCATGCAATTATCTAATCAGCCAATCGTGTGGCAGTAGTGCAAAGTATAAAATCATGCAGATGACCACGGCATGATTGTTGGTGCCAGACAGGCCGGTTTGAGTATTTCTGTAACTGCTGATCTCCTGGGATTTTCACACACAGCAGTCTCTAGAGTTTACTTAGAATGGTGCAATAAAGAAAAACATCCCGTGAGCTGCAGTTCTATGAACAGAAACACCTTATTGATGAAAGAAGTCAACAGAGAATGGCCAGACTGGTCTGAGCTGACAGAAAGGCTACAGTAACTCAGATAACCAGTCTGTACAATTGTGGTGAGCAGAAGAGCATCTCCGAATGCACAACACATCGAACTTTGAGGTGGATAGCTACAACAGCAGAACACCATGTCGGGTTCTGCTTCTGTCAGCCAAGAACAGAAAGCTGAGGCTGCAGAGGGCACAGGCTCACCAAAACTGGACAGTTGAAGACTGGAACAATGTAGCCTGGTCTGGGGAAACATTCTGGGGAATGTTTTCTTGGCACACTTTGTCATGACCACTGATTTACCAATCAATCGTCTCTTGAATCCCACAGCCTGCTTGAGTATTGTTGCAGACCATGTGCATCCCTTCATGGCCACAATTTACCCTTTATCTTCTAATGGCTACTTCCAGCATGATAATGCGCCATGTCACAAAGCAAAAGTCGTCTCAAACTGGATTCATGAACATGACAATGAGTTCAGTGTTCTTCAGTGGCCTTCTCAGTCACTGGATCTGAATCCAATGGAACACCTTTGGGATGTGGTAGAACGGGAGATTCACAGCATGAAAATGCACCTGAAAAATCAGCAATAATTGTGTGATGCGATCACATATAGACCAGAATCTTGTAATGTTTCCATGTGGAATCCATGCCATCAAGAATTGAGGCTGTTTTGAGAGCAAAGGGAGGCCCTACCTAGTATTAGTATAGTGTTCCTTATAAAGTGTACAGAGAGTATATATATATATATATATATATATATATATATATCTGTAGGACTCCAGGCTTTGGGAATTTCTGCAAATGTTTACTAAATAAATCTTCTAATTTACCAAATTTATCTGAGTAATGGCTGTTTATACTAAATGTGTCTTTTGGATTGCCTTGCTGACAGTGATTTCTGTACACTAATCTCACTTAGCATTTTCAATTGCTTTTTATGACTCATGAACATTAAAGGTTTAATCTGGCAGTTCTTTATTTTAACCGATTTGGACTTCTCGCATTACTTTTAGTCAGCAATCTGGAGCTGAATAAAATAAATGCTTTTTTCGGGACTTAGAAATTACTATCAAAAAGCTACTGCAGATAGGAAACTGTAAATCATAACCTTAGTATCATAAAGTTCTGTCTGGGTTAAGAATGAATGGGATCTAGGACCTCATTATACTAAGGTAACAAAATGTCTGTTTTACATAGATGGGAGGGATTCTTGTTCTACGTGAACAAAAAAAAATCTAGAAAAAAAAATCTGAAACCCTCTCTCTCACAAACACTACACTATAGAGTCTTTCTCTTTACAGACCTGCATGACTAACCTTAGTAAATTCATCATCCATCATTAATATCTGAATAGCAGCTTCCCATGTCTGATTAGAAAGGTACACTGGGTGAGTGTAAAAGTTCACAGTAGGCACAGTGTAATCTGATTGGCCTGTTGAAGTGATATGGACTGCAAACAGTGTTTAGGAGCAATGACAGTTTCTCTCTCTCTCTCTCTCTCTCTCTGTCTCTCTCTCTCTCTCTCTGATACTGAAGAAGTGGACCTGTTGGACCTGGTTGTGCCTTCAATATGTAGCTCAATATTTTTATGTAAAAATTCAGAAACTACAGAGAGACCAAATTAAATCTAGACCTAGAGCTAATTAGTTAAAGAAAAAATCCTTCCTGAATGTCTCGAATATTAATCTTTAATAGCATACAAGATTTATTTTGTAACACAATTCTTAGTATAATAGGTGTACATTTTTTTAATCATCACATCATTCATTTCTATTGTCATATCTACATTCAGTCTACATTACCCACAATGCTATTTGACTACCTGCTGAAGTATTATATACCTGTAGTGATGGGAGAGGGATTTTGCCCTTGCTTCTTCTCTACCTAAAAAGAGCAATGGAGCAAAGCTTTAGTCCCTTAGTACTGTATGTTCAGCTCTCTCACCTCCTCATCTGTACACTTTGCTTAAACAGGTTCCAAAGCTTCAACTTACATGCTAATACCACTGTCCACGCCATCGTGCTCTCCATCTTGTAGATCGCTGCCTGGTCGAGCTGAGTGTCTGTCGTAACTCAGTGACACAGCATCATATAGCTGCATTGCATTCTGGAATTTAGAGTCCAACGTTTGCCATCTCCACTACTTCTACATTAGATTTCTCATTAATAAGACATTGAATGTCTCTGGAAAATGATGAGCGAGAAAAGCTCTTATTATTTTGTTTTTTAGAGTTAACAATGAAAGCTTACCATTAGGGATTTATGTTTGTCAGATGTGCGAAGGCAGCATGGTAGACAACGGCTAACTTTTCTCAGGAATAGTGAAAATACAGCACCAATCAGCAGATTAGCAGAAGAATTGTTAAGCATTTTGCAAATACTTTAATATAAACATATTTAATGTCTTTCAAGGTGGAGGTTTCCTTTAAGGTATGAACTGGGAATTTATGTCACTTGAAAACAGCCTTCACTCAGCATTGAAAAATAACCATTAAACAGCCATGGCCCCTATAAAGAGTTAAACCCAGACCCTGACATCAAGAGGCTCAAATTCTGCTGGTTCTGGCTAGCTGGGGAACTCCTGCCTATGCCCTTCTTTTGGGAAGAAATAAAAAGCCAGCTTTTGTAAACCATAATGGCAATGGTCTGGTTAGAGTTCTCACAAAGCCGAATGCCCTGAAGATTAAATCAAACCACAAAAACCCATTCAGCTCACTGCATCACTTGTGGTGATGGGGAAAATCCCACTCTGTATCAGACTGAGATAGGCTTAGTGATTATGGTGTGTGTGTTCACAATGCAGCACAATTGAGCTGGGATGACACTCTGCTTAATGCTCTCTCCAGTATTATGGGGCTGTATTTTGATTTAATGCCCAAAGTCCAAAGGTTATGTCAATATTTGCATAATATTTGCATAATATTTGCATGTAATGCGTATTCAGGTTAAGTAGATGCTTAAGTCGATTTTCTGGGCTCCCCATTCAAATTATGTAAATCTCCTGCATATGGCTCACACCTCCAAGTTTACCAGATTTTTCTTGAGTTTAAGAGTCCGAGACAAGGTTTTTCAATAGAGTCTAGACCACCACCTTTAAACATCAGCACTTGCATTTAAAACTGAAAAAAAAAAAACTGAAGGATAGAACTATAACTTAGTTCATAACTTTTCTTTGCTGTCAAATATAATAAGATGTAACACAATTTAAAATGAAATGAAACAATGAAAAATCAAAAAGACTAATATGATGATATATCAATGAGAAAATGGCATGCTTTGAAATAAATATCTAATAGGTGTGTTGAATATTGCCAATATATTGCTGCATGAATAGTCCTAGAAATGATGACATTAATCACTGCAAATCTGGTCTAATTCAGCAGTATGGCTTCCAACCTCGCATCTTATTATTTTGCTTTTTTTTTCTGGCACCATCTGTTAATTGTGTGCACAACTTAATGTAGCCACGAGATACTAAATCATGGTCATGCTTTTAATTCACTCATTTGAAATGGCAAATTAAGAAAATAATGCCAATATTTTGTTTAATTTGATGTGCTATCCTGTAAAGAAAGCATGTCCATGGTTTGAAAGACAAGCTTACTGAGCATACATCAACCATATTACTGTGCTTATACCTCACTCTAAATAAGTGTAGTTCATAATTTTATCCATACAAAATTCAGTCCTTGAGATAAGCAATGAGTCAGATTAACATGCTGTCTCTTCCTCTGAAAACAAAACTTTTCATGGACTCTAAAGAGACAGTGGCTTTAATTAATTAATAATTAATAATATTGCCCTAAAATATTGCCCTAAAATTGTATTCCATCATTTTTATAGCCCAAAGAGTATACAGTATTTACAGCCCAAATGATCAATTTTGAGCATGACATATTGTGATTACATCAAACTTAATACTGCTCCTTGCTTGAGCTAATATCACAAGAAAAATGCATTTATGTCCAAGGTCAGGACTATGTATAACTGAGACACACTTAGGTTTTAGGCAAACTCCACCCTGTGTGCGCAACTCTCACATAACAGTCTGAAGTGTGCAGTTATGTCTGAATACCAATGTGTACAATTTCAGTATTAAATCCTCGCTGTGCACATTTAACCTAACTCTGGATGTGGCCCACGTTGCTATGTGAAAAAGCCTGTGACATCGGATGTCATCATGCTGGGAGTCAATAAGTATGTTCCAAAGAAACATGTGAGCTGAAAGCTCTGCCAATTGGTGGCAGGAACATGTGAAGTAATTAAACCATCTAACTGAAAAGCTTCATAATTGATCGGCTGAGATTCCTGTTCTGTAGAGACAATCATAGAAATGCATGAGATGGAAAAAGTGAGATATGCAATAGTATCCTCAGAGTGTGCTAATGTGTGAGTTGCAGATGATAGCAGCTTCTAAGCAGACAGCAACTGCTTATAAGTCATATTTCTTTAGTTGCTATGAGAT
>CM040475.1:13011033-13088325 GCA_022758105.1 Pangasianodon gigas
AAAAAAAAACAAAGTTATAAATAGTTTAGTTGACATTTTTCCTCATGTTTGGCAGAAATAATACTTATCAGCCTTGCATACTTTTCTTTGTGGGTTTTTTCTACTGTAACAAAGCTTTTATCTCAGCTGACTATAATCTCTCTAGGTTTTTCCTCATTCACAGTCACAGTCTGCTTTGTCATGTTTTCAAACATTTATATGTAAATCATGTCCAGTGAGCACAATTCTTGGATTGCCTTCTTTGGATACAAGCAATGCTTCTTTAAATTTATTTGAAATGAAAAATCTTAGAAGGCTTATGCTTCCTATAAAAAATGTAGCTTGTTACTGAGAAGCCCTCTGTCCTCAATACTTTCCTATGTTGGAAAATGTAATGTTACAGTCTCTGTCTTTGACTCTTCCAAAAAATGTTAATCATTTCCTTAATGAAAGCTTCACCACATCAATTATTACACAGTTTTTTATGCAGAACATTCCTGCTGTGGATTATAGAGTACAGTTGTTATGACAAAGCCTTGCATTAGATGCACACACTCATGCCTCTCAGGATCTCCATACACGTATGCTATAGTTAAGATTTATAACAGAACACAGCATCTGTGAGCTACATGTTAATGACTTAGTGTTCAGGAAAGGCTCAGAGCTTTGTATACAGAAAATATTAAATATATATGGAGAGTGCACAATTTTCAATTTATATATGTATATATGTTTCATGTCTATGTATTTATGCTTCATGTGTAAGAGATTTTTTGTAGGTGTGAGGAAAGTGTGCTTTTTTTTGGGTCAATTTCAAATTGAGAACAGTTGGCACTGTGTACATGTATAAGTACAGGTGACCATCAACACACACACACACACACACACAAGACACAAATGCCAACTCTTTACCCCCTGACTCCTCTGCCCTAATGACCAATGCTCGCTCATTAGTCACGGTACTGTGAAACAATATGGCCCAATGGCAACCTGTTATCATTAGCTATTAAGCAAATTACACCCATGGCAGTGGGTAACACTGACTCCTCGTGCCTGAAGATGTTTTTTCTCTGATTCGGTTTGAAGACAGAATCAGTAGAGAATGATGCTAATTACACTGTAGAATCTAATCATCCACTGTGATCTAAGCATTTTTGTATTAGATGATAGAAAAAGTGATAAATTATTGTTAGGCCATATTGTTAGGCCAAATATCTATTGATCAATCGATCTATCTATCTATCTATCTATCTATCTATCTATCTATCTATATGTATATATATTTGCATACAGTGTAGAGCAAACAGCTTGGTAAGTCAGGTATAAACACACTGATTGTTACTTCGCAAATGAGTGCATGAAACTGAGGTTCTTATATACTGTGAAGTGTGATTGTTCTCAGGTGTGTGTGTGAATAAAGGTCAGGTGAATGTGAATGTGACAAAGTCCATTATTGGGAGGTGTAGTCCATGGCAGCCATACTTGTAGGCCACGGCGTGTTCTCGGAAATCGAGTTCTCTGAGACTGTGGGAATTGACCTCACAGAACCCCCCCGCCCTCACTCTCGGAGCACTGTTCTTCCTAGGCCTCCACCTAGGGCGTGGCTCTGGGCACTCTGGGTGTCTGGCAGGGTATTCCTGGCATAGGCTGGGATCAAGAATGTCGTGAGCTGGGATCCAGCACTGCTTCTCTGGGCCCTACCCCTCCCAATTGATGCAATATTCGAGCTTGCCATTTCTGCAGCGGGAGTTGAGTGTGGATCTCACCTAGTAATCTGGATGATCTTCAATCTCATATGGTTCTGATGGGGTTGTTGATGGAGTGTCAGTGGCTAGTGGCCCCTGCATGATGGGTTTCAAGCATGAGACATGAAAGGATAAAGAAATGTTGTAATGTTGAGGTAGATTGAGTTTGTAGTTGACCTTGTTAAGGGGCCTATGTATCTAGGGCTTACTTTCTTGCAACCGTGCAGGTTTGTGAGATCCTTGGTTGCTAACCAGACATGATCTCATGGCTGATAGCATGGAGTCTCTCCCCTGTGTTGGTCAGTGTTTTCTTTGTTTGTGTGTGCTACCTGCTCCAGGAGTTGGTGTGTGCTCCAACTTCACTCCGTTTAAACGACTCATCAATGACTGGGGAGGTTGGTACCCAAGGGGAGGTTGGTACCCAACAGGGGAGGTTGGTACCCAAGCACACACTGGAACCGTGTTAGTTGCGTTGCAGGGTGTCTTAATGAGTTCAGGGCATATTCTGCCCATGGAAGGGACTGAGTCACTTTGATTTTTGGCACAGAATTACGGAGAAAGCGACCTATTTCCTGATTGGCCCTCTCTACTTGACCATTAGTCTTGGGGTGGTAACCTGATGGCTTACGGTTACTCCCAGCTTTTCCATAAAGCTTGACCAGACTTGTGACATGAATTGAGTGCCTCGATCACTGACTATGTCCTCCGGGATTCCAAAATATCGAAACAGATGGTTAAACAGTAATTCTGCTATGGCAAAAGCTGTGGGTAAGCTGGGTAGAGGAATGAGGTGTAAGGTTTTGGAGAAGTGGTCTGTGACAACTAATATGACTGTGTTATTCTGTGACTCTGGGGTGGTCAGTGATAAAAAACAAATGGAACCAAGGCCGTTGTGGCATGGGAAGGGGCAACAGCTTACCAGCTGGTAGGGCACGGGGGACCTGGTAGGTGCACGATGAGATCAAAATGCTGAACGTAATAGATGGTAGGTGGTAGGACCCATCAGCTTTCAATGCTGGCTCATTCCAGCCACTGCCAGCCGCAAGAGTGCGGCATTCAAGGGCATACTTGGCCACGTGTCTGTTGCCTTGGGTCACAGTGAGCAGCTGTTCCCCAATATCCCTCTGGGGCATGGTCGAACACCCGCTGGAGAAGCTCAATGAATCGGTCATAGGAAGTCAGCTGGTTGCTTCCTTGATTCCATACTGCTGTAGCCCAGTCTAGTGCTTTACTCTTATGGAGGCCGAGGAACGTGGCTATCTTCTGCTGATCAGCCAGCCCTTCCTTACTGGCGAATTAGGGGGAGCATTGTAGCAGAAAACCTTTGCAGTAGGTAGTCTTGTCTGCATGTATACGTACCAGTTGAGGGATTAGGAGGCTAGCCGCTGGCGAGTGGGTTAGTGTTGCCACTGTGGTGGCGAGGGCCTGCGAGAGCATATTCATCTTGGCATCATGATCCGCCAGACGTTGTTGGTGCTCGCCCACCAGCTGCCCTTGTGCTGCTGCTGCTGAACGCCAGTCTTGTTCTCCTGCTGCATCCATGTTGAAGGTAAAGTAATCTGTCATGTAAGGTAGGTGGAGACGGATGCAAATGCAATGAGAGTTTATTGTAAAATGCACCAGCAAACAAATCCAAATCGATAGGCAAGGTTGCAATCCAAAAAACAGGAAATAGTTCAGGCGATGTGCAAACCATGCAAATAGGGCAGAACCAGAAAGCAAAAAACAGGGAGAGAACAAGATCAAAAACCAGAACCAATGTAGAGCAAATGGCTTGGTAAGTCCAGTATAAACACACTGATCATTACTTCACAATACACAATACATGATCATACATACAAATAATCAGATGATGACATGCCCACATATAATCTGAGCATAGTGGCATAAAAAGACAGCGGAATGAGCATCCAGTATAAGAAATAGCACAGGAGATGGAAGCGTTAAAATGCAGATATAAAATATCTCTGGAGACAGACCACAGGGTCGCCCTGAACATAGTGTTTTACAGATAATACTGAGCATATTTAACAAGTTGTCATCCAATAAAAGTAGCAATGAACTGCCAGCAGTTTCCCTTCTGGGGGAGGGCACATGTAAAACAGATCACTTAACATAACCCTAATGTACCAGCTATATTTATTTGGTGTCAGTATTAATCAAGCAGTATTTTAATGCTTAAATTCTGTGGAGTCTGGCTGTCAGCTCTGGGTTGATAAGTACATTCATAATCTATTAAGAAAATGGAATTTGTCATGAAACCCATTTTCTCTCAAACTATCTGTTTGTGGTTTGTCAATTGCCATGACAGTTATTGACAAATGCATATGTAGTTTTCATTTTTTGCGTATTTGCTACTTAAAAAATTGGCAAATTGACAATTACATAAAAAAACTTGAATTAGTCATAGCCGTTCTTTTTCTCTATTTAACGTCTGATTGAGTCATGCCAAGTGAGCCAAACAAGCATTTCCATTAAAATGTCAGCTGCTCCCCACTTAAAAACACAAAAGCTCAATTATCTGCCTGCTCGAATCAAACTGAATGGTGGTTTAAATCTTCTGAAAAATAACCTTTTTCTTTGATGTCACAGTTTTCAGACAAGGGTGTTCTGGCTAAATAAGCATTCATGTCTGATTTTGAGTAACAGTATTCATTCAGTGTTAGGCCTCATATATAGGGCTTGGGAATCAGTGGCAGGTCATGCTACAATTTCCATTTCACCATTTTGTAGGGTTAGTTCTTTGTTCAAATGCTACATGCTATGATCACATGCACTGCAAGGGCAGTTTTATTGTGCTTTTTCTGACTTGTCATGTTTAAAAGTGAATCAAATTAGAATTGGTCTTATTTATGGTGTGGAATAATGCAACCTCTTCTTATATCTGGTGTGTGGTTGAGGGCTTGTTCTCTCGAGAAGCCAATGTACAGTTTATAGTTGAATGGGTACAGAACCTGCAGAACTACAAGAATCCAAAATGTGAATAAAGGCAGTGTGTATGTAGCCTTACAGTTACAGTGCCATCACTCTTCAACACAGCGATTTTATTAATGTGTTATTGACAGTCAACAGTTAAAATAAGCATGTGTGTAAAATATAAGCATATAGAGTACTTATGCATTAAGCATTCCCTAGTTTTACCTCAACACCAGATATTGGTAAAATGGCAGTCTATTATAGATTTTTTTTTTTTTTTTTTTTTGACCACAGGTGTCATGAGTGTTGTTCTAGTAGTTTAGAACATACAACAGCTTCCCACCATAATGGCTCGAATACTTAGTTTGTATGAAAACTACTACTATTAGCTAGACTGGCTATCTGACGAGATCACTGACTAACCCTGCCAAAATGGTGGATCACCCATCAAACACTGTCATTACATCACATTCCCACACTCTATATATATAATGGTGTATTAATTTGAACATTTAGCCTGAGCAAGCAATTAACTAATGATCTCACACCAATTTTATAGTCTCATACAGTTATTTTTTTATTTTTTTATTTTTTTTGCCTGGATAGTAACTTGCTATATGCTTTGATCAAGTTTACTTTTCTTAAAAAAAGCACTGTAACTGCAGATGCTTAGATTTGTACTTCTACTGAAAATATAGCACTGATCTTGTATAACAGATCGTCTTAGCCTGCAGGAGCACTCTGAAAGTTCTCTGCTCTTTGAGTCTTTATGAAATCATATTTCTGTCTGGATGGCCCTGTACCTCATGACATTATATTCTAATCCAGCACTTATACAGCCACGCATGGCATCTTTTTAGATTAGACCTGTAACTAAAAAAATCAATATTATAGCTCTTACCCAAGCATTTCAGTAGTAAGGCATGGATGTTCATTTTTAATTTTTCCCCAAGAGGTGGTATGATGGGAAGATTACATATTCTGTGCTCTTATGAATCATATTTTCTGTGAAGTTCATTATTATTCAGTTTCTTCACAGACCTAGACCAAAAAAGTAATGTTCTATTGGTTAATTTAAGTGAAACAAACCTAATATGGGGGACCATAATTGCTTCTCGGAGTGAGGTTTGGAAATGGCCGAAAGCTTCAAATAACAGAAGAGTCAATCAATCTTGCTGAGCAAGGCATTTGGGCATTTTAAATGATGCTCCCTCCAGGCAGCCAGAGCTCTACATTATCCTGCAATTTCTGCACCATTGCTAGTATGGCAGAAACATTTATAAGCAAACACAACTAACCTTCCACTGTGTGTAGACATCCATTACAATATCCTAACAGTTGGGTGCCAGAGGCAGGGGGCATAGCTGCAGGGTCTGTTTAATAGAACTTCCAAAAACAAAGACAGTTTGATAAACAGATCTTTGCTGCACCTTGGTTGGAATCATGTTATTTGTGAAAATATTCCTCAAAAGTGTGCTGCAAAGAAGGCAATATAGAGGGTGTTCATGATACTCATTAGTCCAAACATCAAATAAAACATCATAAAACGAATTAAGCTTCACATCCAGAGACTGCTCCTTTAGTAGGGCAAACATGAGGATGGCTTTGCCCAAGTAATACTAGCAAATTCATTAATACACAAACAGAGATCAGACTCTAGACCATGATTGTTCTGAATTTAAGGACAGATACAAACCCCTCCCCTGCACAGCTTTTGGAAAGGTCTCTTGTCTGAATAACTATCACCCTGTTGCACTGACCTTTACTATCAGAAGTGCATCAAATGGGTAGTTACAATCTGTATCAGTCATCATGAACCCATACCAATTTCCATGACGTATCAGCAGTTCTGCTGATGGTGCCATTTCCCTGAGGATACACACTGCTCTCACCCATCTTGACACAAAACACATGTGAGAATGCTGTTCATCAATTACAGCTTGGCATTTAACACAATTACCAAGCTTTGAGATCTGGAGCTGGACATTTGGCTGTTCAACTGGATCCTGGACTTCCAAGTGGTGGAAATCGGTAAGGCCAATTTCCATGCTCACTCGGAACACAGGTACCCACCAAAGACATGTATTCAGCCACTTCCTGTACTCCATGCATATAGTTACAGCTCCAACATAGTTTTTATGTTTGTTGATGATACAGACATCCTCCATCACAAATGGAGACAAGAAAGCCTACAGAGAGGAGATCAGAGCACTGTCAGGGTGTGCTATGATAACAAACTCACTCTCAACATCAGCAAGATGAAAGAGATCATAATGAACTACAGTAAATTGCATGGAGGAGAACACATCCCTATAGACATCAATAGAGCTGCACTGGAAATAGTAAGCAGCTTCATGTTCCTTGGTGTACACATCACATACAATCTTACCTGGTCCCTCCACTCTAACACAATATTAAGGCCTGCCCATCAGAGACTTCTTGTGGGAGCTCAAGAAGTTTGAACTTGCCCCTAACACTCCTCTCTAACATCTATTGCTGTACCATAGAGAGCATTCTGACTGGTTGCATCATTGTAGGGTACAGGAGTTGCTCTGCCTCCAGAAGTGTTGAGAACAGGAGAATTCATCACAGGAAACAGACTCCCAGCTTCACAGGACATTTATAAGTCATGGTGTCAGAGGAAGGCTAGAAAAAAACATCTGACTTTAGTCACCTAGCACAGACGTTGTTTTCTGGTAGAAGCTACTAGAGCTTCCAGTCACAAACAACCAGGCTGAAAAAAGTTTTTACCAGCATCGTACCGGTACAAAATAGTACATGGTACCGGGCTACAAAATAGCCTCTAGTCCATTCCCACTACTAATTTATCACTAAATCACTTTAAATGTCCATTGCACATCTATTGTCCCTTTATACTGTCACACATTTACTTTAATGCAATGTTTTTATTTGGTCCTGTTCCTTTTTGCACTATGACATCTACTATAAATCTTCACACTCATTACTCCACACCTCCCACCTTCCTATGTCGTAGTTTGTATTTTATATATTTTATACATTTGTTTATATCAGTTTATATTTATTCTTGTTGCTCCTGTTTTGTATATACGGTGCCCTTGTCTTGTGGTGTGTTAGCAATGTACTACGCTGTTGCCACATGCATTTCAATGTACATATGTCCTTGATATACCGTTCACATGTTTAAAAAAGATGTTGACTTGACTTTAATATTACTGAGTTGGTTATTGCACATTTGTCTAATTTGGTATGTAAAGTGTGTTCTCTGTGTCATTTTTATTACCAGATCTCATTTTGAATGCTTGATCTGTTGTATAATGGTGATAAGATCTCTTGTATATTTTCTACACATATTTTAATTAGAACTAAGAATAACTTTAATAATTAGAAACATTAAAAACAACATTAACTTTATATGTAAATATACTATGATACATTAAATATACACTATGATACATTACTGGATGGTTGTTACACATTTGGCAGAATTATTTAAAGAAATTTCAGAAAGAGGATTTTTAACTCAAGGTAACATTGGGTTGTTATTCCTAAAAACTTTACAGTATAAGAATATGTTATGAGTAATGTACAGTACAAATAGCATTAACAGCATTTTATGAACCACCATACACTCACCGGCCACTTTTTTAGGGACACCTGTATACCTGCTCATTCACAGGATTGTCCAATCACATGGCAGCAGAACAATGCATAGTATCATGGAAAAACAATCAAGACCTGCAGTTAACATTCACAACAAACCTCAGAATGGGGGAAAATGTGAACTCAGAGCCTTTGGCCTTTGTTTGTGTCAGACAGGCTGGTTTGAGTATTTGAGAACACAGTGGGCACAAGCTCACTGAAACTGGACAGTTGAAGATTGGAAAAAAAAATAAAAACAGGCAATGTTTGTCCAATCTTCAACTGTCCAGCTTTGGCCCGCTGTAGCAGTCTTCTGCTGTTGTAGCCCATCTCCCTCAAGATTTAGCAAGTTGTGCATTCTGTAATGCTCACCTCAATTGTAAAGAGTTGTTATTTGTGTAGACCTCTTGTCAGCTCGAACCAATCTGAATACTCTCCTCTTGACCTCTCTAATTAACAAGGCTTTTCTACCTACAGAACTACTGCTCACTGGATGTTTTTTCTTTTTTTTTTTTTCCTTTTTTTTTTTGCACCATTCTGTGTAAACACTATGAATTGTTGTGGAAAATCACAGGAAATCAGCAGTTTCTGAAATACTCAAAGCGTCCATCTGGCACCATCAACCATGCCATGGTCTATGTCACTGAGATCACATTTATTCCCAGTCCGTTTTTTATATTATTCCTGTGTTATATTATTAAGGCTTTTGAGTATGATCCCTATACCAGATATAATGTTTATGATGCATTGAGAAAGTGACATGGATGTTAATGTTAATTACCTCATGTCTATAAAAGAGAAAACCATGTCTTCCCCAAGGCCTTAAATTTTGATAGCCTAATGAACCTGCATGGTGTGACACAGATTTTCTGATTATGAGCTGCATAAAATCACATTAGTGTAAAATGACTTTTATTAATTTAAGCCACAGTTAAGACCAGTGCTAACAGCTCAGTCACATCTTAAAGCCAGGTTTGAGTTTAGCGACTGAGAACATGGTAAATGACATCTGTATGTTACTGCAGTATTGTGCACTTTCAAACAGCTAGTGATTTGTAGTGAATCCAGCCTGGAGCTGTAATGAGAGTAGAAACTGTTTCCTTTTGTTTCTAGAAGATAAATAAAAATAAATCTTAAATCATAAATCCTTGCATTAATGGCCTAATTACTGTATTTCCATCCAGAGGAAGGAGAATGTATTTAATCAGCAATATTCTGAGCCCTCTGAATAGTTCCAGATTTAACATTATTGATTTACATAGACAAGCTTTCAGTGGATTATAATAGAGGACGGCTCACTCAGTGCTCGCTTTAGACTTTATAATTTAGGCAATCTTCCAACCTCTTATCCACCTGCCTGAAATCAGCTGCTCTATTTTCTGTTTATATTCGATATATTCTCTGAATGTATGGTGTTCAAATTCAGAGTAAGTAGTGATTTTTTTAAAAGTCTACATGCACTTCACCAGAATTTCTCACCTTTCAATGTAAAGTGGTTGAGGCTTAACATTTTACCCTCACCAATCAAGGCTCATGTCGCTTTCCCACCCACACAGCTTGTATTGGAACTATGTGTTTCTGCTTGAATAGTCTTTTTAAGTCTGAGTGTGTGAATGTGAGTGCATAGTGCCCTGAGATGGACTGGGGTCCCATCTGAAGTGTATTCCCACCTTGAGCCCATTGTTCCTGGGATAGGCTCCAGATCCACTGCCACCCTGACCAGGATAAAGCAGTTTAGTAGGTAGTCAAGGTCACTAATTCATAGTCACTAAGCCTATACATTTCAACCATACAAGGTTAATATACAACTTGATTAAGAACTTAATGAGTATTGGTGTACCCACTCCACCATAATGTGACCATGCACATTTCTTTTCTGGACTAAGCTTTTGTCTGAGAAGCAGTTTATACAAAGATTCTTCCCCTCTAATGCTCTGCTGGTGTGGACTATTAGCTGTGTTAAGCGAGCCTAGCATTCATTCTCTGATCTTTTCCCTTTCAACCTGCAGCATGAGTGACACTGTGCTCCAAACAGCAGTATCTAGCTGTGCTGTAAAGTCCTAATCACCTGAAGACAGTATGATGTCTCTATCTTAAGGATGTAAGTGAGCCCAGAAGGTTTAATCTTATATGACCTGCTCTATCTCTAATGAACATGGTGCATCTGTTAGCCAGAAGCCGAATCCAGCTTTTGTTCATTCAGAAAGAAGAAAATCCTCTTGCCTTGACATTCCGAAGACAGCCTTATTTTTTATGTAAATGTGAATATCCAGGGACAGAGGAATAAAAAAATTACTGTCCTCTAGAGGCAGGACATGTTCTGAATGTTCTGTGTATAAGCCTGTCATCTCAAACTCCAATCCATAAGTAATAAGTAAAGTGTACATGATGTCTGTGTTCTGAGATCAGAGTCAATGGACCAGTGGCAATTTGATGTGCAATAACTAAATTTCACTCCTTTGTCACAAAAACACAATTTGCTGATCTTATCTCTCATCTCGCAAGCGTTTGCTATGTGTGTTGAAGATGCTAATTGGGTGCATAGTGTCACAGGGTTTCTTTTGTAACAAGATTGCATCATGACACATTTAATGGAGGACATTCCATATCACTCTCTCTCTCTGTCTCACACACACACACACACACACACACACACACACACACACACAATACTTCAGCACTATAAGCAAATGTCTGCCCCCATTTTTTCCATCAGTCAGTGGCTTACCTTTCTCTTACAGTATACTGTGGATTGCAGTGCTAGCAATGTGAGTGACTTCCTCACTATAAAATATAATAAACATAATCAATGCTAGTTAAACAGGAAGGAAAACTGTGGCTATATGATGAGAAGTAGTGAAGAATTATGTAACGGCTGAGTTGAGATAAAAGCCATTAGTCTTTGTGTTTTCATTTTTATTCACAAGAAAATTAGTACATGAAATATAGCATTCAACTAGAATGGACTGAATTAATTAAGGTTATTTTTATACCTATCAGAAGAATCTGCTGAGCCTAAATGTCCACTAGTTCTGAGGTCTGCTTTCATCTAAACTTTTTCTAAAGCTAATTTAAATGGTACATAGTACCATTTAATTAAATAATTGTTAGCAGAATAAACAATTTACTTATCTTGTCATTTATCTCTAAATTATTTAATAATCACATCACATTATTTGGCTATGAATATACAACAAATTCAGTCCCCAAAATTCAGGCTCTCTTTTTCTTTTTCCTTCCCAGTATTGTTGTCTGTCAAGCGTTAGTGCCACTTACTTGTTAGTCATCACTGGTATCTGATTACGTTGTCTAATTCCCCAGTCCTGCTAACTGTAGAAAAGATGTTATTATTGTGTCATGTGTCTGTCTGAGAGTAGGAAGGTATTTACAGGGTTAAAGGGATTCTTTATGCCAAATTGTAATTAATGAGTCATATGTCCATTATTGTTTAAAAAGGGGGGGGGGGGGGGTTGCTTATCTAGGGTCACTAATCAAATATCTTGAACATATTAAGAATAATAAAAACTTTAGAAGCTTTAAAATATATCATTAAACTACTTGTATAGTACAGTATTTGGGGCAGTTGATGGTAATATAACACTATTTTATTATACAGAATATGTCATAATGTTTAAAGTACATATTTTTAGAGTGTTTTTTATGATGTTGACATAAACTGTGTAATGTGTAATATTATCTGCAATATGCTAATTAAAACATTATAACACACCATGAAAATGAACATTACACTCTTATATTACAGGACATAAACTTAATGACTTAATGACTGAATATGACATCAGATATGATACATGTATGACATGCTTACGTCTATATCATGACACAGAGTTCAGGTAAAGTGTTACTGTTGTTTGCAGAAATATAATTGTTAATTTGTTGCAGCTATTGTATAACTTTTACTTAGAATTTGAACTTGAACTCAAGTTAAAATTCTGATTTCCTGCTATGTTGAAGTGTAAGTACTTCCTTAACATAGGCTATGTGATAATTATTTCCATGAAACGTTGCAGTAAATTGAAACTCTACTACAATGCTAATAGGTTCTGCAAAGAGAAAGAAGGTGTTTTTACTAACCATTTCCTAATGTAACCATGAAAATACATGTGCTAATGGACAAGGGATGCATTGGGATTTTTATAGCCATGCTTGTTTGAGTGTTGTTTTAAATAGAAGATCGTGTAGTAACAAAGCGTCCTGGCTTTAGTGCTCCATACATTAGCACATTAACGTCTTCAGGATCTGTCTCCCATTAACCTGTGAAAGCTTTCACTTTATATATGAGCTCTACCTGGAGCACAGGGAGGAAGCCCAATTATAGAGATTTTTCTCAAATTACTTTCTGCCTGACCTCTCACTCTAAATGAGGTAAGACTCCAACAAAGGTGGTCACCTATTAGATATTAATTTATAGCTAATAAATGTGCATATAAATACTGGATACCTCAGTTATTTGGCAATATTAAGAGCTTATTTATTTATTCTTTATTTTATGTTCTCATATTCTTAGGTTATATTGTAAGTGTTTTGTATGTCTAGTTACTGTTTCTGGATTTGCGGGTTTGATTAGTAAAAACTCTAATTGTGCTCTCAATCCACTGTCCAAACAAATGGGTTTTTTTTCTTGATCATACATACACACATAAAACCAAGTTGTAAGATCTGCACTTTGCATATTTTTGGTATCCTTTGGTGACCATTGGTATCAGTAGTAATGTGGCACAAATTGACAAAAATGTAAAAAGAGGTTAAGTTTGAATGAATACATTATTAAGAGGGTTGTTTAGGTGTGCTGCTGCAAAATCCAATCATATCGGCTCCTCTCGTTCCCTTTAGGAACTGAGTGTGCCCAGTGCAGATACGATTTTCCAGTTTTTATGGTGGAAATAACAAGTTGGCTGTCAATTTATTTTCTGTCAATATTTTAGTCAAGACATGGATACGCTGAAACAAGTGCACACATTTTTATTTTGAATACCAACAGTCTACAATTACTTAAAGCCCTGCAAGGGGTTACATATACAGCTAATGCTTAGGGAGCAAAGTATTTGCTTACACTGAATTATTTGAATTAAGGTGGTTGAAGAGCCTGGACAAACGTAAAATAAATGTAATGTCGCTCTTTCAAAAGTGCCTGCCCCCAGAGTCCTCATTCTCCTCATGCTGTCCAGATGTCACAAATATCTTTACAGTTTTATTTACAGTATGTACGAGTATGTAGAGTTATTAGATCTTTTAATGATTAGATGAACTATACAGAGCAGGTAAAGTATCAAGAGAGAAAGTGTGGCATAATCCACCGTAGAGAAAACTGAAGTGCAAAATTGACAGAGACTGCCTTTGATACACGAACAGCATTAATACTAATGAGTACTGTGTAAATAAATTGGTTATTTAAACATTGGTTGAAATAGAAGCATGTGTCAAAAAAGATGCTTCATAAAAGTTTTAGGTGTAAATTGACTTTTAGTAGCCATAGCTGAGCTGATTGATCTTACTTGATATGGATAAATTAATTCACGCTGTTATATTTAGTTAGCTTTTGGGTGAAGAAACCTGTTTCTTTTGGCGAGGAGTGACATTTTTAGTCAGAAATATGTTAGAAAATCCCAATGCATCAGCAGATTTTGAATATCCCTGCTTTGTGCTGCTCCACATGCTTTAGTGCTGTGTATTAGTTTATGACCACAAAACAGCAGCAGTACACAAAAGGGGCAAATTTACTTGCACCCAAACAACATAGCCAGTGTTAACAGGCAAATTAAACTCACAGTGGCTCAAAAATAAAAGATTAAAATTAATATTAAAAGATTCTCGATTATATTAGTTCAGTACAAGTTTTTTGAGGTAAAGAGAGAGAAAGAGAAGTCGGCATGCGCAATTGGGATTGGGACTCTGTAGATTTCTGTAGCACTCTAATCCTCAAGCTTGCTCTAGCTCCCTACAGATTCATCTAATTTCCAGCTGTAGCTGGTTAGGTCATAAAAATGGGCCCCTGAAAGCCTTTTATTGATCACTCTGCTAGAACCTACAAGTAGTGTTTCCAACCAAGTGAAGAGACATATTATATCTCAATGAGGGGGACAGTTCAACACCATCATCCATCCAACATATATCATCCATCATTCCTGGCGGATCTGCAGCTCTGGCCTTAACAGTTCATTTTAGTTAAGTTTTCTTTTTTTCACCTTTTAAAGTAAGGTTGTATTTTAACAAATTGGTAACTGGCTTTTTGTTTTTGTTTTTATAAATACAAAGCCAAAAGGTCAGTGGTGTCCTTTTCCACCTTCAGTTTATTCACAGTGATAAAGAACAATTTCACACATGGGTTCTCATGCTGGGCCAGGTGTCATCCTGCCATCACCAAATGATGGAAATGCCAAGTTTAGGGCAAAATAAGACTGTAAGACAAAACAAGACACATAATTTGTGATTATTTTTATACCATGGTTGGTACAGATTGGATTACTTGCCCTATCATCACCCTGATATACAGTATACAGTTGGGGTCATAAATTTACATACACCTTGCAGACTTTGCAAAATGTTAATAATTTAAAAATAAATAAATAAGGGGCATCATAAAAATAGAGGCAAAATAAAAATCTTTTTAAAAAAAAATTGCCCACTGTTCTTAAGAAAAATCCTCCTTTAGGACAACTGAGGGACTCTCAAGAAGGCAACACACTACATTAAGAGCCAGAGGGATGTAAAATAATAACAGTTTACACCAATAATCCTGTTCAAAGGTCTACATCCCCCTGGCTCTTAAAGTAGTGTGTTACCTTCTTGAGCATCAGTGAATGTTTGCACCTTTTGTAATAGTTGTGTATGAGTCCCCCAGCTGTACTCAGTGTGAAAAGATAGATCTCAACATCATATAGCCACTGTTGGAAAGGGGTCAAATATGCAGAAGATGCTGGAAAGGCAAAGAATGTGCAGGACCTGGAGGATTTTTTCTGAAGAACAATGGGCAGTTTAACTGCTCAGGACAAACAAGAGACTCATGAAAAACTGTCACAAAACATAAAAACAGTCGTTGATCATCCAGATACCAATTATTATTACACAGTATTAAGAATCGTATGGGAATTCGATTCAAATGAACTGGTTCATTTGTGTAAATTCAGTTATTATTTTGTCTTGTGGACTATATGTATACATCTGTTATGTGAAATAGCTTATTCAGGGCACTACTAAATAAAAACAAAATGCAATTTTTATGATCCCTCTTATTTTTTTTTAATTATTAACATTTTGCAGATTCTGCAAGGCGTATGTAAACTTATGACCCCAATTGTAGCTGCTGGAAAAACATTTGGAGTGTTTGTGTAGTGATGAAGTGAGCTGAACCAGATTATTGATCCTATTGAGCCACAGCAGTCAGACATAATGTTTACCTATTTATTATTCACTGCCAGTCAGATGATTTTTTTTTTGGTACAGCTGCATATAGAGCTGTACATGGTTCATTTATCACAGGCTCTGATGTCATGTTTTACAAGCATTTCATCTTTGTTGTTGAAAACTGATCGAAACTGTCATGAATAAATGAAGATAAGCAGACAATCCTTCCCTGTTTGTTACTGTACCCCTCACTACTGTGCTAGGTCTTCCAGACATAGCATAAGCTACCAATTCTCATTCATTCTTCAATCATCAGTAAACACTTTGTCATGGCCGGGGTTGGGATGGATCTGGATCCTATCCCAGGAACAATGGGCACAAGCCTGAGAAGCACCCTGAATGGGATGCCAGCCCACTGCAGGGCCCACACACACACACACACACACACACACACACACACACAAAACCACACTCATTCACATCTTTAGCACATTACTGGCATGTTTATGGGAAATGACAGGAAACCAGAGAACCTGCAGAAACCCACAAAGACAGGGTGTTATTTGTTGAATACTTGCATCCAGTGCAAAAAATGTGATACTGCAGCCCTCCTTCATGGCTTCTACAGAATGTACAGTATTGGTATTCTTGCTCTCTTTTAGATGGGCCGTGCAAGCAGAACTGATTTGCTTAGTACAATGCCCTTGGGACTGGAGTTCATATAAACATGCATCGGGTGATGTTGTGGAGCCAGGGTCATCAAAATTTGGTGCCATGTACCAATTAAACGCAAAAGAGAAGCAGAAGGCAGGTGCTGCTCAGCCAGATCTCTGTGTATGGAAAGAATACCCTGTGTTATTTGTCAAAATGTTAAGTAAATTCAATTTTATTTGAATAGTGCTTTTAACAGTAGTCATTATGGTAGAGCAGCCTTGTATGAATCTGTATGCAGATTTAGATTTAGATGGAGCAAGCTAAAAGTGAAAAACTAATTCTTAGATCAACTTATTTAAATTAAGGGCAGAATTTTCACTTAAATAAAATATGTAAGTTCAACAAAAAGTACATAAATAGGTAAATAATGGCAGGTTTATGTTAAACTCATTAAATAAGAGTATGTACATTTACAAACTTAATTTATTGTAGAAACAAGGACATTATATCAATATGTAAAACAATATAAGGCAATAATTACTTTTTATAGTGTAGAGGCAACAGTGGCAAGGAAAAACTGTCTGAGGCGACTTAAAGAAGAAACCTTGAGATGAACCAGACTCAAAAGGGAACTCTTATTCTTCTGGGTGACAACGGATAGTAAGAATTTAAGTCATTACTCAAAAATTCAAACCGGTACGGTGTGTTGAAATTATGTTAAATATGAGCATCATAGTCCTGATTACAGATGATTAGGCATAGTCTTGATTACAGTAGCAGTTTTTTTTTAGGTACAAGTCTAGTATATCCAAGTGAGATTACTCACTAAAGAAGGGCTGAGACATGAGCAACTGCTTTTGGTAAGAGCAATCTTTAGGGTATCCCTGACCATCCACAACATAATATTTAGTAAAGATTTGATAAACTTAACACAAAAAGCACTGTCCACAGACTCTATTAACGTGTTGTAGCATTGAACTTGAAACGTAGCTGTCTTGTAAACAAAATACTGTATAGACTTGAATATAAAAAGGCTGTTTGCCTGTGTACAGTTCCAAATGTGCTATGGCCAGCATTATTCCCAGTAAAGGTTGGGTTGTTTGTGCAGCTCAGGAATTATGTGGCCTGAGGGTCTATAACAGAATGAGATATTCACTAAAAGAATAAATTATGATAGACTGTGATGTCCACTACCTCCTGAGTCATGTTGGCCTTATTGTTGGTTTCCTCTCAGTATCAGGCCACTGTTTGCCCTGTGCTCACTGAGTGAAGCCTATGACCCAAATGTAGCTTGATGTTAGTATTTGCCTGTCACACATCCACCTACTCTGACAGTCAGGAATGAGAAAACAGGATTTCATTTACAGATGTGAATGTAAATTTTTAAAAGTTTTTTTTTTAAATATTTCTTGTGTGATGAGTAACCATCTGACTGTACTGAAATGCGATACTCTTGTCCACACTTTTGCTCCTGATTATCATAATTTCTTCAGAGATGACATGCAATGCAAGAAGTACCAGTTTTATGAATGATCCATTTATACAGCAACACTAATTATGACATGATCTTGCCATTGTAAATTCATGAGAATTTACACAAGTCAGCTGGTGTGGTGAAGGACAGGGTTCATGCAGCCTATTCATGCAGCAATATACAGTCAATATGTGAAAGTTGTTATTTGATTGCTTGTCTTTGCATTCAAATAACCTCATATTGGTCTTCGTTTTATTGTTTATTTTTAACTTTTGCTTTTATGTAATGTCACATTGCACTTGACAGCAAAGAAAAAACAGGCTCCTTAGTAAGTCCACATTTTCTATCCCTTGTTTTTTCGGGCTTAAAGGGAAGTGATTCTGTTGGTGGTGGTGTAGATGCTATTGAAAAAAAAACACACAATCTTAGACCCTTCTCTCTCTTCAAGGAAAATCTGGCAACCGTGGAGGTGTGAACTACACACAGGTAATTCAATCTGAATGGGTGCTCAGGAAATTTTAAACACCTGCGTAGGTGAACTTTTCCTGCATAAATACTGATGTATCATTTAAGCTTAACTTGCCAGATGAATAACTTGCTGAATATGGTCCATAGTGTATTCATAGATGTCTTGGAGCAGAGAGTTCTTGTACAGAACTCTCTTGTTTTGATAGACAAAACAAAATAATCTCACAGAGTTCAGAACAGCAAAAAATTTGTTAAATTGATTTTCAGAAGTCTTAACAGGGCATGATGATTGAGCAAAGGTTTATGATGTGTTCATTAACACTTTACAGTGGCATAACCATAAAAAAAATAAATAAATAAAAATTCTTCCTAACATAAAGCAGACCTTTAGAATGAGCATGTCTTTAATACTAAATACAACAGTCATTCTTATTCATCTATACATCTTTTGTTAGTTCTGCTCCTTTACTAAATTCTTTGATGATTCTGTAACTCTTACATCATTACTGGTTAATGGCAAATGTAATTAATGTGCAGTGCATATGGAAATTAATTTTCAGCATTAAATTATTGTAAGTGGTTTATCAAAGCAGCAGTGCTGGCAGCATGTAAAATGATTGTGAATGGAGGAGGAGGAGAGGACGAGCAATGACTAACGGTAATGAGACATCCTTTGGGAGGAGGAAAGGAGAAAACACATGCTGCATGGGAAATTATTTATATATATATAATATCTTGCTGTTGTAGCTCATCACCCTGAGACATCATACCATCCCTACAGCGATGCATAGTGGTGGTAGCATCATGCTGAGCATTAGGCTTGGTTGCTTCTCTGATTAATCCCCTCTTTACCTGGTCACTGACTTTTGGTGGATGGCTTCCTCTAGGCAAAGTCATGGTTGTGCCACATCCTTTCCATTTAAAAAAGTAATGGATTTAATGGTGCTCTGTGGGATGTTCAAAGTTTGGGATAGTTTTAAACCCGAACCTTGACTGAAACTTTTTGAGAACTTTGTTCCAGACTTGTTTTGATAGCTCCTTGGTCTTCACGATGCTGTTTGTTTAGGTATTTTCTCTAATAGCACAACAGGTGTATTTATATTGAGATCATGTGACACAATGGGCATGTGACATAACCATTCACAGTGGATACAGGCATAAGACAAGGATGTCTGCTCTCACCAATGATGTTAGCAGTGGACTGTACCATGTGCAAAGCTACTGAGGGACAGAACCTGGGCATAAAGTGGACATTCTGATCCCAACTGGATTACCTTGACTTTGCTTTACCTACCTGGGAAGTGTTGTGGGGAAAAACATTGGATCAGACAATGACATCCAAACAATGATTGGCAAGGCAAGAACAGCCTTTCTGGTGTTAAGGCCAATATGGAATGACAAAAAAAAAAAAAACCTTAACAGCAATGACAAATCTGTACTTCTGTATGGATCCAATATATAGAGACCAGTAAGGGGCAGTACAGACAAATTACATGTGTTCATTAACAAGTGCCTTTGGCCCATATTGGGCATACACTGGCCACACACAGGTACTGTGTGTGTAGACTCAATGAAGACCTGTGAGAGATATATATACTTAGAGGTATAGACGCAGAAAGTGGGGGTGGCTCGCCCACACACTCAGAAAAGACGAGAACAACTTGCTAGACAGTTCTTAACATGGAACCTCCAGGGAGAGAGAAACAGAGACCCTGGAACAGCTGGAATAGATCAGTAGAGGATATTCCTGCATGGAAAAGCTGGACAAGATGAGCAGAACCGAGATAGAGGTCTGACGTGGATGACCTATGCCCCACAATAGTCAACAGGGTTTAAGTCAAGTAAGTCATGTGGCACTTTATTTGCATAACAAGTGGACTCCAAAGAACTGATTATGTGACTTCTGGTGACGTGTGACTTCCAGTGGAAAATAATAATTAAATAATTAATAATAATTAATAATTATTAATATAATTAATAATTAAAATTTTTTGCAAATTATATAATTTTTTTCTGACACTTTAATATTATTGGCTGTGTTGTTTTGGGGGGCTTGAATATTGTATGCAAAGACAGAGAAAGAAAAGGAGACAGAAAGAAGGATGGGAGGAAATAGACAAATATGAAGAGGAAGACAATGGGAAGAATTAAAAGAAAAAAGACAAAGGGGACTGGAAGAGAGAGAGACAGAGAGAGAGAGAGATGCCTGCTGTAATAGTCCAGCTGCTAGGTGTAGTGGAGACTGTTGGTTTGAAGTCCATTATACTGTTGCACTGGTATGTCCTTGAGGTGACAGTGCTTCCTCAGGGACATGCTGGAGAGCAAGTTTCTTCCAATGAATCAGCAGGGACAACAAGTGCTTGTGTGTAAGAGAGAAAGAAAGAAAAAGAAAGCATGTGTGTTTTCACAGTCATCTTTTTTCAGGATCTGACGTTGTTTGCATGTTGATACATCTGATTAAGTGTGAAATCACTGATCCTCCTGAAAAGTGTTCTGGGGTTCATTTTAAGTGAACTTTGGGTGAGAAAGTGAATCAGAATCAAACAAAAGTAAAGGAACGCAGACAAACCTGTGATGATAATGCCCTCTTTGACATAAGCCCAGAATCAATTCTGGGTACGGAAGTGAATATTTAGTGCAAGTGTCAAAACACAGGAGCTCATAAGGCTGGAATTTTTGTATGCAGCCTTTTTTCCAGGCTTTTTTTTTTGCCCTGAACAAGCTATCAGGCATGGCCAGAGAGGACTGGCCTCCAGCCTTGTGTGCTTATGTCCTGCTCCTTCTTGGCTCCAAGTGGTGTTGTTTGTGTTTGAGGAGTCTGGCTTCTCTGTGGTTGATGGTGCTGATTCCTCACACTTGGTCATGTGGTGTAAGATGTGGCGTTGTTTTTCTATGGTGCCAGGTCTCACAATCCTTATATTTAGGGAGCTGTGAATACAGGGTTGTAAGTGTACTGCTTAAGATACTGCTGCTGGTATCTGCTGTGGTATCACTGCTGGTACCTGGCTGTCTGTTTCAATATTTTTTCAAACACAAAAGTATTTCTGTAAAACAAATTTTCTGTTTTCTGTTTTCCAAATTGTCCAAATGCAAGTTTATGATCAGGTTCTGATTTTAATTTTTAAGCAACAAATGATTGGATATGTTTTAATAATTATTTCTTATGACTGTCAATAATTTTGCAACAGTGAGTGGTTTTTAGAGATGTCCTGTGTGTGCTGACATTCATTCATTCATCTTCAGTACCTGCTTTATCCTGGGTGAATCCAGAGCCTATCCCTGGAGCAGTGGGTGTGAGGCAGATATTCACTCTGGATGGGACACCAGTCCATCGCAGGTCACCATGCACATGCATGCCCACCTAAGGGCAATTTAGAGTCACCATTCCACCTGCCAGCATGTTTTTTGAGATGTCAAAATGCCACACAGACCTTATAAAATGAGAATGTAGCTTTTGGTCAACATAGCCATTTTTTGCATTTCCATGCATTTCCAGTCTAGGAGTACCTAAGTAAACACAATCAAGCTGAAACATCACAGACACTCATTAGGAATCACAGTAAGCTTCTTTGGCCTGTCAGCCTCTTCTCTCTCTTTTCTCCTCTCTCTGTCTCTCTCTCTCTCTCTCTGTTCCATTCCACCTGTCTCCCTCTGTCGCTTTTGCCCACCATCCAATGGAAAGATTGTATCTACAGCAAGTTAATGTACTGGAAGATGTAGACATGTTATCAAGGCAAATACACTGAATGCTCTTTATCCATCTTTCCTTCTGCATGTGAGCTCAGAACTGCTTTAACATATGACAGCTTCATTGCACTGGTTTTCTTCATCTCGGCGAATTTGCATTTTCACCTGTCTTGATTTGTTGACGCGTTTTCCCAGAGCTATTTTGTAACATGTCTGTGTGACTTAACTAGTATTTAGAAGAACTATAGTGTCCATCGTGTGCATTTTATGGTCGATTTATTCTGAAGATGAAATCTGCAATGTATAAAACCTACACATAGTATATGTGTAGTATATTATCATTGTTATAAAGCTGTAACTAAGATGCATGTTAGATTTAGTGAAATAATTGGGACATTTTTTAAAAGGATCCATTCTCCCAGTCCTATGACAGTTAGACATTTAATGATATTAATTTATTCTTCAGCCTGAGAAGGTTTTTTAGTGTCATGGATAACCTCTAGACTTGCCAGTAGAGTCCAGGTAGTATGTCTGGGAGGCTGTTAGCTGGGAGTAGTCTCCTAGTGATTTTGCAGTCATTTTCTGTGCTAGTAGTAGTGGGTATGGTTTCCATGTCTGTTTGTGGTATTCCCACTGGCAACATTTGAACTCACCATCATGGAATGGGTTAGATTCCTGGCCAGGGAACCAACCCCAGCCACTGGGGTTGCACAAGACAGTGCACTCCCAGTGCTGGTCCCAAGCCTGGATAAAATTGGGGAGGGTTGCATAAGGAAGGGCATAAAAACTGTAAAAACTCCGGCGTAAAAACTGTGCCAAATCAAATATGTGGGTCAATGATCAGCCATGGCGACCTCTAACAGGAGCAGGCGAAGAAAAAAATTGGTGTTTTTGGCATTGCGTGTTGTATATACATCAGTATAGCTGCTGTATCCTGGTCAGGGTCATGGTGGATCTGGAGCCTGTCCCAGGAACACTGGCCATGTGACAGGAATACACCCTAGATTGAACGCCAGTTCATTGCAAGGCACTATGCACACACATATTAGCACACTTATTTACACCTAGGAGCAATTTAGAGTTGCTAATCCACCTACCAGCATGTTTGTGGGAGGTGGGAGGAAACCAGAGAACCCACACAGAGCCCCAACATACTGCTTAACTTCTCAGTATGCACTAGCAGCTGTGCAAGATGGTCTCCTTTCACATTCTGTTCCCATTGTCAACATTAATCCTGTACCTTATTACATGAATGTATTATCTAGTGTTATGTGTCAGTGAATTAGTCTAATCATTCTAGATTATCTATTCATTATTATGGCAATATATTTCATATTACAATACTACTTTAGGACCTTGTTGTAATACAGCTTTGTTAAAAATGTCTGTACTTTAAAATATTATAATACATTTGTCAACAATGTACAACAGTAATTATGTTTGACTGTAAAAGCAGTGTTCAGAGTTTGGAAAGAGCACTTCAGGTTGTAGTATTAAGCTGTTTTTTTTTGTTGTTTGTTTGTTTTTTCTATTTTGTTTGATTTTTTTGGCTTGAATTTGATCTGGCAACCCAGATGTTGGTGGTGGTTTGCTGCTTATTCTTATTCTTGTTATAGGGATTTTCCTCACTCTTGCCCTAGCTCCTTCCTGGTCATGCCCCTGAACGTTGTTCTCAGCTGTGTCTGCTGTGTTTTCCCATTTCTTTTTGTTTTTAATAGGCTTTCGGTTGTCTTCTGAAATCTTGAGTGTATTGTTTGCACACCTGTTTCCTCGTTTCAGTAGGCCTGTTTCTGTCCTGATTTTGATCTCAGCCTACTGATATGAATTATGATTGAAAAATAATTATGGATTTGCTTCTAGTTATTGTGTCTGTCTGTGGTGTAAAATGACATTTTGGAAAAGCCTCAGTATAAAATTCGGAAATTACAAAATGTATCTGACTGTTAGCTTTGTGCTCCTTTGTTAGTGAATGCTGGTTTGTAAGAGCTGCTCTCTGCTAAACTCTTTGGAAGTGGCAAGTCTCCTGCATGCTAATTTTGACATTACAGTAATTCCTATTCGTGTTTCACATCTGTGGACAGTTTAGAGTGTTCCAGTGCTTGAACTTAAAATACTTATAGATGATAATACATGAAGGATAAGGCTTTTGTAATGAAATTTCACATCAGTGTATTGAGGATAAAGGATATGATTTTTTTTTGTCTGTTTTCCACAGACAAGTGTGATGAAGCACTAGCCACACCCCTTTCCCACAGTGCCTTCAGTGGTTCATCTGTCTTCACCACTGGATATGCTGCTGGATATGCCAAACTGAACAGAAGAGGAGGTGAGAGCCCATGCGCACACACACTAACACACACACATACACACATATTAACCTTAATGCAGTTATATATATGTATATATATACACACATATAATTGTGTGTGTGTGTGTAAAATGTATTACATTATATGCACTTGAAAAATGTATAATACTGACTCTTTGATACTGACTCCGCCGTTAAACGCATCTTGCAAAATACACACACAACGCTTTTAAATGCACAGTAGACTTTAATAAGAATTGCCAACCTTTACACATTTTCTGTAGGAACTCTGCATTTTAACATCGAAGTATGCCGCTATGTGTTAGAATATGCATGAATATGCAAAAGGAGAAGTCTTATATTTTTCCTTGGGATAAAAAAGATGAGATGAGATATTGTCGCGATTGGGAGGCAAAGGCAGATGCAAGTGCAGATAATTTATTAAGTAAAGTGCAAACAAAACAACCAAAGACATGAAAACAAGAACCATAAACATAAACGGTGACGTGCAGGGGATGATGGGTAGTGTAGTTCCGTGCCCCTTTGGCACTACCATGACAGATATAAGATTACATGAATCTAGAATGACTGTCACTTGTGCAGGTGTTTTGAACTTTCCGGTATTAACTGTCACCTTGGAAGCCATGCTTCATTCTCCCATCACACATGATTATTAATGTCTTGTTTCCTCTCCGTTTTCTTGCTTGAAATATGTGCTGACACACCACCCTTTCTGTCAAGGTAAATAGAGAATATTTTGAGTTCATTCATGTGAAATAAACTCTATCCATGTGTTTGACTTGGCTAACATTAGACAAGTATAGTTACCAGCAGTGACCTATATTTATTAGAGATGCCACCAGAAAAGTTCCACCAAAAAAAAAAGTCAAAAATGGAGCTCTGAAAGGGGAACAGGGAACTTTTTCGGTTGAAAGATAAAAAACTAAATAAGATTAAATAGGCCTACAAAAAAGTATTTACTGGTAATGAAAATTAGAAAGTGACTAGAAACACTGCTTGTTCTCCTGCAATGGTCACCGCAGCCATGTTCAAAAAGTAAAGTCAAGCCCATTGAGGTAGAAAGTGGTGTGCATATATACAAGCTTTTATAATAACCCCCAGGCAAGTGGCAGCTCACCTTTGTGTCTGACTATATTTGTAGCACAGTTGAATATAAGTCTTGCTCTCATATCCATCCCTCCCTTAGTGTGGATAATTGTCTATAGTGTGGACAATTGGTCTATAATTGTGAATAATTGATGGGCATGGGCCGAGATGCCGACTTCATCAAAATGCATTCTGTCAAACTGCTGTGTTAATTGTAGATGAAAACTAAGAAAATATGTTCAATGACCTTTTCCCATGATGAAATCTAAATGATAACTAAATAGTAATTTACCCTCTTTTTCAAAATATACAGTGAATATACTTGAATCCACATTTTGTAGTGTTACAACCAGGAATTGAAATGCACTAATTTGGGATTTTTTTCCATTTGAAATTAAACAATATCTCAAAAATTTGAAGGTGCAAAACATTTTTATTGTCACACAAATTTTAATTAAACAAAATAGCAGAAATCAGTTGGTGGCAGTTTTTACAGACCCACTGTTGGTTGCAGTTACAGGTGCAGGTTTTCTGGGATATACATTCACCGGTCACTTTAGCAGGAACACCTGTACAACTGCTCATTTATGCAATTATCCAATCAGCCAATCATGAGGCAGCAGCACAATGTAAACTCTCAAGACTGTTGTGTTTGAAATTCCCAGGAGATCAGCAGCTTCTGAAATACTCAAACCAGCCCGTCTGGCACGAATAACCATGCTACGCTTAAAGTCACAGAGATCACATTTTTTCCCCATTCCAATCTTTGACGTGAACATTAACTGAATAACATGATTTTATGCATTGTGCTGCTGCCACATCATTGGATGATTGAATAACTGCATAAATGAGCAAGTGTACAGGTGCTCCTGTTAAAGTGACCAGTGAGTGTATAAGCCATTGGTGAACAGCATTTTTTTTAAGTCTTGTCACAAATTCCCAATCAGATTGAGGTTTGGGTTTTGATCGGGCCGTTCTAACACATTGAGATTCTTGGTTTTGAGGTACACTGGCAGTACAGTTAGGGTCTGTGTCCTGTTGGAGGATAAATCTCCAGCCCATTTTAATTGCAGACTGGAACAGGTTTTCAACTAGGATTGCCCTGTGTTTGGCCTCAACTCCCTGTGTTTGCCCTCAACCCTGACCAGTATCCAAGTACATGGTCCCACAACACCATGCTACCACCATCATGTTTCACTGTGGGGATGATGTTTTCAGGGTGATGGGCAGTGTTGGGTTTCCACAAAATGTTGACCAGAAAGTTCAGTTTTGATCTCATCATGTTTGCTGACTCCAACATGCCTTTTGGCAAACTCATGTGGCATTTTTCCCTTTTCATCATCTTTTCATTCTTCTCTTCCATTAAGTCCAGCTTTGTGGAGTATGTAGGCTATTGTTGTTGTGTTAACTCCCATCTCAGCCGTGGATCTGCACACAGCTCGACTGCATTCATCTAATTATATGGCTTCTCATCGTAGCTGGTTGCAGAACTAATTTAAGAGTTTCTGAGCAACGGGGTAAATACTTTTGCAGTCACAATTTTTTTTTGTAAATAACTAATAGCTATATTGACTTCCCCCACCTCATTAGTGTAGGACATTTTGTGTAGATTCATGGCATATATTCCCAATTAAGTCCATTTCATTTCCGGGTTGTAAATCTACAGATTGTGGAAAAGTTGGGGGGTGAATACTTATGCAAGGCCCTGTATAATGAAATATAAATACATTTTCTTCAACAAATAAAATTAAGAAGTAAATGTCAGAACCATTTAATTGGATGAATTTGACATGTTCTTTCAGTTGTGGAAGTGGAATGACTCATAATCGCACTATCCGGTGTCATTCAGATGAGGATGGGTTCCCTTTTGAGTCTCAGGGAGTTTTCCTTGCCACCATCGCCTCTGCCTTGCTCATTAGGGATAATTTTCAATTAATATTTTACATCTGGATTTCTGCAAATCTGCTTTGTGACAATATCCTTTGTTAAAAGCACTCTACAAATAAAACTGAATTGAATTGAGCACTAGCAGACATCCACTTTGTTTATCAGTTATCCTCCTTTACTATGGGGTCCATGCTTATCACATGGGCCTGACTGCATATCATCATGCTCTTTCCATTCACCTCCATAATACTGTCAAAGATATGAGGAATATTCCTTCATTTTGATCAGACTTTGGATTAGCAGCCAAAGTTAGTCATGTCACTTAGACCCAAACATTAAGAAATTTGTGAGTAAATGGAATATTATTTCCTTGACATGAATTTTACTGGGAAACTAGCATAAAGATATCAACTATATTTAATTTAGAAGAAATCTGAAATCTGTCACAGACAATTAGCATCAGCTCTCATGAGACTGATAACCACAAACAATTAATTTCCCATTTGTTCTTTCCATGGCAGACTGTTAGCAGCTGACTCAGAGTTCACAGCTTCTCACAGTCTCAGTTCTTCTATTCTTGCTTCGGTCACTTATCGGGGACATCCAGACCCAGTCACTGAAACAGACTCATTAGATACACTAGGACAAGCAGTATCCTAAAACACTTTCATGGTTAATAAAGGATCTGGACACCCATATGCCAGCCACAGACTTCTGTCCTCATCAGTGACACACTACACAGGCCTGCAAATTATACTATTTGATTTGGGAACCATTCTAGCAATTCATAGCACAGTTTCAGTTAGTGACACACCTTAATGACAGAGAAAGACCAGAAGCCATTGGGTCCATTGTGATCAGTGCTTGTTCCCAAGGAGATATACAAAATTTTATGGCAATACTTCAAGCCATTGTTGGGATATTGCCTCACATGCTGTTTTCAGTAGCCCTTCCAATTTGCAAATGAGCTTGGGGCATGTTTGTTAACATCAGGTCATATTGATAAACATATGTATTAAGTCTTCCCTTGTAGGCAATCAAAAAAAGAAGAATTATCATTTGATTTATAACTTACGAAGTGGTCTGAATAAGTCACACTGTTGTCGAGATATGCACTCACTTCCTATTTGGCAACTTCCCCATCAAATTCGTTTGCATGTTATGGATGATCCATCCTGCATATCCAAAATGTGAGAAACAAGGGTTTTTTTGGAGTTGGTGTTATGATGTTGTGATCCAAATCTTGTGATGATTGGATCAAATTTGTAGCACAAGAAGTGAAAAAAAATCAAAATGGTGGAAAATCCAATATTGTGGAAAATAAAATCATGGTATACGTTGAATTCAGTATGACCCAAAGAATCAGAAGAAAGTGGAATTAGCTAGAAAACACTAGAACCACTAGAAAACACAACGAACAATGAGGCTAGAGGGTAGAGAAACTAGGAACAAACAAGAACTACAGACTCTGAAAAAAGGCTCAAGATGGAGCTGGGAGAAAATAATCTTCATTACTATAAGTGGGAACTGTGAAGAGTAGAAGAAATCCAATGATTTCTGTAGAATGGCCATCCAACTGTTAATTATACAACTCTGGAAACATCCAACTCTGAGTCAGTATTGGCTTAAAGTGCTGGATCCCATCCACCATCCCAGAAACCACATTACTGCTTGATGAGTTTCTCGTGAAATTGCACTGTTAGTCATGAGGTAGGTTCATGTGTGTTACATGTAACACTGGGCTCTCAGACATGTGGTATGGATCCATATAGATTGTATCATTTGCTGCTATCACAGTCAACAATTTACAGACAACTTGTTTGCACTAGCTTTTCCACTGAACACTGTTCTGTTGTTCTGTCTACAGTAGTTGATGTGTACTGTCCTGTGTATTTATTGAATTGTTTACACTCATTTCACACTGTCATGTATCTCCACTTTATGTAGTCCTGTGCACTGTTCCCCAGTGTTGTTATGTGTTGCACTACGGTCCTGGAGAAACGACATTTTGATCACCTCAAATCAAAAATGTTGAACTTCCATTTAAAAGTAGAAGACAAAACAGTAGTCAAACCAGACCTTTCAGTACGTTTAAGAGGTTTTTAAAATTCAAACATTACCTGTAATAGGAAAACCATTAGTGTTAGTACTCAATAACGACCTAAAATAGTACATAAGTTTGCAATTTGAGACATAACATTAGTTTGTTTATTCAGTTTTGGACACGGTGCCACACTGCCTCCACTATTCACGTTGGTACTGCACCACATGGACACGTCACGTTAATTTCTGAGGACATGCAAAAGTGACACACCAAATGACCACAGGATACATGCAACAGCCTTGCGTACGTTGTCCCAGCTGGATGTTACATTAGAGATACACAGATCCAATAGTGAGTAACAGGGTCAGTATTGGCTTAAATTGCTGGATCAGCTTTGGTTTGGATTCCAGTATATTTTTGATCCATGCTGTTTTAGTGTGTCTCAGGACAGTTTAGATGCCGGATACAAAGTGTCAACATTATGCTTGTGTCTCATAACTTGCCAACAAAACCTTCCAGGCTTGGTATTGGGTATTGACCAATACTCAGTTTTAATTTTTGTATAGGTGTCTTGTTTGCAGTTATTTTACATTTGAGAAAAGGGTGACAAGAGTGAAATGTATTATTTACTTTTATACCACAGCATGGTTAAATGCTCATGTATGATCAGAAGGTGTTCATTAATTTTCTATAACAGTACCTCTGACAGTAGTTCTCGCTCTAATGTTAACTGTAACTCTAAATGAGTAAACAGTATGATGTGTTCTTTACTTAATGAAAAAATTAAAAATCAAATTGCTGGCAAATTGTTGTGGTTTAATAAATAATTGTGTTGAAATAAAACACTCTGCTTTGTGTTAGGATGCATCACAGCATCCCCTAATTGATTAATTTCCTATAACATTACTGTGGCATCAGGGACATGGTCAAGCGTCAACGGTGGATGGAAAGGAGGCGGGTTGAACCTGTGTCTTGTTACCGCCAGTCTACTTATTTGTGTCTCTTTGTGCTTTCAGTGACTCCTGTAACTGGCGAGAAAGAGAGAGAGTGTGACATAGCTGGCGGAGCATGCCAGACAAGCAAACACACACACCCATACACACACAGAGGAGCGTGAACTTGAACTTGACGGAGCGAAAGCCGCGAGTCCGTGACAGACCCCTTTTCTGTTGAATTCTTCTTTTTTTGTTGAGTTTTTGGAAGTGCACTGAAAAGCACAGGTTGAATAAACGCGAGACTGGAGCTCACCTAAAATTCTGCCTGCCTCTCTAGCCTTCCTCCACACCCTCATACACTGAGTTCTATATTAACTACCATATTCATTACTTTACATTCACGATATTAGCAAACATGAGACCTTTCTGTGGGTTTTTTATCGCTTTTTAAACATTCCTCATAGGTTCAGTTCCCTCTACGACCATCATTTTCCTCTCCTCTCTTCTTATTCAGTGGAGATTGGAGGCATCTATTTAGTACTAGCTCATCTGTGAAATGGAGCCTGGAAGAAAAAGGTCAAAACCCTGTCGAGTGTAACCCTGTTTGTCCCTCACAGCTGGAGAGGGAAAAGGGAGTGGGAAGGGAGGACAGGAGACAGACGGTCAGGCAGAATAGCCAGCTAGTGAGAAGCTAATGAGAGGGAGAGCTGGGAAGCGTTCAAGGTGAGGGAGGTTGGCAGAGGGGGAAAGCAGACGTGACCAGCATTCAGGCTCAGAACAAGGTCTCTTCTGAATACCAATGTGGCCGTGCATGAAATTGGGGTGTTAATAAGAGGCACAGACCCACTGATCCCTGCACTTCATTTTCCCTTTCATTCCTTCCCTCTCCTCCTTCAGTACTCATCCAAAATCCACATCAATTACCTGAGAGAATTAAATCTTCTTAGCCTGCAATGGAGAGACAGTTGTGTGTATAGGCCATGCAAACAATTTCTTTTTCACAGTTATTTCCCCTGATGTAATAACTTTGTCATATTCCTCTTCTGAATACACTTATTTACACAATATTTATTGTGTATATTAAATACACAATATTTTTTAAACATACTCATCAGCATTATGTAGGTAAATCTTTGGTTTATTGCATGGGAGTTTATTAGGTCACCAATTGTAGCTGAAGAGATAAAGAGATGTAAATAAATAAACCTTTTGTCATTTTAAAGGTTGCAGAAATAGAGCAGAAATGCACTTACTGTGTAATGAGATGGTATCTTATTAAAGGTCAAACCTGCAGACCAATGCCCCAAAGTCTCCTGATACTTTTTACAGCCATGTTGGAGATCATCAACCAGTGAATAAAGCTATGAGGATCTGCCCACCCAAGAGTGCAGTTTTGAATTTTACTCATGGTCAACATGTGGCTTTGATCTTGCATGTTTAGGCATGTTGTGTCCTCGTGCACGGTTACATTTTTCACCCTGTCCTGAACTTATTTGAACTTTTTGAACTTTTTTTTTTTTACCTCATTTCTCCCAAATCGGTTATTTGCCAATACCCACCAACCAGCTAGCTCACCACAATCACATATGGCAGCTACCAACCAGTAAAGGCTAGTATGTGCTTCCTCTGAAAAAAGTGAAACCAGCCACCACATCTTTTCAAAATGCTGTTAATGCTACATCACAGGGCAGCTGAACACACTTGAAGGAAAGCACTTACTGCCTTCTTCTGCATACAGACTCACAGACAACCACCATTGGTTAGTGTTGCTCTGATCCCTCCCACCCAAAGCGCACAGCCAAATTTTGCTCTCTTCCAATCTCACAGTGATAAGGCAAATGCTTTTTTTATTTTTTCCATTTTACTTAAGCCCTCCATTTATTTCCACAGTTTTATTAGTAGTGACTTTACTTAACATTCTTTTCTCCAGTGAACTGCTTTCTTCTTCCATCTTAGCTCCTGTATCCTTCCAGTGGCCTTGCTCCCCCCCCCCCCCTTATCTTCAAAGAGCATCTGCCTCTGTGGCAGGTTGCAATAAGGCCCCTGTCTCCTGGCTTTCCTCTCATCTGTACCTTCTTCACTCATCTTCCTCTCTGTGCTGCAATTCTCGTTTGGCCCCATTAAGACTTTCTCTTTGTTGGTGCTCCAGGTTGTCAACCACCACAGTTTATTGTGCTTATCAACAAGGCTAAGTGACTTTTAAGATAGTATCGTGGTCCTTGAAGAGCTCCCAAATCTGAGATATTCCAGCGACAGGTGCTGTTTATATAGTTGAGGCCCAATGGCAAGTAATGGCTATGAGAACTCTGAGAATTGCAGGATAGATTATGTCACTGGTATTTATGCCTTTGGTCTATCAATGGAACCTGACATTACAAACCTTTTCCTCTTAGATATTTTGAATATAGTTTGTCTTTTATTAATGTTTCTGCCTTAAGAAAGAGTCACAAAGAATGGATTTGTAAGTATAACAAGCGAGGGAAGAAACAAATGTCCTGAAGCATAAAGCTTAAGACTATGGGAAAAAGGCATTGTGCTAGTGCTTGTGCTTGGTGTTATAATGGGAAAAAAACAGCATTTTCATGAGCATAGCACATATCTTTGAAAAATTTTTAAATCTTCTCTACTGGCTTTCATTAAATATATCCAGGATATTTCTTGTGACATGGCAGATTTATTGCTCATTAAAGATAATCTAATATTTTCACACAAAATTAAATGCCCTTTTGCCTATGGGTTTTGTAGGACTAAGTATAAAATTATATTATCTTAGTCCACGGCTCTCCTATGACCAAGGACGGAAATAGGTGCAGCCAAAGGTTAAATGCACGTTTGAACTTTATTACTTAATATCTGATTCCACTATTCAATTAAAGATCTGACTCCAATATTTGATTCACTTAAGTATCTGACTCCAATAATTACTTAGCTTAACAACTTTTTAGTTTAGGTATTAAAAGGATGAAACCTCAGTGTTCAAGTTACATTTAATCTAAAGTTTTCATTATACTAACCTTTTATCATAGCTTGTCAGAGGTTGCTTTCAAAAATGTCTAACATACTAAACCTTCAGCTAGAAAACTATACACATGCACTATTATTGCACCATAGTGTTCTTCAAAAAACTACTGAGTATTTTAGGAATAAAGTAATAACAGAATACAAGATTTACAAAGAGTAAAAAATGGAGAGAATGTACAGAGTCAATGGACAGAGTTGCCAGCATAGGATGTGGATAGTACTGCATCGGAGAGAGAAAGAGATCAGATGAGACCAGATGGTAAAGGTCTCTTCCCCAAGATCTTTCTCTCCCTCTAGATCTAACTCTTATACCCTACTTATACCCCATGCACCTCTTTGAAGTGTATCGTGACTAGAGTTTCAAATGGTAGAGACATGTATTTTAGGGCAGGATATACCCCCTAGTCAGGTAGGCTCACCCCAAGGTGTTACCTGCTGATTCAGTTCCTGGGAATAAGTTTGTGAAACGATGGCAAAAGGTCCCCATGTAAGCCATGTGGCCCCAGTATGTATATGTGTGTGTGAAGGACAAGCACTCAATGCAAAATTTTGTATAATCTCACAGATTTTTTTTTTCTTTAGCCTTTGATTTAAATGAAGTTGAAAAAATGTATAAAGCAAATGATCAAATTCACATTAGCAAGTGATCTGCCAATGTCTTCGGGATACATTTTGTGACAATGAATACATTACACATCTTTATCTTGGAGAGAATTTATTTGTGTCTCCTCAAAACAAGGCAGAAAAAAATACACATTGCAACTAAAGGGAAACCTTTTAATATTGCATTTTACCCTAAAGCCATTACAAGATACTAAAACTAAAGACACAGAAACTAAAGCTAATGAGTAAGGGAAAATACTGCCATGACCTTTTATACACTTTGAATTCAGCAGGATTATAATAACCTTCTGCTGTGTATGAGAAAAAGAAATGTGCTGTGTTAACGCCAGGCCAATCAGAATAACATTTATGGCTTAAAACTACTTGAATCCAATAATGGGTCCACACTTACATTCCTCAATATCATAACTACATATTTTTTCTATTGTTTCACTGTATTTCCTGAATATACTGGATTCATGGTAGAAACCTAATATCATGCATTAGTAGGCCTATCAATAACAGAAGAATCAGCCATGAGTTCAAGGAGTTAATGGTGATACTGCAAGAGAAATATATCTATATGCTTTCTGATTATTGTGTATAAATCCATTATCTTTTTCGGCTTTGTAGGTGCTGGAGGCTGGTCGCCTCTCGATACTGATCATTATCCATGGCTGCAGGTGGATCTTGGCAGCAGGAAGCTGGTGACGGCCATCGCCACTCAGGGCCGATACAGCAGCTCAGACTGGACAACACACTACCGGCTACTTTACAGTGACATGGGCAGGAACTGGAAACCTTACCATCAGGACGGAAACATCTGGGTAAGTTCTGCACTGAATTATTTATACTGCTGCTTTTAGAGATGATGTTGTCAAGAAATGGCAATACAGAATGACATCTAATATACAGGAGGGTCCAAAAGTCCAAGTTCATTACCAATAAGCGTTTTGATATTATTGGTATTAGCAATTTTGCCAATTCCCTAACTCACTGTCCCCTAATGTATTCAGATACAGTTCAGGTGTTATCATTATTATTATTATTATTATTATTATTATTATTATTATTATTATTTTGTAACAGTTTTGAGCATTAGGCATCACTTAGTTTTGTATTACCTGATAACTGATTAAATAAAAGTAGTCCTTGGTAGTGGACATTTTAACTGAATGATGGGTCTCAGTGTCATGCAGTAACTCTGAGATTTGACCCTAAGGTGGTTGTGATCAGGGTGCAAGCACAAAACTAAGACTTTGAATTGTACCTTTTATATTGACTGTTGTAACATGACATTTTCTTTTAGGTGCAACAGGGAGATAAATTTTGTCACACCTCTATGGTACCGCTCCACCCACATCAGTGTTATCAAAAAGAGCTGTGTCCAAATAGGGGAAAATGGCTTTTCTCCCAGCCAAATTAGATTTACCACCAAGTTATACTTGTATCTGCACAAAAATAAGAGAAGCCCACATCAAAAGTGGTAATTGAACACTACCGCAACCATTTATAACTTTTATAGCATTTAGCTTGTGAGAAAATATAAATGTCATGTAGATCATGTTGGCTTTTCAGCAGTATTAGGCCTCACATAATGGCACCTATAACTTACCAAAAGCTAACCTAGAGAAGTTTCCAACAAGAACACCTGAAGATCATGATTTAATCAAGAACAAATTATCAGAGAAGATCAACCACTGACGTTATAAAAGTTTTATTTGGAGCGTAGCTCCTAGGGAATATTGAAACAGTATTACTATCAGATGGTAAATACTGCTTGTATTTACCTTTGTAATGTCCCTAAGTGCATCTGAAGTCATTTGATGTCAATTGTCAAGTTGACTCAAGTCTATTTTTATGCTACATGACCGAGACTCAAGTCCTTATATCAAGTCCTGCCCTTTACCTTCATGCCTGAGTGCAGTCCATAATAGACTGCCTTACATACCCGTTTATTCCCCTAGCACACAAAACCTCCACACGTCCTCACTTTCAGATGTGGGTAGCATGCAAGTTGTAACAAAATGTACAAACTCTAATTTTAAGCCAATCCATAACCTTTGTGTATTTTCCTATGGCTTGTTCACCTACTTTCATAGAAAAAAAACAGTTTGTCTAACATTGCAAACCAGGTTTACTCAGCATTATTTTTTTCAAACAAAACTCTCTAAGTTTCAAACACAAGACGAATCGAACTTTTTTTTTTCAGTCTGGTGTGTCTTATTGTGCAAAGCAGTGATCAAAAGCTTGTTTCTTTCTTTGGAAACTGGTACACAGAAGTGTGCATACGTAGTGTGCAGAAAGACAGTCAGATTGCATCTTTTGAGATTCTAAAGCTTCTAGCCAGATAAATGTACAAAAGAAATCAGATGTTCTGTGAGCCTTGGGTGAAGTGTGTAAGCCTGAGACCAGCAAGTGTGAGACCATGTTGGTTCAGCAGGCTGAAGATCCTCCACTAACTGGTGCTTTTACCCAGACACCTAGTTGAAAAAGGAGATTATTATGAAGAAAGTTTTCTCATGAATACAAATATAGAAACTGTTGATTTACTACACTCAGCAACTGCGTCTAGGAGAGTTTTTTGTCATATATAAAGAGCTGTCAATCATCTATAAACAGAAATATTAACTGCTTTCTTCATTCTAACTGTTTCACATTTATTACAACATCAGAAGTTTAAAAGCAGAGTGATTCCCACATGTGTACATCAACATAACAAAAAATATTCAGGTGAGTCAACCCATTACTCTACACATGCATACTTTCACCCAAGGTGTGGAGATGATCACAGACATAAAAAGTACCAAGTGTGTGTGTGTGTGTGTGACCTTGTATTTATAAGCCTATGTGCCTGTAGTGTGCAAATTGCATACTCCTACATACACCATAATGCTACTTAACATGCTAAGCCTCTTTTAGATATAATAGTTCCTTACAGATCTCCTTTTGATTTGATTTAAAGGAAGGCACTTCTCAAGAAGTTCATTTCTCTTGATTCCGAAATGTAGTTTGTAGTGCAGTGGTGACATGTCAGTCAGTATATTCCATGTGGAATTTTTAAGCTCTGACTTAATATTGAGTAGGCCATATTCATTCTCACTATGCCTTTGAGAAAGAAGGAAGGAAGGAAGGAAAGAAAGTAAGAAAGTCTTTTTTACTTCTCTTTTGCTAGAGAAGCCTCTACTGATGTATTTACACTGGACAAGCTTATTACATGTGGAATTTTTAAGCTCTGACTTAATATTAAATAGGCCATATTCATTCTATGAATATAGACACTATGCTATACACTAACTTCTATTACACTATGCCTTTGAGAAGGAAGGATGGAAGGAAGGAAGGAAAAGTCTTTTTTTACCTCTCTGTTTTGCTAGAGAAGCCTCTACTGATGTATTTACACTGGACAAAGCACTTACCTTTAAGCCCCCAAAAAATCAGAGGATTGAAAATGTAGACTGAAGAAGCAGGTCATGTTTTCTTTTTTGCTGTCTGCAAGACACAGTTTCAGAATTAAAAATAAAAAAAGAATAATACAATGATAAATAAATGAGGAGATGACAAGCATTGTAATTAACATCTAATAGAAGTCTAATCTATTGCCAATATATTGTGGCAAAAAAGAGTCCTAGTTGTAATTATCACATTCATCCTTGCGATTCTGGCTTACTTTAACATGGCTTTTACCCTCTTTGTTCAATAGCTTAGAAGAATAGCTTTTGATCCAACACATCCTATTATTTTTTGCATTTAATTTTTTTATATATAGTGCTCCATTGTCAGCACAAGTTAATGTAGTCACAAGATACTAAAACTGTGGTCATGAATTTGTAATCTGTGTGAAAGAAGAAGGATTACTTTAGCACTTATTCAATTAAAATTTTTTTCCCTAAAAATCCATCCCTGAGATAAGCAGTGTCTCCTATTAAGATGATTATTGTGATAATTACAAATAGGACAGTTCAAGCAGCAATATATTGGCAATCCATTAGAATCCTATAAAAATTTTTTATTCGAATGCTGTAATCTGCTTAAATATGATTGGGTCTTCTGACTTTTATATAATTGTATTCTTCTTCTTTTATTTTTAAATGTCTTGCCTTTATGTTACATCATATCAAATTTGACAGCAAAAGGAAAAAACTGTATTTACTTCTTAAGTCTGCATTTTCTGTCCCTTGATCTTTCAGGGCTTAAGAGAAAGTGCTTGTGTTTAAAAGTGTTGGTCTAGATGGTACTGAAAAACCTCTCTCTGACACCTCTACCCATGAAAAACCTGGCAATGTACTGTACGTTGAGGAACGTTGTTCCTAAACTGTTGGACTATTTGCTCACGCAGTTGTTCACAAAGTGGTGAACTGCGCCCCATCCTTGCTTGTGAATGACTGAGCCTTTCGGGGATCCTCCGTTTATACCCAATCATGACGCTCACCTGTTTCCAATTAACTTGTTCACCTGTGGAATGTTCCAAACAGGTGTTTTTGGAGCATTCCCCAACTTTCCCAGTCTTTTGTTGCCCCTGTCCCAGCTCTTTTGGAACGTGTTGCAGGCATCAAATTCAAAATGAGTGAATATTTGCAAGAGACAATAAAGTTTATCAGTTTGAACATTGCGTATCTTGTCTTTGTGGTGTTTTCAATTGAATATGGGTCAACAAGGATTTGCAGGTCACTGTATTCTGTTTTTATTTACGTTTTACACAACGTCCCAACTTCATTGGAATTGGGGTTTGTATATGTAAGGGGACACGGTGGCTTAGTGGTTAGCACATTTGCCTCACACCTCCGGGGTTGGGGTTGAATCCCGCCTCTGCCCTGTGTGCGTGGAGTTTGCATGTTCTCCCTGTGCTTTGGGGGTTTCCTGCGGGTACTCCGGTTTCCTCCCCCAGTCCAAAGACATGCGTTGTAGGCTGATTGGCATTTCCAAATTGTCTGTAGTGTGTGTGAATGTTTGTGCAATTGTGCAATTGTGCAATGCGATGGGTTGGCACCCCATCCAGGGTGTTCCCCGCCTTGTACCCCTGGTTCCCTGGGATAGGCTCCAGGCTTCCCCATGACCCTGGGCAGGATAAGCAGTATAGAAAATGGATGGATGGCTCTATATGTAATGTTTACATGGGAGCATTAGAGTACCTGTACCCTTTCTTTTGAGTTTTGTGATGTTCCCTGAGTTTCTTTGGAAATTACATTGCACATTGGAAAGATCTCATACTGCTGAGTGCAGGTTGGTTTGGGTTTGAAACTGAAAAAGTTTCAAATTATTCAACCATTCTTGATGGGTGCAAGAGTTTATAGGTTCATGGATGCAACTACTGATTATACTATATTAATATATATTATATTATACTATATTATATATTATAGTATTACAAGGAACACGAATATTTATGTCCATTACAGTTCCTAAAATATTTCTTTAATTCATGAATATGTGTAAAGCATCAGTCTATTTTGAGAGACAGAACATGGTGACCAGCTGGGAATTTTACAGAATGTCCACCATCGTGTAACTCTAAACAGGTGATTGTAGCATGAGTCAACTTTCATCGTTTAGAAACCATGAGAGAGTGGTTTGCAGTGACTGAGGTGGGGTTGTGGCTTGCACACTGATACAAAACCTTTCATAATTGTCCTTAAAAAAAAAATTACTTAATACTTATGAAGGCACGTCATATAAATAACAGTGGTAATATTCATAAAGTAACTTGATTAGTGCCGATTAGTTTGTTCTGTCAACTTTTGTGCCTGCTGTAAACTGTCTGTGCTTCATGACAGAAGACTTTACTGCTAATATAGGTGAATAAGATGTTAATGATCTACAACAAACCATCACAGCTCAGGGATGTGTGGTTTGTAAGCAAAAACAACAAATCACCACCACACATTTTACCCTGAGAAACCTTGCTAATCAATTCCAAAGATTAGTGATGCAAAGCCCTGCCACATCTATAAGAGCTCCTCATTCCAGATCTCTCATAGTTCAGCCTGACAAATCTGGTGGAAGCCCAGCTAAATATTTGCTACAGATATTTGTTTTTATTACAATACATGCTATAATTTTAGTCTCAAGACCTCAAGGCTCACAAAGACAGAATAGCAATTGCTCATTTCACTGATGACGGATAAAGTGCAAGACTGGTCCACCGCTTTATGGCTGAACGGAGGTGAAACTGTGCAGTCCTACAACCATTTGTCAATCACCTGACCTTCTCTCTGTTTATGGTCTTGGATTACTGTGTCAGGCAGCAGAGATGGTGACAGTTGCCGGTTCAGAGTTTTATTAAAACAACAGGCTAACAAATCCAAAATGTAAGGCAGGATCAAAGCCAGGATACAGGCAGTTGTCAGGCGATGTGCAATCAGGGTAACCATGGCAACCATGACAAAGGCATAAACCAAATTACCTGAACAGGAATTGTAACTAGAAAACACTTTGGCAAGATAAAGCCTTGGTATCAGCAGGTAAGAAAAACTGAGTGTATACTTCGCATTGTGGTGGTGGAATGAGTGTCCTTTTATACTGTTGGCATGATCGTGTAAGTGAGTCCAGGTGTGTGTACTCAGTAGAATGGTGAATGTGAACGTGATAGAGTTTGTGATGGCTGTTGGATGTTGTAGTCTTTAGCGGCCATGTTTGTAGGCCACTCTGGGTTCTAGGAGTTGTAGTCGGCGGCCATGTTTGTAGGCCGGTCTGTGTGAAGCAGCACCAGTTCGATGTGACATACTGCTTGCTCCTTTTGGTTTTTGTGTTTTCCGAAGACTTCATTATGCAAGAGCTTCAGTGCAGTTTGAAAATTGAGTGAGCATCAGTTCTCTGAAATTGTACACAATTATGTGCTGTGTGAAATCAGTCCAGTCAAGATATATCATGGATATACAGTACAATCACAGTGAGCTTGAAAGTACAGTCGCTCTGAAGCAAGGTGGTGGTAGCTCACTTTATTGGTAATTCACAGTTATGAAGAAGATTATGAGTTTAAGCCCCAGCCCCTGAGTATGGGTGAAGGCAGCTTTGATGTTTTGTATGCAAGTTTTAAAGCATATGCCATAATATATGCAAAGTTTATGAATACAGACTACATCTTCATTTAATACTATGAGGAGGGCTTAGTACTGTAAGAAGTGAGGAATTCTGAGGACTTTGGTTGGGCTGGGCCCTCTGACATGAAAATAGGAGTCAATTGACCAGGAGTTGATGGAGAGTGTAAACTTTGTCAGAGGGAATGGAAGGGACAAATAAAATAAATATGAATTATGTTTGTATGGTCTTTTGCCTAATTCAAAATTCTTCACATTTTAACTTTTCATCCCCTGTTCTTAGTACAGCTGGGTGTTTCTAAAACAAAATTCATTCAACCAGAGATCTTTTTGAACTGTCTGCATAGATACCATGCATTAATAACTGATTCTTGGCACTCTTCAGCAAGTGGTGTACTTGTTTTTGGAATACTCTCTGAGGATTTTAAATAGGATTTAAATAGGTAATTTAATTTTCAGCAGGTAATTTAAGGCTTTCATTCCATGCATTTAGGAAGTATTTTCATGTGTTTTCATGCATTTTCATGCATCCATTTAAAGACAAACCCCTGCTTCATTTTATGACATGTTAAGCCAGCCAAACACATCTTTTTGACCTGCTGCATCACAGGGCAGGATAACACACTCGAAGCGCTGTCTGCCTTCTTCTGCATACATGAGGTCACAGATGCCCATGTTTGGCTAGTGGTTAGTAGACACTGTGATTAACGAGACAGAGAGTAGACCCAGAGTGGATAAAAAAAATAAAGGAGTATCAAACACATTAAGTCATAAGATTGAATGTTTGTGTGTGTATGTGTGTGTGTTCGTGCGTGTGTGTGTGTGTTCTTAGTTTGTTTGTTTTTTATGTGTTCAATTTATATTGTGCCTTTCTCACACCCAAGGTCGCTTTACAAGCATGTAACACAAAGTGCTATCATTATGACTTTTTTTTAAAAATATATAAGTAATAGAGTATAAAGACTAAAGAGAAAGGTTTTCAGCTGAGATTTGAAGGAAGCAATAGAAGAGTCACTGAGATATTGGGGTAGGGTATTCCACAGTTTGGGGGCTATGGCACTAAAGGACCTGCCACCCGTTCTCTGCTGTGGGAAACTGAAAGCAGACTGCTGCCAGAGGACCTGTGGGCTTGAGGTGGATTGTAAGGATGTAAGCTCAGTATTTTAAAAACTGGAACACATTTTAACTGCCCAACTCTGAGATGGACATATTCACACTTGCTATGAAAATCCAGGTACTCAGGATGTAAAATATGCCAAGTAGCAACACAGATCTATTAAATGAACCATCAAGTGAGCAGGCAAGGTGCACAGGAATCAATAAAATTCAAACAAGAAATCCAAACATGGACTGGTGATCAAAAGGCAACTAAAGCATTGGAATGTTGATATATTAGGCAGCAATTGACCAGTCAGTTATCGAAGTTAATGTGTTGGAAGCAGGAAAAATGGGCAAGCATAAGGGTCTGGACGACTTTGATACGGGCCAAATTGTGATGGCTAGAAGACTGGGTCAGAGCATCTCCAAAACGGCAGGTCCAAGGAAGTGGTCCAAGGAAGGAATACCGGTGAACCGGCAACAGGGTCATGGTTGCCCCAGGCTCACTGATGTGAGTGAAGAGCAACTATAGCACAAATTGCTGAAAAAGTTAATGCTGGCTATGATAGAATGGTGCCAGAACACACAGTGCGTTGCAGCTTGCTGTGTATGGGGCTGTGTTGCCGCAGACGGGTCAAAGTGTCCATGCTGACCCCCGTCCACCACAGAAAGCGCCAACAATGGGCACGTGAGCATCAGAACTGGACCATGGAGAAATGGAAGAAGGTGGCCTGGTCTAATAAATCACGTTTTCTTTCACATCATGTGGATGGCCGGGTGCGTGTGTGTTGCTTAGCTGGGGAAGATATGGCACCAGGATGCACTATGGGAAGAAGGCAAGCCGGCAGAGGCAGTGTGATGCTATATGACTTGCCTCCAAATTCCCCAAATCTCAGTCCTATCGAGCATCTGTGGGATGTACTGGACAAACAAGTCTGATCCATGGAGTCCCCACCTCACAACTTATAAGACTTAAAGGATCTGCTGCTAACATCTTGGTACCAGATATCACAGTTCACTTTCAGAGGTCTTGTGAAGTCCATGCTTCGACGGGTTAGAGCTGTTTTGCCAGCACAAGAGGGACCTACACAATATTAAGCAGGTGGTTTTAATGTTATGGCCGATCAGTCTTCCAATAGCTATGTCATGTATATATATATATATATATATATATATATATATATATATTGGAAGACATAGCTACACCCTGGCCCATAGTTGCACCCTGGCTTGTCTAATTAATTTAATCAGCTGTTGATTTGCTTGTTCTCTCTTATTTTACCTCTGTTGAATGCATCTGCTAAAGAACGTGGTAGTGTTTGTTTTTCAAAACTGCAAATGAGCTTTCGATTGAATGATTAGAGGGTTGATTCTGAATGCACAATGCTGTACAGCTCCTGAGCATTGTTAGTCTTTGTCTTCTGTGTTCAGTTGCAGAGTTTTGAAGGCAGCTTGGAATTTGTTTAATGAGATTGGGTTTTTTGGCATTTTATTAGGCTTCATCATAAAAACTGCCTGAATCATACTTTCTTACAAAACAAAATCATTAGACATTCTCTTAACAGGAAAATTCACAGATCAGCAAGGTGTAACTCAAACATCAACGCTGGCTCTTACACACCACAGATTAAGAATGAAAACTCTAGTTATATATGTAACAGTAGTTCAGTGAACTGCAGATACCTGTAACTGCCAGGGATGGTATAAAACTACCTTGTGGTGATATTAAAAAAAAAATTATATGTATATAAAAAAATGTGATGGTATAAAACCGCATGCATGCCTCGATCATTCAGTAAGGTCATGTAGTGCAATAAATACTGCCATAACACAGCTGTCATTCCCTAGAACCTTCTTGCCAGACTGACTCAAGTTCCGAATGACAAGGAGAAATGGTGGTAAAACAAGGCTCATAGATCATATCAGGTCCATTTTTAGACCAAAGTGATGGTGTCCACCAGCCGGTGGGCCAGCCACTACTTAGACAAGGTGGCTCCCTTGTCTAAGTAGAGGGAGGCCCACTGGCCAGTGCCCAATATTTATAGCAAATAAAGTGTTGGTCTGAGACTCGCATGAATGCTATTTGCTATCCAGTAAGGTATGTGATGGGTACAACAAGGATTTCTATTGGGTCACATCCGTGAAGGTCAGAAAGTCAATAGACTCACAAAATTGGGCAATATGACCTTGAGCAGAACTCCCAGATTCAGCTACAAGTTGACCCCAGTGTGATCTTGCCACCAGTGCATTGAAGTGTTCTTTTTCCTAAAGCAACTGCAAGCAAGAAGGCAGAGAAGGCAGAGACAAGGCGCAGGCCAGACTCTTATGGGACCATTGAAATTTCTTGGAAAAAAATTTCATTTAAAGTCTTTTGAAATCAGTCAATGCACAGATAAGCCCAGCCAATGAGGTGAACAGCCTTTACAGAACAACTTCCACTTACAAGGCCTGTCTCCTGGGGCTCTTGTGTTCAGAAGTGTTTCTTGGACAGTGTCTTCTGTTGGCGATTCAGTTTGAGGGGCCAGACCCACAGACACAGGCAACCTGGCTGAGGGTGCCAAATCCCATCATTCATTTGGGACAGCAGATCTACTCAAGGAGGATATTCACAGGGTATTCTTACAACTAGTGAAAGCACCAGTGGGAAACAAAGTTTTTCTGGCCATCTTGGTGCCACAAGCAGGAATATGTGACCTAGCTGCTTATGTACAGTCTGGTAGAGGATGAACTGCTTGTAAAAAGTGGGGAGTCCATGTCCCGGTTGACTGGCTGGCTCTGACAGGGAAAATGTGTTGATTTGGCACAGGCAGTGAGGTCCAACTGCACCCTGCCAAACCTTTCCCAGAATTTGAGTTCTGAACCCCTTGGGGTTTCCTTTTTTATAACGCCTTTGTCTAAGCCATCTTCAGGTGAATTATTTCCATCAGGAAGTATGTTGTTAGTTAGTATGCTGTAAGTTAGCTGGTATGGTGATCATCGATGAATCATTTACTGTTCCCCAAAACTAAATCATCACAGTTACTCTCAAATTGGCAAACATTGAAATGCAGTGAAAATATATGCAGTGAAAAAAAGGTTAAAGCACTACTTATCAGACTACCTGTAGGCTCCCTCTTAGAGTTTTGGCTGCTATTGTTTAGATTCTTTTAAAAATAAATCTCAACATTTTTGCTGTGTTTTTAAGTTTACTTAAAATATGTTTAGATATGTTTAAATGTAAAGCAGATTTTACAGGTGAACAGGAATAACTGAGCTGAAGCAACCCATTCTGCATTTTGGATTTGACTTCTTTTACTTTTTGTAACCTGTATTCTTTCTATACAAAAACTAGTTCTATGGGGATATTTGTATGCAGCTATGACCGAGATGTATTTGGCTCTTCCTTCGCAGGTGTTTACAGGAAACTCCAACACAGAGAGTGTAGTGCGTCACGATCTTCAGCACAGCATCGTGGCCCGATATCTACGCTTCATCCCTCTGGGCTGGAGTGAAGAGGGTCAGATAGGTCTGCGGATAGAAATCTATGGCTGCTCATATTGTAAGTTAACACTCTCTCAGCACACACTCCCAGCTTTCACAGTGTGTATTCTGTATTCAGACTTCACATATCAACCCCAGCCCACATACTAAAGACACTGACTTGAAAATCAACGGAATAAAGGCAGCACTGAATAATTCAGAACTGTGTAAAGTCAAGTTTTTAATTTGTATCTATGTTGTGCTTTTTCTATAACGAAGTGATTCAGATTTAAATAGAAGAAATGTATATACTTTGTTATATAATAAGATTTAAATTCTGTAGAGAAATGACCATGACTCAGTTAAGTCTATTATTCTATACTCTGGTATGGTTGTATGGCGATTCTTGTCAACATTGTAAACCCAAGTGGCTTGGAGGTCCTACAGTCAATCATGGAGCCATGGTTACATCCATAAACTTCCATTTTAGTCCGTTTACTTCTGGACCACCACTTTAATTCAGTACTAGTGGAGGTCATATCTCAAAATCATCATATTTGTAGCATGTCATCAAGGCACACCTCACCAATCAGTAATGGGCAGTATAGTGTAGATACCATACTTTAATGAGAATGAGAATCATTCAGAGCACTGGCACTGCTCTATATTGAGGGTGAGAATCACAAAGCACATGGGCTGCAGTGAAATTTAGCCTTCTAAATCTGTCAAAGGTAGATGGTGAACTCCATGTCACCACTTCACAAATGTCCACAAGGTAGTTATAATGTGTCAAGTGGTATTGGTCGTGAGATTTCTTTGTCATTTTATATTTTCCCCTTAACACCAGGAAGGCTGCTCTTGCCTTGCCAATCCTTGTTTGGATGTCATTTTCTGATCCATCATTTTTCCCCACAACACTTCCCACATAGGTAAAACCATCCACCTCTTCTAGTGGTTTCTCCTGTAGAGTGATATTGTCCTGTTGGGTACCGGTTAATTTGCATCACCTATCTTTTATTTTATCTTTTATCATTGCTGTCCTAGCTTAGCTGATGTTGTTGCTAGTCTGGTGGTCTTGAGCTACATTTTCTGGTATGTATGATGTAAGAGCAGTGTTGTCTGCAAGGTTAAGATAATACACTTTGGATCAGAGAGTCCACTGGATCCCCAGATTCTGTCCCTCAGTAGCCTTGTGCATGGTCCAGTCCACTGCTAGCAGAAGCGGCATTGGTGAGAGCAGACATCCTTGTCTTTCACCTGTATGCACTGTTAATGGTTCTGTCAGATGGCCGTTGTGGACTACATGAATGCTGATTGGTGGTACAACCTCAGAACAATGGTGACAAACCTTAGTGCCATAGTGCCTCATTAGCTGCCACAGAACAAATCAGTCTAGGCTGTAAAAGGTCTTTCAGAAGTCAATGAAAGTGATGTAGAGTGGGGAGTTCCATTTCACTGACCGTTCTACTACAATACACAGTCTGGTTATGTGGTCCATGGAAGCTCTGCCCTTCCTAAATCCTGCTTACTGATATATCTTATCTAGTGCATCTTTCTAGGATGACTCTGCACAATACTTCCAGGAATTGAAAGTAGGATGATGCCTCTCTATTTTTTGCACTACATCTGGTTGCCTTTTTTTCCTCCATTCATAAGAAACACTGATGGCTTCTGGTGGAACCCCACATGGCCAAGGACATTTTGCTGTTTCTGTATGGCTTTCCGTATTTCCCTCCTGCTTGGTTTGCTGGTGTTGACCTGTAAAGGATATTCTGCTGGTGGGAAGTCCATGGGTTCAGTTGGTGGTGGTCTGTTGAGAAGTTCTCTGAAATGTTCTGCACATCTGTTCCTCCTGTTTAGCAAGTGTCTGTCCAATCTTGTCTGCTACTGGTCTATCTGTCACGTGTTTCCCTGTGAGCTTCTTTATGGTGTCATATAGCTCCTTCATGTTCCTTTGTGCTGCAGCTGTTTCTGCCTGTTTAGCCAGATTTTCAGTAAAGATTCTTTTGTCCTTTCTTACACTTTCCTTACTTGTGTGTACTGTTTCTGTGCCTCAGCCTTTGCTGATCTTGTTTGGCTGTTGTTCAGGACCTGTTGCTTTTGTTTGCTTGTTTGTATCTTGTGTGATGTGTCAGCTGTGAATCATTCTTTATGCTTTCTTGTCTTTCTGCCCACCATTTCCTGACCTTTCCTCATCGTTTCCATGCCTTCTTCATTCCTTTCCACGTGTGGTTGAGGGAGTGTTCTGTGAAACTGTTCTACTACATCTTTGTGTTGGAGTAAGTTGACATTGAACCTTATGCTGGTCTTTGCTGTGGTTGTGGCAAATTCCTTCAGTTTAAGCCTAAGATTTCCAACTGAGCAAAGACTCATCCAAAAGATGCCTTTGAAAGTCTTTGTCACACGTAGAAAAGACGTTCCCTAAGGATCCAGAATTAAAGTTTTTATGGCGTCTTTTTATGATGTCTTCTGAACATCCTATGTTGACATCCACAGGACCTCTGTACAAGGTTAAAAATTACTTCACTGTGTCACTGTGGATGTCGTTTCAATGTCTTATAACGTCAACTGCAGACTCATTTTAGACATCATTTGTACTGCTTCTGGACCACGCTGAATTCAATTAAAACTCTCTTTTATTTCAATGTAATTTCTATTTTTATTTGCAAATCAACTCTACAGTCACTGTGTGAGTGTGTGTCCAAAACTTATGAAACCAAAAGTGAAACTTAACTCACGCTGCAGTGGATAACAATTAACAAATAACAAACAACAGTCCACCTAGCACATGCCCTTCAGAACTCATACGTCTGCATCGCAATGTTTATAGAAAAAAAGTTCTTTATGTGTGCCCCCCCCTTTCTCGCTGGTGCATGCTTAAGGCGCTCTGAAGCAAGTTGTCTGATTGTCTTCTCAGTTGCAACTTTGCCCCATTTCAGTACTGCAGCTGCAAGAGTGGAAAAAGACAAAAAATTATAAATGGGCAGAGGTAACCTGTAGTCATACACCAAGTCCACATATTTGTGTGAAAAAAATATCAAGGTTTGAATCCCTTGTACGTCACACTTTCCCATTTATTTGCACTACCAACTGTATTCTAACGTATGCTGCTCAGACTTAATGACTTATTATGTGTTATCCGTCTGAGCCGCGCTTAAAAGTCATGCCAACTTTTACCAGCATTGTAACCACATAATTTCCTGCACCTGTCTTTGCACATCCACAGACGTTCATATATTGAACTGCATATCTACGTCCAAGAGGGGTCGTAGTCAGACATCCAGATACTGAACCCTATTTGCGCGTCATGCAGACATACACATATGGTCCTGGACCGACTGAGGCAATATAGACATGATCTACATGTCTGGCAGATGTCTCATGTTTGCTGGGTTGGCATCAGAAAATGGTGGTCTCAGGAAATATCATCTTCTCTTTTCACCCAGACATACTGTGTCCTTCTGAATTTCTGACTGACACAGACCTGGTCAGTCTGGTTCTCAGTACTGTGATCTGGTGATATCCATGTGACCTTGTGTACCCTCCTGTGTGGAAAGACATTTTCATAGCTTTCTTCTAGCCCATGTTGCCCCATGATATGTTCATTTCCAGCGTTTTCCTCTCCTACTTTGGTGTTCAAGTCTCTGAGAATCAGGATGATGTCTTGATTTGCTTGGAGATTGCACTTTGTAGCCTGTCATAAAAAGGTGTCTTTTGTCTCTTGTTATGCATCATTTGTGGGTGCATAGCACTGTATCACTGTAACTTTCTTTGTTTTGGTGTAAAACCTTGCTTTGATGATCCTGGAGCTGAATGCTTCCCATTTCATCAGCTTTCTTGGAGAGCATTATACTTACCCCTTCAGTGTGTGATGCATTTTCTCTGTTATGGCCAAGTAACAGAAAACAGCTCTTTCAGGTCCCAAGCTGAGTCCTTGATTTCGTTTTGATGTGGATGTTTCTATAATCATGTTGTATCCACTGAGTAGGTGATTAGCCCACCAAGAGTCACCAGAGCCCCACTGGCCAGCACATTTCCAGGTAGATCCAAACAGGCCTTCATGACAACTGTAATATAAATAATGAATAGTTAGGCTACTTGCCATACATCACCCTGGTTGCCAATCCCATACTTTGTCTGTTTCCGCCTCCCATGACGAGGACGAGGGGTTGGACTTTGGGAGTATGACTGTTACCAACTTGAATAAGACCACTTTGAAATCAAGCTATGTGAGTGTGACTCATTACTCATGTGCTGACACTGTCATCCTGCTAGACTGCTTAGTATATTTCTTTGATTGTTCTTGCTCTGTCTTTCACATTGTCTTTCTCTCTGCCACTCTCTCTGCTCTCTGTTTCTCTCTCTGCTCAGGAATGAGAGCACTTCACATTAATGTTATTGCAAAATCAACACAAGAATTTTCACTTTAATAAGGCATTAATTAAATCCAATCAATCTCTCTGTAATTGAGATGGAATGGATGATTTGACCAGATTTGAAGAAAAGGGCTGATTTGCAGCTCTTTAAAATCAACGAAAGTTGTTTATGTCTTGAGCTTTTATTGCAATGATACAAACCTATTACAAAGAGCCTTCTTGGAATTGGACTTGAGTATTGATTGTTGTATAAAGTATACCTCAGAGGTAAATAAAGCTTTAAATTATAGATGCTTTGATCTGGCTAAGGCAGCAGTACAGTGTTTTGCTCCTCACTATTTGCAGTTAATCTGTGAATTTTAGCTCTGTTTTCACCTCAGCAGCCTCCCATAGTGCAGTTCACCTAAAGCAAGTGGTATACTTAGCCATGTCTCAAAAAAAAACTTATCCAACCTCCTTTTATCCCTATCTTTACTCTCTCTCTGTGTCTGACTCTGGTGCTGCAGGGGCAGATGTGATTCACTTTGATGGCCAAGGCGTAATCTCCTACCGATTCAAGATGAAGAAGATGAAGATTCTGAAGGATGTAATAGCACTGAAATTTAAGACGGGAGAAAGCGATGGGGTGATCTTGCATGGCGAGGGTCAACAAGGAGATTACATCACACTGGAACTGAGGAAAGGAAGACTGCTGCTCCAGATAAACCTTGGTACGACTTTCCATTCATCACCCATCCTCACTACCCATATCTGCAAATCTGTCACTCATAATGAGTATTAAGAGATCACATCAGTGTGGGTGTGATTGTGATTACATCATTTTAGTAGTAGTACTACTCATATTTAGTTTATTTCACTCATGTCAGTATATCTGACATTTCTATGTAAGAGCAATATTCATCAGGAATTATGCTAATGTTTGCTAATGCTGAGGCTTGTCTGTATAGTGCTACACCATATGGCATATCAGAAATTTTCTGAATCCAAAACCAAATTGCAATATGGTAACTTTTATGCACAAAAATCACAGCATAATAAGCAAACAGCAATGCTTTGTTGTGCAAAACACATTTTATATTACTAAAAAAAAGGTTGCCATTGTTATTAAGTGAAGTGGCCATAACTGTCATTGTATTGCAAGGCATGCTACTGCAATGTTTTGGTGACCATAACAATTCCAGATTTGTTCAACAGGGCTCCAATTTAGTGTATTGATTTTGGCATTGAACACTGGATTCAAGTATGGTTCTTTAAGAGGATTTACTCTGTTGGTCCAGTTGCTGTTAGCCAGCTTATATTGTATATTGCAGGTTGAAATAACAAAATGTAAAATAATAATAATAATAATAATAATAATAATAATAATAATAATTTTCTCCTTAAAAGGAAGAAATAAGAAAAATATATAAGAATAAAGTTATATAAGGAATATACAAATATTTGACCAGTAAAGTAGGTGGGACCAAAGAAATTCAGAGACTCTCTGAGATCAGGACCCCTGCTTGTATGTGAAAGTGGAAATATGTGTATTTTCTCAGATATTATAATGTAAATGCTGCATATCTGTGCTTTTGTGAAAGGCAGGCAGCAACCAGTACGGTTCCATCCTGGGTCACACGTCGGTGAGCAGCGGCAGCTTGCTGGATGATCATCACTGGCACTCGGTCATGATTGAGCGCTACCGGAGAAATGTCAACTTTACCCTGGATCAGCACACTCGGCACTTTCGTACCAATGGCGAGTTCGACCACCTCGACCTTGACTATGAGGTAAGAGCTGATTGCTTCTCATAGGCATCAAGTATATTATTTCAATTCATATTTGACTTAGCATTTATCACTAAGTACAGCAGAGAAGGGAACCGTATATATGTTTCACTCTTAGAATACCAGAATAGTGTTTTTAAATTTGATGTGTGTCTGATTTTGCTGTTGCATTTTTGGCTTGTTAATGTGTTTTGCACTTACTAGCCACTTGAGGAGGAGTGTAAGACGTAGCGTCATAAGCCTCATGCTTATGGTTTATCTCCAACAGATGCTGCTGGGATTTGCAATTTGCTTCTTAGTATGCTGTTAATCCACATTAATAATGTGTGGCAGGATGTTAATGTGATCAGCATTAATGTGCTGTCTAATGAGATGTATAGAAAATTGATTTGAAACAAGAAACTGATAGTTTAAAGCAATAGCTCACATCATGTACTGGGCAGAGCTCTGGTGCTCATAGCATTGATTCTATTCATTGATTCACTGATTCTTGATTCAAGCTTCATTCATGATTTAACATTCATGAGCAGTACTTAACATAATAGGTATTAATCCAATTAATCCAAATTCATAAATGTGAATGTTGTTTAATATCACTATTTAGTTCACTAATAATTAGTGCACTTTCATGGCAGCTATGTCTGCTTGCTTGCATTTGACACTGGAGTCATAAAATGAATGTGATCTCATTAATGTTAACCATAACAACAGGATTAAGCATTGCTCTGACTTTCACACACTTTTTAAAAAAATAAATCTGACACTACACTGTATTAATTCACATGTAAATTAATTTGGGCGACACAGTGATGCAGCAGGTAGTGCTGCCACCTCATAGCTCCAGGGTCCCTGGTTTGTTCCTGAGCTCACATTAATGTTTATGTAGAGTTGCATATTCTCACTGGCCAGAGTTTCCTCCATGTTCTCCCTTTCCTCCCAATTCCCAAAAACATGCTGGTAGTCTGATTGGCTACTTTAATCACTATTGCCCCTAGGTGTGATTGTGTGTGCATGGTAACCTGCATTGGACTGGCAGCCCATTCGGGATGTTGTCCGACCTCATATTCTGGGATAGGCCAAAGGCCAGGACAAAGCGGTTATTGGTGATGAATGAATGAATCTAAAAACCAGTGGGTAGTCTTTAACCAGTGGTAGTACCACTGATTAATGACCTATTTTACCCACTGGCTAGAATTTAAAGACCAGAGAGGCACAGCTGGCCCTTAATCCTCAGATGCTTAGCTCTATGCTGGATTGGAATCTCATGTGATATTGCTTTAGATAGTGTTTAATGTCTGATCCAGATCTTTAAGCTCGCACATACATATGTTAAAAAAGACACCACATCTGTTTTCTGAAAAGTCTTATTTTCACATGCAGTTGAGTTTTGGAGGAATGCCCTATTCAGGCAAGCCTATCTCAGGAGGCCGGAGAAATTTCATAGGCTGCATGGAGAGCATCAACTACAATGGAGAAAATATCACTGACCTGGCCAGAAGAAAGAAACTGGATACCTCTAGCTTTGTGAGTTACATTCTACTTCATTTCTCATGGACAATTTCTAATAATGTGATACTTAAGTTGTATATACATATGGCATCTAGAAGGTTATCTGTTTTAAGAGTGAAGTATATAGTAGAGAAATAGTTTTACAGGTAAACAGGTGAAATATGTTCTATAATATTATAGACTTATATAAGATATAAATTAGTTTGGCAAAGATTTGCCCCTTTCATTTGTTTATTTTGAGCTATAATTTTAACAAATCTGGCACAAAGCATTTGCCAGGGACAAGTAAGACTTTTTTGATGAACACACTGCTGTGAAAGTGACAGTGTACCTGGTGGCTGTCTCAACATGAGAAATCAACCTGACAAACCTATTTCAAAAGCAGTCTGACTGAAGTTTATTCCTCCTGCAAACATATATTAATAAAGTGCATAGGAAGGGCCAAAAACATTTTCCATTCTGTTATAACAAAATGAAAACAGAGATTTGGAAAAGCTATGAAAGTTATGAATAAAGCCACTTGACCTTGAACCTCGGCAGTTTTTATTTTATTTTATTTTATTTTATTTTGAAGTAAAATATCTGTGGTTTCAACATACTGTAGTGGCAATTTTATAGGGCCGTCTTTTCCACATGAGAGAACCCACAGCACACTGAACTTATAGTGCCATTTCACACTTTGATTTTCTTTCTAGTTATTCTTACCTCCTTTTTATTGAATCGCAGTGCTGTGGTTTTAAATACGCATTAGAAATAATGCATTTGGGAATTACAATATATCATTACTTAATTAGGTTTTGATTAAAAAAAGTTGTATACTATAGTGCAATAACAATATAGGCATGAAAATTTATTTTAAATGCAGCATCTATTGCCACCCAGGTGAAAATATCATTGGTCATGCAGTATACCCATGTGCACTCTTGAACACAAAAAAAATGTACTCCAAATTAAACTTCATTAGCAACTTGCCCTGAACTTGCGCCTTTATTTCATTTCTTTCACTCTGTGTAATGCTTATCATAAAATGCTTGCTTATACACAATATTATAGATATCACAGGAACTTTATCACATAGAAAATATGTTTGGTTATTTGTCCACTGCAAGTAAGGTGAGATTGAGACAGCGATATGTTTCCTCTTCTAGAGTTTTGAAATTAAAATCAGGCCTAAATTTCAACCTACAAATCTTCCATGGGTAAGGGCACACAGCACCACTTGCTGCTATGTTACCACCTTAGACACTATGGATGGCATGTACTCACTCTTGCCAAAACACTTATCCTCCCATCCCCCAGTCAAACCTAACTTTATGCTGTTAATGTTGTCCTTATTGCTGGTATTGTTGTTGCTTTTTTTTATTATTATTATTATTATTATTATTATTATTATTATTATTATTATTATTATGGCCACTGATATTAATATTGTTGTATTCCTTTTTTTAAATAGTATTTATTATTATTTAGTTATTATTGTTAAAAATTAACATTTTTCTCATTGATATTTTCTGTTGTTTTTCTTATTAATGTTCTCATTGTTTTCCTGATGCTTTGGCAACATTAAAGATTCAAAGATGCAAAGGATTTATTTGTCGCATCCACAGTCATACAGGGGACAATGTGTAGTGAAATGCTAACTTTGTAATATATACAGCCATTAATACAGCCTTTTTATGTATGCCAGTAAGCTAGTATAACTAATAGTATAACTATTATATTAATAGTTATAACCAATAACCAGTTTGTTAGCAAGCTAGCTAAATTTAACTAAATCAGTTCTAACTGACTGACTAAATTGGGTGTAATACAAATCAGCAAAATAGTATCAGAAAATCTTAAATAATTTCTCCTTTCTCAAAGATGTGCACATTGGAGGATAAATTTTACAACTGAGACTGTAATAGTAATAAAATAATACTAATAGTAATAGTAAGACTGTAACAGTAATATTTTTCTAATTTTTCTGCCCCAATTGTAGCGCAACCTGACATTTTCCTGCGTGGACTCTCACACCTTCCCAGTTTTCTTCAATGCCACAAGTTTCCTGCAGTTACCAGGCAGAAGGGAGCACAGCATGGTGTCTGTAAGCTTCCAGTTTCGCACTTGGAATGCTAACGGACTGCTCCTGTTCAGCGAACTGGCTGATGGCATGTTGGAGCTTGTGCTGAAAGATGGCAAAGTCATGGTGCACATCAGTGTCTTGCAGCTGAAAAGCTCACGTGTTGACATGGCATCAGGTACGGAGGACTTGCACTTGACTGTGTGCATTCAGGAAGCTCATGTGCTATTGTTTTATACAGGAGGTTTTTCTGGTTTTCTTAAAATGTGCCTAATGTCACATTGTTTAGACTAGCTAATACCCAAAAACACCCCTAAATCTTCATAGGACTTTCTCTAAACTTAAGTTTCCTGCTCTAACAGGCCAATGTTAGTCTTGTTAACACCGTTAGGCTTATTAACCTTGTGGTAAAATGGGTTCTATGGACATTTGCAGCCTGGTGGAGGTTAGTAATAATAATCTGATTAATTTTCTTACATAATAGTAATCCATGTGACTGTTATGTGGCCTACTGCTGATGCTAGTCTCAGTGTAGCAGGTGGAGGCATGGTTTAGCATGGCTCTGCAGTTAGAGGGAGGTGATAGATGGATGAGCTAGAAAGGTTGTGACTAATGTATATTATCAGTTGCCCAATGTATATGTATGTGATATCACTCTTTCTCACTCTCTCCAAGAGCAGTGAGTGGTGTGTGTGTGTGTGTGTGTGTGTGTGCGTTTGTGTGTGTTCATTTATTTTGAGGCTTGGTGGGCAGTCTTTTTTATTGGACTACAATGATTTTTATGAAAGCTTGTTATTTCATAAAAAGTGGTAAGTGTATAATACAACAATTTAGCAAAATGATGCCTGATGTCACTTTTTCTAGCTGGCATAACAATGGCATAATGGCATGGCATAACAATGGCATAACACCAATACTATTGGACACCTTCCTTATCAGTCCAACAACAAAGTATGGATACAATGCATGCCAAACATTATTGCTGTCAAAAAAAAAAAAACAGATTTCTAGCCTCAAATGGAAAGACTGGTATTGTAGAAAAGTCAGCATATTATGTTTCACTAATAGACTGGTGAATTAATTATTTTTAGTAGATTCCAGAAGAACTAGAAGCCAGTTAATTTCTTGCCAATCATAAAGTGACCTTTCCAGGAAAGGTATACAATCTCCAAGTGGGCAGCACATGCTTGGTTGGTTAATAGAGTAAACCTCCGGGCTACATTTTCTTCTAGTCAGATTAAAAACAAACAAAAAAAAAACATTATATTAGTAATTAGTAACTTAATTAAGTTAATTATGTTAAGGTGGTTTTCATAGCTATCTGAGATTTTGTTAATAAAAGGTTGAGACGTTTTTTAAATATTTAGATAAAAATGCAGCATATGAAACTGGTCATAATAATAATTTATAAGACATCTGGGAGCTTTTATATTACTGAAAAATCACAATTGACAAATCTTTTAGTTAACATATTAACAAATAATTTATAAGACATCTATGAGCTAAAACTCAAAGATAAATAGTCTCAAAGATAAATCTATTTTACAGGCTCTTGAATAGTGTGCATTCTCATTGTTTTAAATTCTGTTTCATCTAAGCAAAATTCATAGATAAATATATTGACAGGGTGACTATAAATCACCACTGAGATTTTCCACTGAATGATGAGGTATGTTAGCGTGATAAATCACACAGGTCAGTGGTCTGCAATAACATGAAAAAACTTCTATATGATATGGCAGTTATTGTTTCCTCCTCATAAAAGGTAGTTGACTATGTTTTGTTTGACGTCGCCAGCCAGGAACAGATGCCTTTGAGGCATGTGAGGTTTGCTGGCAAAGAGAACTGCCTATTGTTTACTCAGTACTCTATCATATATTGATCCACATTTATAACTGAGACTGTTTTTCCCACTCAAATTAATGTAGCCCTCCAGCTTTTGCCTTTAGCTTTGCTTCTAAATATTTGGTTCTCTGAAGAAAGTCTCTGCTCTATTGCATTTCCTGTGGCTATTGCGGAAAGAAAACTATAACAAGTACAAAGTTTAGCTTGGGCGGCACTGGAGTGATCTGTTTTTCAGTGTTGATACATTTTCTGCAGAAGGTCAGTTGTGGAGACTTTAAGCTCTATTTTTATGAGCATAGCACACAAGCAAAAACAAGGCATATAATCAGTACATTGTATATTTTTGGCATTTTCATGACAATCACTGCAGGTGTTAAAATTGGCAGGTAAACAAAATATAATAACTCTCATATTAACCAGTAAATTATGCTTGTCCTGGTGTGAATATAGTGCCCTTTATTTATTCATAACAGATTAACAGTTTAAATGAGACCCCTGGAGTGACAGTTTAAATCAAAATGTATTTCCTTGTCACCCCTTAAAGATCAATGGTTTATTTAGGTCAAGATTCATCATACTAATATGGTTGATAATGGAAAATTGATAATACACTATATGGCCAAAAGTATGTAGACACCTAACCATTACACCCCTATGTGATTGTTGAACATTCCATTCCAAAACCATGGGCATTAATATGGAATTGCTCCCCACCTTTGCTGTATTAATGACCTCCACTGGTCTGGGAAATCTTTTGAAACATGACTTGAAACATGACTATGGGGATTTACAAAAGTATTAGAGAGGTCAGGCACTGACGTCAAATGAGAAGATCTGTCACGTAGTCGGCATTCCAATTGATCCCAAAAGTGTTATAGTCAGGGTACTGGAACATGTTTGGGCCCCTTAGTTCCAGTGAAGGGAAATCATACATTCTAGACAATTTTGGCTTCCAACTTTGTGGCAACAGTTTGCAGAAGACCCACATATGAGTGTGATGGTCAGGTGCCCAAATACTTTTGGCCATATAGTGGTGTATTATATAGGTGTTGCTTTCTGGAAGATTAAAGAAGCAACTGCATCCTCCTGACTCCAAAAAGTGGATTTAATATTGGTATTGCAAGGCTCAAGAATTTATCTTTTTAAAAAAAAGTCATGCAGGCAGAAGGATGAATCCAAGTGTAGGATTTAGGTTTTTATTTAAAAAAAAAAAGGCAGTACTCTAGACAATACTCCACACAAGGTTCAGGCAAGAGGTTAGGTGATCAGCAAACAGGCACGACCTAGACTGGGCAAATGGGTAAAAAATAAAAAAGCAGAGGTCAAAACAGTGAAAAAAAGCCGGAGAAGCACAATGCCAGGGTGAGACTTTGCAAGGACTGTTTATTTAGGTCCGGGTTATTTAAAGGAGTCTGTGTGATTGTGAGCAGGTGTGCATGATCAAAAGTTCAGGGACTGTGAGCAGGGATAGGTTTCAGTGGGAACTGGGGTCGACGGGGCATTGCAGATGTGGATGTGACAAAAATAAAAAGTGCAATGAAATTACACTGTCAGAGCCCTGTTAGCTGCACTCATATTTGCCTGAAACTTACTTTAGACATTTAAAAGACAAATTTTACACAGTTATTCATTACAGTTATTCAGTTTTTCAAGTGTCCGGAGTTCAGTGTTGAGATACTGTATAGTGCTAACTGATTGATTTCTGTCCACATTTTCATCCATGTTTCAGACATGTGTCTGAGCAAACTGCTTTTATATCACATTACAACCTAATTTTTTTTTCAATTTCTGTGTACGGTCTTAATTATTAAGTGAATAACACAGAGAGAACCTGCTATTAGTATATTAGTATGATACTAGTATAGAAAATAATGGTGCACACACACACCCACACACATATATATACATATATATATATATATACATCTAATATACATATACACATACATTAGAAATTAGAAAATAGAAACCCAACCATTTGTCAGCTTTTCTTGGGATACCAAGTGGTTTAAGTAAAATCAGCAACTGTCAACATTTTAAGGAAACAATTTCCATTGCTAAACATTTGTATTTGAAATTATGTCCTGTACTCCCAACCCCCAGATTCTTTTCCCAGAATCCCTCCATGCCCAGAGTAACACAAAGAAACAGTATCTGTCATTTCTGTGTGTCTGTGTTCACAAGATAATCACAAACTGAATCTTTTGTTTATGCTGTCTGTGCTCTCAGAGAAGCTGGTAACATGCTGGTAACATTGAAGCTTGGGTAGATTGCTTTCAGAGTTGAGCAGATTGCATAGGCAGCATTTCTGAGTGATGAAGGGGATAGTGTAGAAAATCAAGTGCAAAGTGCTGTAAAGACAGCTATTCTTTCTGTCTTGATAGAGGCGGGTCATGTTTATTTCCTTTGGAGTCATAACTAAAGGGATTCCTGCAGTGGATTTTAAACAGGTGAATGAAGATGAAAGTTTGAATGTCCATTTGGTTGGACTGAGTTGAACTGTATACAGTGACAGTGTGATTTTTTTCCATTGCAACATTCTGCAAAGCTAATATTCATAAAGCTTTATAACTGTACATATACTTCATTGTTAAGAAGTACCAATTGTTTGTAAACAATGGTATACACTAAAATACTGCTTTATAAAGCTTAAATAACATAATGAAATTCATTCATTAGTTTACTTAGTCACAGCATGCAGTATCATTTTTATAATTTATTACATTGTAATTGTAATTATTGTCATTGCAATCATAATTGTTACCACATCATCATCTTGACTTTTTAAATACACAATTTTGTGTGACTCTTACCCCGACTAGTAGATGACAGTCTACATAGTGTTTATTCCCATTGGTTTCTCTCTTGAAGTAATGCAATTTCCTGGAGCAATTCTGAAATTATCATATTGTCTGTGCTGAACTGCTGTCATATTCTTTGTTGCCACGATGCAAAATGTATGCTGGGCTCGGAGGGTGAGTGCTGAGTGATATTCACTCTTTCACAGTATGTTGTGGTCAGATTTTATAAGTCAAGAATAATCCAAGCTCTTCTTTTGACTCAGTATAACATACACAACAGTTTCAAAAATCAGGTCGGCTTGTTGTGGTCGACTCAGACCAAAAAAGAGCCATCTTAATTCTCAGCTACAAGCTTAAGCAATATGAAGAAGATACATATTATATATATGATATAAATTTTTATTATTTAATTTTTTTTTACGTTTTTTATCAGGAAATTTTATAGCTGATTTGCTTTCTCCTGGTTCTATACATACCTGCAGAAACTCATATTTTAAATAAAGCCTGGTGTTATTTATTCTTAATCTATAAACACACATGAATCATAACGTAAAGTGTTGTTTTAGTATTTCAGACTCTAATGGCATGAGTTACGCACCTCAGAGTGAGCTTCTTTGAAAACAAAAGGGTTTTCTAGACTCTTTCATCCTAAATAACTGTATACTGCTTGTTGTTGTTCCTCTTTTGGCTGCTCCTGTTAGGGGTTACCACAGCAGATCATTGGTCTGCGTATATTTGATTCAGCACGGTTTTTATGCCGGATGCTCTTCCTGACCCGACCCTCCCCAATTTTTATCTGGGCTTGGGACTGGCACTGAGATTGCACTGTTGCCATTGGGGTTGGTTCCCTGGCCAGGGATCAAACCTGGGCTGCTGTGGTGAGAGCGCTGTGGCCTAACCATTAGTCCTCCAGGGACCCTAACTATATACTGCTTGTATGTTGCCTTAAATGCTACTGGAAATGCTACTCTTGGTCATTTTTATTTAACATTATAGGATTTAATAACTCACAGCTGCATTTACAGATTTGTGACAAATTAAAGGAAAAACCAACACACCTTAGTAAGCTGTTGGGCCACCACAAGCCTCCAGAACAGCTTCACTGTGCATTGGAATAGATTCTACAAGTGTCTGGAGTGTACTGGAGGGAAGAACACCATTCTTCCAAAAGACATTACCTCAACTGCTGTTTTGATGATGCTGTTGGAGAGCATTGTCTAACACATTGCATTAAGGTGTTCAGTTGGGATGAAATCTGGGGACTGCAAAAAACCTCAAAACACTGTAGTCACCTGATCTCAACCCAAGGCATATTGAAGCTCTTCTGGCAGCTTAGTAGCCCAATACCTCAGAATGGTGTTTCATCCCTCCAATTTTCCCCTTTTTCCCCTTTAATTTGTTTAATCAAGTATCTGTTTTACTTCCATTATTTTTTCTTATCACCCTTCTGTGTATCCTTACTGCTGCATTGCTAAGTGCATTGCTGCTTATGTGGTTTGGAAACCCTTCTGTGAATTGGATTCTGGGAAAATGTTTTTTAAATGTTACACTTTAAATGGTCTCACATGTCCAAAATTGAACACTTAGACGATGGTCGTGTTTTACCTGAATTTCTAAACTTATGATCACCCTGGTTGCAATACAGTAGACTAGTTTCTTAGCATATTGGTTTAAAGACTGGAAGAGTTGAAGGAAGGCTGGAGAAGGCATATGTAGAATAGCAATGATCCTCAGAGTTTAAACCTCACAGTTGGCATTAACAAGGGGCTTCATCTCCAAATTAATCCAAATTAACCCAAGACAGTAGAAAATCACTGAAGAGTCTCCAGTGGTGAAAGGCAGTGGCTGAGGTGGTGTGCTCTTTCACACTGTCAAAATGTAATGAGCTGCAGTTAGTGTGCACTGTGTAATATCTCATACTGTCTTACCGTATGTGCTGTGGTACACTTATACTCTTTGCACTAGTGTGTACGATATATCTGTATTGTGTTGTGTTGCACTGTGATCCTGGAGGCTGGTGTGTATGGGAAGTCAATAAAAACTAAGAATATGAACCTCCAGATTACTATAGCTTATTATTTCAGCTCTCAGCATGGAGAGCAATGTTGCTGTTGTTTTTTTGTTTTTTTTTAACTTCTATATGTGTGCGATTGCTAATGCTAGCTCATTGCACACTCCACCAGTCACAATATCACACAGAAATCACATTTCAATCTCATAACTTTGTGCTATTTGCTCTTGGAGTGAAGCGCATTATCATTCATTTTTTTAAGAATGGGCTTGCAGAAGACTCGAATCTGGACTCACAAAAAGCTGCCCAAAAGCTGTCCATTTTTTTTCTCACATCCCTCACTTCAGAGAGCAGCTTTTGACAGCTGTAACACTGTCATGCATCACAAAACGCAGATTTGGACAGATAGATTTACATTTACATTTATGGCATTTGGCAGATGCCCATATCCAGAGCAATTTACAGAAGTGGTTTGAAGTGTCTATCAATAAATACATCCACATACTGGTTGAGGGACCAAGAGTATTATCAGCAGTCTAAAACAGTCTAAAAACCCTGTTGGGGAGGTTAGTATAGTATGAAAAAACACAAGACAAAGATTTATTTTTAATAACAAACTGCTAATTTAAGTACTTTGTGAAGAGGTAGGCCTGTAGTTGTCATTTGAAAACAGCCAGTGAGTCAGCTGTTCAGACATCTAGGGGACATTAATTCCACCACCTAGGAGCCAGAGCAGAGAAGTGCCTTAATACATGCTGAGAGATGGTGAGTCCAACCAAACAGTGCTAGAGGATCAGCAGGAACATGGTGCAGTGTGTGACGTGATAAGTGCTTTAAGGTATGGGGCTGCTCGTCCATTTTTGGCTTTGTAGTTGAGCATCAGTGTTTTAAGGGCGGCTACAGGAAAGCAGTGGAGAGAGCATAGCAATGGTGTGGTGGGGGAGAACTTGGAAAGTCGTGCAGCTGCATTCTGGCTCAATTGCAGAGATCGAATGGCAGACCTGCCAGGATCGAGTTGCAGTCTTCCAGTCTCGAAATGACAAAGGACTAAACAAGCACCTGAGTGGCCTCTGTGAATAGAAATGGATGAATCCTCCTGATGTTGTAAAGGAGAAACCAGCAAAAAGGTTCCCCAAGGTTTCCCTTTTCAACTGATTAAATGATTCAACACTATAAAAGTACAATAACTGAAATTTAATGAGAGTGTTTGTGTGATCCATTCAGTCTCTGAGAAACATATAACAAAATAAAAGCTGTGCATTAGAATTTAACAAAATTAAACTCACAAGGGGGGTTGGGGGATGTCTGAAGCATGGGACTTTTCTCAATCTACTGTTAGTTAGTAGTGCTCTCATAGCTCTCTGTAGCCCTAGATGTGTTTTTGAATCCTGGGTTCTCCACTACTGAATATGAACTTCCCAATCACCACAGTGATGTTTTAGCCCAGATTAAATCAGCGAAAGGCTGCCTGAATGAAGAAGAGAGTTTGCTGTGCATGTGCAGGTCTGTGTGTGTTCTTATCTGTAGTATTAGCACTGCTGTACGGTGCACATATTTGGTGAATTCGGCACACTGTTACATTTTGGTAACTTGTGGGCCACTGTCGTAACTTACCAGAAAGTGAAAGTGCTCCCATACTTCAAAACTTGAGTTCAAAACAAGAGTTTGAAAGATTTGGTGCTGACCAAAGCCATTGTTTTTCTCAAGCTAATACATTACTATGCTAGTTTGCTAGTGTGGTAACTTCTGATTGGAAGGTTGCGAGTTCAAATCCCAGCACTGCCAAGCTGCCACTGCCGGGCCCTTGAGCAAGGCCCTTAACCCTCATCTGCTTAGTTGTAGTAAAGAGATAATTGTAAGTCGCTCTGGATAAGGGCATATGCCAAATGCCATAAATGTAAATGTAGTGTATTAGCTCATGAAACACAGCATACTTAAGAAAGTGTGTTTTTTTTAATCCCTTGTAGCCTCTGCTACAGAGGAAGCCACTTTTTCAGTGAGGGAGTGTGGGCTTGATTAAGTTTAAATCTTTATTACACCTCATGTAATATAAGCTGCATTTTGTCATGAATAGTATACTTTATTATGCAGTCTGTTGAATGTATTTTTCAATATACTAACGTATCAAATTAATAGCCTCATATCAATCAATATGCCATATTGTTACACCCTTAATATTTCAAACAAGCAGGGACTGTTATTTTGTTCTGATGGCTTTCAGTCATTGTAATGACTCAGAAACACATTCTTGTGATTTATCGATTATAGCCAGTGGCTATAGTTATAGAGGCTGGTAACCTGAGCTTTGAGTCTTTCAGACAAGCTCTCGTTTGTGATTGACATTCACAGTGTCTTGTATTTTGCTGCTCTTCCTCATACTGACCCACGTAATGGCCTTTTGTTGTCTGAACTGAGTGTATGGCTATCAGAGAGACCTGACAGGTCTATGCTGGAATAAAGCTGTGATTATTTCAGATTACATTATTTGCAATGTGTGTGTGGTCCTTCTATTGTGTCTATTGATACTTATCTAACAAAGATACACAATATAGTAAATTCTTATAGTGAACTGATCAAATTAGTTAACAATTGCCTTGACTGACAGGATACATTTTACAATAATAAAAAAGTTTAAAATACATTTTAAAAAGTTAGTGATTAGAATGTACTCATATGCAGTCTAGTAGATGCTACTAATAGATATTCTGATGTTCTGCATTTTCAAATAGCTGCCTGTCACTAATCTACATGGAGCAGCTCAGCCTTAACACTCTGTACTCCCCTGAGTACTAACAATCTCATTAAGCAAGAACTATATAAACACCCACCACTTTGACTTCAGTGGGAAGTGCTCGTCTGTCGCTACTCTTGTCTTATCTAATGTGTTTGTGTTGTATATTTACTTATTCTTGATTGCTTGCTCTCATTCTCTTTATCTGTATTTGTGTGTCTGTTTTTATTAAGCCTTTTTGCATTAGTGGCCTACTTCCATGTCTAGCGTAGTTGTGTCAGTAATAAATGATATACAGAAACTTTCAGAAATGTCTTCAGTTCTTCTCAGAAATGTTTTCATTAAATAATCTCTCTCTATTTATGGTTACTTAAATATGGTCAAAATCTTACATAGTGATAGGATTGTATCTCGTATTCAGGTAAACTATGCACTAGATCTCTGCCAGTTTAAGTCAAACCTGTAATATTCCTTCTCTTGTATCTGTATGTTTTTATAATTACAGGTTCAGGGCTGAACGATGGAGAATGGCATGATGTTCGCTTTTTGGCCAAAGAGAACTTTGCCATGCTGACCATAGATGGAGATGAATCCTCAGCTGTGAGGAACAATGCAGTCATTCACATTACCACTGGAGGAATGTATCATTTTGGAGGTCAGCCTTGAAACTTGAAAACAATATCTTGACTTGAGCTAACAGCAGAATGGAAAATGAGTGTTTGCGTTGCTTTAGAAAAACTGAATTGAATGTGCTGGATGTATTTTGAGAAAAGGGTTTCAAATCTTTAATAGCTTCCTGTTGGGAACTGGAGTCAATGCACAAAGGCCTGCCTTTTTACTTCGATTTTACTTAAAGGCTTGTGAAATTTGCTCTGTAAAGGAGGAGAAATCTTTCTGAGCTCCCAAGTATGCACTGAGATAGTTTCATAAAGAAATCTTGTGCATCTGAAATTTAATCTTAATTTTAATGCACTTTTGTATCTTATTTAGTCTCAAATAAAACTCAGAGAGGTGATGGTCTGCTTAAGTAAACCAGAAAGTTTAAGTCACAGTGTCTGAGATGATAGCTTGTACATTTTTTTTGTTTTGTGGCCTTGCTTTAGCTATAATAGCTAAAAAATCTGGGTATCTGAATAAAAGCAAACAAATGATATATAAGCCAATGAATGGTCAGGGTTAACGTGAAGGGCGTGGTCTCAAATGGTCTCATATTATATGTAAATTTATGAATGGTTAGGGTGAGGGAGAGGGTTCATTTTTACAGTAATTACAACTAAATTTTTATTCATTCCTATTAAAATGCTGTTGCTCATTATAATTCCTGATAGCTTTATTTAGTTGAATTGGTGTACAGAGCACTTGGTTGCTAGCCATACTGACCATCATTGCACTCCATAGAAAGACACGATGTATCTAATATAATCAGTGTGATTAATACATCTGATTCCCTTTTATTTGGATGTTTTGCAATATTGGGGTCCAACTACAATCACGCACTATTATCCTATTGATGGATTCGTATGTGTGTCCACTGTGTCCACACACCTAGCCATCTGTCCAAATCGAACCACTGTCCAGTGTGTCAAGAAAGGAAGTGTGCAAAATGAAAATGGCAGTCCATCTTCATGGCAGTGTGTGGCACTGTGGGCAGATCTGCTGGTTAATGCTGAAGGATAGATTGTCTGATAGCTTTATCACTCACACTCATCTTCACAAAGCCTCCATGAGAATGGAGGTGCAGAATCTCTACCCCTGCAGTTCTCCCAAGACATTTACACACAACAACACAAAGAACAAGATCAAACTTGAAATGGTTCAACTATACACAGTCATTGTTTTAAGGATTGTACATCCTTAGCTCAGGGCTGATGCATCTGTGCTGTCTAATATGTTTACAACTAGTTTTTTTTCTTTCCTGAGAATAGATTTCTGACACTAGAAATGAAACTAAAGTCATTCCATTTGCCCTGCCGTGGAATTTAGATATCAGAAATGCCATGTAGTTAAATTAGAGATAAATTATATAAATGTAAGATTTCCTGTGCTGCAAGAAATGAACAGCAGTTTGACTGAATATCTGTACTAATTCATTTTGAATGCTGGTTATGGTACATCAGAATGAGAAACTCTTTATTCACCAGGTTATGTACTTAGAAATTTAAATTGCCAGATCAGTGGATGAATGTACCAAAAAAGTAATATGTTCAAGTTAGTTCAATTACATATATAAATATTCTCTGATTGCACATAAATATGGTGTCCAGCAGTAGCCCATATAGATCCTTGGCGCATCCTTTTTATGAAAAAAGCCATGTCTTATTGCAAAGGTTAAAGATCCTGGCCAATAGTTTGTCCTAGTGCTTTGCTAGTAAGGCTTAACAGCAGTCTAATTAAGCCTGTTGAGACTAAGAGACTAATTTGGAGACCCGGGCGAGAGCACAATGGATTTAATTGGGTATTAGCATCAAATCCAGGTCCCTGTCCGAAGAGCCTCAGTGACAGCAAGGTCAAAGGCACAAATCACCAGGTTGGCCTGGGGAAAGCTATTACTGCTATAGCTCATGTGCAACTTGTTCTTCTATCAGTGATCCATTGTATCCATTCCAACACCATTTTCATCAGCACAACATATTGGTTATTGCCTAACTCCTCTTTCTGGACTGATGGTCTGTTTGTTGGTGCTGGCTGGATAAGTGTTCAAATGGTGGAGCGGTCACTGCAAGGCCATTCGCACATGCTGGAATCAGTTTTATTGGACTTTTGAATCACTCAGCCTGGATTATGCCTCTCATATTGTCCAGTTTCACTGAGTATTCATCCCTATTGACATTTCATGGGTCGGGTGATGTACCATAGATTAAAAATAGCATATTTATTATAGTGCTGCTGTAGTGGAGTATCATAGTTTTCCATTTGGTTTGGATGTCATCTTTATCAATATGGAGTTAACTATCCAAACATAACATAAACAGGTGTTTGTAAAAGATAAAGCCCCATCTGTAGCTTTTGTATATCTGACTTTAACTTTCATCACTGTCAGTTTGACTTGGGGCAGATTGTGTTTATTCATAAATGTCTGCCATTTCTATCCTGGATTTAGGTTTTGGCACTGTAAGTTATATGCTTTTTATGCCTTTATAGTTGATTGCTAGTTTCACAAGGTCGTGTAAGACAATGGAAGGACAGAGAAGTTTTAAATCTCTAGCCCACCATTTAAATCTCTTGCAAACCAAGGACACAGTCAATAGTGAAAGTTAAATACATTATTCATTTTAACTACCTTGTAATTGTTTTATTTTGCATACTCTTTCTCTTTCAGAAGATGTGACATCCCACATTCGGTAGGCATGACACTTTATCACTTGCGTAAAACCTTTTAGTCATTGACATTCTGTGCTCGAAAACAGCAGAAAAGGATTTTTAAGTAGAACCACTTATTGATATAACCAAAGATCTACATAGAAATATGGTAAAAGGTTATAATTGTATAGGCCAGCTGGATTCCAGCTGTCATAGGTTCCATAAAGTGTGAGTAGACCTCAATAATTTAATAATTCTACCTAGAACTGTGATCCTTCCAAAGAACCATATTTTTTCAATGATTGCAATGTTGTTATTACTAAGAGCTCCAACAGAGAACCATTAAAATCTTCTGCATACTGTAATATTTCAGACAGCATTCCTAAGTTGCATTTATATCAACTACATCATGTTCACTCTGTATAGATGTTCAAAGGCACACCAAAAACCTTTAAGTAGGTGATGACATTTATCTTTCACATTATGGCTGCTTTGATAGGGAAAAATAAAGAGGATCTTCTTCTCAGTTGTCACAAATTGGAAATACATTTTCTTTATTCATTAGAAATCAATAGTTATAATTCTGGATTATGTATTGGTGAAGGACACCAAAACTCTACATTATTATTGGACTAAACTTGTGAAGTTTAATTTAACAGGCTTTCATTAATCCGTAACATGCTCTCAAACCTCTTTTTGGACCACAAATCCACAGTGCGACCCTACCTTTCTTGTATCCAATAACTAGTTAGGACATTTTATAATACAGGATTAATCAGTGTATAAGGCTTTGCTTTATTTACCAAAATTGTTAAGATCCCAGTACAGATTTACACTGGGTGTGTGTTCAGTGTAGAACCTCAGTTTTCCAGCAACAAAACCTGAGGATAATATTTCTAAAACAAATATCAAGTATATAATAAATATGTAGCATAACATATACCAAATATATAAGAAATATTAAATACAACAAATATTTGAGGCAAAGGTTCAGTGTTCCTCTGCTGAGTGTAGCTTACAGCTACAATACTCATCCAATAGAATGAGGAAAGAAAATGGTCAATACTACAAGAAATTTCCAAGATAGAAGGAGAAAAAAACATGGTGAACATCTGCATTGGCTGTATTGATAAGGGTAGCAGTTTCATAATGTTGCATTCCCAAGAGAATGCCCTGAATCAATCTGCTGGTCATGAATTATACATAGAGGACACGGGTACTCATTAATCTAACCACAGTTATTCTCCAGTTCCCTATAAATCACCCATGGCCCTCAGAATCACACCAAAACACAAACACACACTTGTCATTGCTGTCCTCCTGCTCAATAATATAATTAGATATGTGAAAGTGTTTGAAAAGTCAGCCAGTAATAGCACTGTTATCCTGACAAAGCTAACAGGGGCTTGTCTCCTCCTTCCTGTCTTTATTGACCACCTGTATCCACTTGGCTTTGTTTCAAAAAGACACCCATTGTAGAAGCCATTCAGATACTGTACTGCTCTCCTTCCTTATCAGATGCTACTTTATTTCTCCTATTTCTTGCTTTCCTCCTTTGGAGAACTGTTTCCTATCATGTTGCTACAACTGGGGCATTCTTTCTTTTGTTGTATACTCCTCTATCTCTCCACTGTTTAGGCAGCCAGACACTCAGAAAAACATGTCAGACAGACAACAGATGGTCTAGATAACTTTTAGAACATCATGTTTTCCTCCCTCTGGTGTTTCTCATGAAAGTGTAGAGGTGAGGAAGGAGTATTTTAATTATGTCTACACCAACCCCTTGCTGGGAATAGAAATAATGATGAAGCAGAAAATATTAAGAGAGAAAATGCTGTCAGCAGCAATATCTAGGGCTAATAGGATAATATGCAAATGAGAAGAAGGTAAAAATTTAAATAAACATCTAGCCCAACATATTGTTAATATACAGTACTGGAATCAATAGTCATGAATAGTCCTAGTCATGATAATTATGTTAATGTGCTGTCTTTTCAAATTTGGCTCAATTTAGCAATCTGGAATCCACTACAATCTTTTGGGTGCCAGCATTTAAAATATCACTCTGATGTCATGGTATTATACAGCAGGTTATAAAAATAAGGCAGAAACATAACCAAAAGGACAAAAAGGTGGCATGTTGGTGCAGTGGTTAGCGTTGCGGTGTCACAGCTCCAGGTTCTCGGGTTTGATCCTGTGCTTGGGTTACTGTCTTTATGGAGTTTCACATGTTCCTCCCATGTCCTCTGTCCTCCAGGTTCTCCAATTTCCTTACACCTATCAAAAGCAAGGCTAAACTACCCTGACCAGTATAAAGCAGTTACTGAACAAATGAATGATAGAATGAAAAAATTCTCATTTCAATGATTTCCAGTAAACCTGAAGTATTTTCACACTGTCATATTGTGCATTCAGTTTTACACTTTTCTGAATTTTTTCAGGACTTTTCAGGACATTTCCTAGAGGAACCCTATAGTATGGTGTCAAGTATTAAAGCTAAAAATTATTATACTTGAGTTTGAGGTATTTGAGTTTTAGCCAAATTCCAAGGGAAGCCAGATGAAAAAGTGGAGATAAATGATCGTACTTCAGAACAAGAGTTATCCACCACCTATGCTTTTTATTTTGAGAACAAATGTATCATGCTTTACAGCTATATCCAGCCTTCACAAAGTGGCAGGATTATTTAAAGAGTAGAATGACTGACAACAGGCAAGTTCCTATTGGAGCTTAACTGGAGAGTCTGAGGAACAGGGGAGCTAATTCTAGTTCATCGTGCAAAAAATCAAGTGCTATTTTAATAATCTGCCAAATAGTGAGGGAGGAAGCCATATTGTTAACTAAAGACATTTTGCATTGATTAATGTAATAATTACAACCAGGACAATTCATGCAGCAAAATATTGTCAATATAGACTGCTGCTTGACATTTTTTTTTTTAATGCTTGCCATCTTCTTTCCATATCAAGTCAAAATGACTAAAATGCACATCTCTCAGAGTTTGTGAATTGAGTAGATTGTTACCTTTTTGAAAACAGATGACGTTTTTAATTACATTGAAAAGTAAATTGTAATGGTTCTGATTCTTGCCTGTTGCTGTTCTGTGTACAGGTTATTTCCTGAGGACACTGGTGTCTCCCTCACAGCGCTCGTTTCAGGGCTGCATGCAGCTCATCCAGGTGGATGATCAGCTGGTCGACATATCAGCAGTGGAGCGGGGCATGATAGGAGCTTTTGAGAATGTCAGTCTGGATATGTGTGCCATTATAGACAGGTAATAATCTTGAACACATGACTACCCTCCGCACTATACCTTCCATGCTGTACTCTTAGAAAATAAAGGCTCCATCTAGCATCCTAAAAGGATGGTTTGTCACTCTGGGGAAACTCTTAAAGGCTGTATGTAAAACCCTACGACAAAGGGTTTCCACTTTGAGAAAGCCTGTTTAGAAAGCTAAAGCCGGCATCTAAAGAACCCTATTTACTAATAGGAAAGGGCTATATAACCGAAAAAAAAGGTTCAGAATCAGAATTACTTAAATACTGGAACAAAGCCAAATTTCAACCAGCAAAAGAGACAGAATCAGAGACAAAAAAAAAGAAAAGAAACCAGGAAGTAGAGCACATGAAATCAAATCCAATACCTCACAAGTTGTTTAAGTATAGTGATTTACTTATAGAAGTTTAGCTTCCAGGTGCTATCTGAAACAAATAACATGGGGCTCAAAATGAGGTTGATAGTTGGTTGTAAACAGGGATTAGAAACAATTTATTTTTTATTTTGGTTTGTTCTGAACAAAATCAATATTGTTACATTCCTGCTCCTTTGCCCCCTCTTTAGTTGAAAACTGGTTAGAATAAAATAAAGAAATGGTTAATAAAGTTCTTTACTTATGATAACATTTTGCTTATAGAAACCCTAGGGTATAAGTAAAACCAACACTGCATTTAACCAGAAAGATGTATTTATTTTTAACATGTTCAGAGCATCCTTCTACTTTGCGGTGAGATTTGTTGCTTGTAGAATCATAGGAAAAATACATTCTACATGGACTTTCCTGCTATTGCCTCATTCGAAAACCTGGCTAGAGTGACTGTCTAATGTCAAATCTTCCTGTACCCAGGCATGCAGGATATAATGCATTCTGGACGGGAACTTAGGCCTATTGGGAAAATGTTTAGGTTTAGGCTATACTTTCTTGAAATCATACTGGAATAGAAAAGTAAGGTTATTAACCAGTTAAGCACTTCTGAAAATAACATTTTCAACATGGAATCATTTAGAATTTTTTTTTTCATGTTTTTTTTTTTCGATTATGGACCTCATTTATAAATTTTTTAGTAAAGTTGTTTATAAGTGTTTGTTTATTGACTCACTTCTATGTCAATAAAAATATTTAATATTATCTATAATAATAAGCGAGGGCTAAATCTTCCCTCAGCTGAAGCTTTTGTTTATGAATTATGGCTATGCACAGACAGACTGGCCAATCCATTTATATTTTAATAATTATAATATAAATAGCATTATAATATAAATGGCATTATATTAATGCCAATAATATAAAACATCTTGTTTTCACAAATTTTTCTTAATGGTACTCTTCGTCCCCAACCTAGTGAACTAGCATGCAGATAAAAAAAATGCTCATTTCTATGATTTCCAGTAAACCTGAAGTATTTTCACACTGTCATATTGTACATTCAGTTTTAGACTTTTCTGGTTTTTTTCAGAACTTTTCAAGACATTTTCTGGAGGAACCCTATAGTATGGTGTCAAGTATTAAAGCTAAAAATTATTATACTTGAGTTTGAGGTATTAGTGTTATTTGAGTTTTAGCCAAATTCCAAGGTAAGCCAGATGAAAAAGTGGGGATAAATGATCGTACCTCAAAACAAGAGTTATCGACCACCTATGCTTTTTATTTTGAGAACAAATGTATCATGCTTTACAGCTATATCCAGCCTTCACAAAGTGGCAGGGTTATTTAAAGAGTAGTATGACTGAAAACAGGCAAGTTCCTATTGGAGCTTAACTGGAGAATCTGAGGAAAAGGGAAGCTAATTCTAGTTCATTGTGCAAAAAATCAAGCTGCCAAATAGTGAGGGAGGAAGCCATATTGTTGACTAAAGACATTTTGCATTGATTAATGTAATAATTACAACCAGGACAATTCATGCAGCAGTATATTGGCAATGTAGACTGCTGCTTGATGTTTTTTTTTTTTAATGCTTGCCATCTTCTTTCCATATCAAGTCAAAATGACTAAAATGCACATCTCTCAGAGTTTGTGAATTGAGTAGATTGTTACCTTTTTGAAAACAGAAGAGGTTTTTAATTACCATGAAAAATAAATTGTAATGGTTCTGATTCTTGTCTGTTGCTATTCTGTGTACAGGTTGAGGCATTTCTTTAGTAATAATTGAATGATTAATTTTTTTGTCTTTATGTATTGTTTTGTGTTAGCTTGCTTTCTTTTTTTTTAAAAATATTTTTTAATTAATGCCAATAATATAAAACATCTTGTTTTCACAAAATTTTCTTAATGGTTCGCTTAGTCCCCAACCTAGTGAACTAGCATGAGGCTGTGTTTATAATCAAGACTCCAAAGCATTTGTATAAGTTGCTCTGGATAAGTGCATCTGCTAAAGGCTGTAAACATAATAAAAATAAACAATTAAACTTGATGGTATATTCCATAAAAGTGCAGTAATCCATGCAAATTATATGTTTTGAAGTCAATCAAGTCAAGGTTACATTAGTTAGTCTTCTTATGTGTAAATTTACACACACTCAGGAGCAGGAGTGGAATAGAAAACTTTTTTCCAAATTTACGGGATTTTCAGGAATACCAAATTTCATGTGTAAATGCTCATACAAACAATTTACGAATAAATCTGTTCGTGTCCAGTTTGATAAATGAGGTCCATTGTTTCTAATTCCTGGCTGCAAGTGTGCGGAGTGATACAAACCAGTTCTGTTTTAAAAAATTAAACTGCTCATTTTGACCCAAACAGAACATGAACAATCAGAATGTAGGGACTTTGCCGGAATCCCTGCTCAGAACCACATCAACAAGGTTTATTCAATCTAGGGAAAATGTCATTACACTTAGTGATTGATTGTTAATGCATTCAACAACAGTTCCTTCACTGAGCCTTAGTGTGCATTTATGTGCTACAGCCCTTTCATGGCCACACAACAATACTGAGGTAGCACACCATCTATTGCTCTGATAATCACATGTAACTGATAAGACAAATCTACACGTGGAACAAGCATGACTTGCAACAAGAAAAACGTGAGTAGTAAATCTATTAGAGACAATCAGGGCACAGCACTTTGCATCTACCCAGATAATACACATACTGTATGTCTGGCCAATGTCGACACAATGTGCACAAATTTTGTGTGCACAAAATTTTAAATTTTAAAACCCTTACATCTTGTGTGTTAATTGGGAAAACAGCACAATGTCATTTTGGACCTTTCAAGTTATTAATTATAGTCAGTGATGTATACTCTGCTAAACAAGGCCCCAGAAAGGTTGGTTATGTCAAGATTAATTATAGGAGGAATGGTGCTAGAAGATTAAATAAATTATCACCAAGAGGGGGTTTTGTCTTACAACACCGAGGGGTTTAAATCACACATTATAATTAAGGATAGTTCAAAGAGGCAGATCAGCATAAAAAGAGTCCCGTCTCCGTACCTGTCCTGTCATTGGTTTGTTGCCCGATTGTGTTCACCTGTTCTGTGTTATGTTTTTTGCATTATTAAGTCTAAGGCTTTTGCTTTCTTGTTTCTCTGTTCATTCTGGTTTTCAACTATTGCCTGTGTTTCAACACTGATTATGGATTATCCTTGTTTGATGTTGCCTGCTTGTGTTTTGACACCAACCCCCACCGCCCCCCCAACCCACCCCGCCCCACCCCGCCCCACCCCACCCCGCCCCCAATTGTGGACTCTTGGATTCTTGGATTTGCCCAAATATAGCACTGAATTTATGCACTTGTGTCCTGCCTCACCACATGTAAGCAATGCTTGTTTCTGTATTCAAGACTTATATAACAAAATCATTATGAAGTTGAAGTTGAGTGGCTCTGTTGATTTGATATCATATGCTGTGCTTGGAATTCCAAGCTGAGGGGACATTTTCTTTGGTTTTTCCTAGTCCCTAGGTCAGAAATTATGAGTTGTAAGCCTCCGTCAAACACAACATTAGCACACAGATTCCTATGACAATTTGCATATTGCTCATAGTAGGTTCTGAGTAAATCTCTTTTAAATGAAGAAATGTGGAATTGGGGCTGGGGAAACCAATTTGACTCAAACAGCAAACTGTGTTAATTGAATCAGTAATCCAAAAGGAGTTAACCATTTTAAAAAAATGCATTTTTGAATACTACTGAATCACCATCACTCTGATACGTTCCTCTGAACCACAGGTATGATTCAGAGTGTGATTTTTCCCTGATTAAATCAGGCATGATTTTTACTAACATGGGGAGAACAGTCCTTAAAAACAAATAAGAATGAACACAGCCTCAGACAAATCTGTCTTCACAGTGTGTAACTTTGTCTTTATTATATTGCGTCAGTGGCAAGGCCGCCCATGTGTGCTCTCAGTGACAGAAACGTTGTGGGTGTTGGATGAGTTCATGGTGTAAAGCTCCAGCAGCAGATGGTTGGGGCGCTAACCCAATTAATCCTAACGTTCTTGACAGATAATGTCCCAGCAGAAAATATACCACCCTCCAAGAGAAGGTGGCAGAACAAAAAAAGTCCCTGCAAACTTCCATATTCATAACTCTGCCCACAAAACATGAGACCAACAAGCATTTTTTTCATGCTGGGTTCAGCTGTGCTAATGAATTTGCCACACAACTGACAAGAGCAGCCTCAGAAATCTTTTTTTATGAAAACTGAGGCATGAGTTGTCATATTTCACCTCTTAACCCTTGGCTAATTTAAAGCACCTTTTCAGATGACTAATTACATCAAGAAGAAAATACAGTGAAGCCTTTAATTATTTTATCATTGGTTCTTTAATTACAACTTCTATCTAGGGACAAAGATATAGGATCTCTGTAGTGTAAATATGCTTAATCTTTTCCAAACATTGTCAGTATGATCATTACGCATCCTTGATTGTGTGTATGATGTCTTAGGAAATGCCTTTCACATTGATTCTCAAAGTTTGGGAGGAGAATGACACCAAAAAATGGTAGAGAGAGTAGAGCACACTGACGTCAGTGCAAAACCTGGCTGATTTTCCTGTAACACTGTGCTACTTTTAACTTGCAGGTTTACCACAGGGGGTTGGACATTTTTCATACTGTAATTATATCAATGTTTTGCAAGCCAAATAAGTAAGCTAGAGATTTTTCCTAATTGGTAATTGTATAGTGTCATGAAGCAGACAGACGCATGTTTTTTTAAATTATTTTATTAAAACCAATGTTGCAGCATTTCATTACCTTGATTTAGTATCTCATGACCACATTAAATCGTGTGCTCTATATAAAAACATAAACATTTTTAGTGGCCTGTCCAGTCCCTTAGTGAAACATTTAAAGGTGGATACAGCTTTTTCACTCCTGCCTAGGTTTTGTGTCCCATGTCATGATGCATACAGATGGACACAAGTCTAGGGTTTCTTGTTTTATAAAAACCATTATACAGCAGTTAGCTCCGGTCCACTAATTTGATTGGACAAGTGGCATGTGTGCTGACAAGTGTGCTGATAGTTTGTAAAATAGCACTGATACATTACACTGTTTGTATCCCTCCACTTGTCTGTGTTTGCTACATTTCCAGTTCTAGCAATAGTTTTTTACATTGAAATGACGCTTACTACAGGCTGTCATTCAGTGTGTTGGCATGGCAACGTGCAACACCCTATCCAGCTATGGCCTCTTTGAGAACTATTTTCATTGACAGAGCAAAATTGAACAAAGAATTTGGCCATATTGGGTCTAAAATGTCCGTTACTGAATATTAATTGATTGTTTATAGAACAGTTGTATTACAGCAATATCACACTCCCAATCATGCTGTTGTACTGAATATCAGCACAGCTGGGATTACCTGCAGCCAAATCACAGATGTGCTGAGTGCAAAAGCACACTTGTTAGTGTGATATTGCTTAAATGTAGTAGAAAACCAGAGGGCTAGGCAATACTCAGAAACATGAGGTAGTCTCAAGGTCAGATAACATGAAACAGAGTAAAATCGGTAATGTGAAGCAGGCAATGTCCAAACACAAGATAGATCCCTAAATATTTGGGCATTGGCAAATTTGTTGTTATTTAGCTATCTTCCATAGTATATTGGAGTTGAAATTAAATGATGAATATGAGCTCAAAGTGTTAAAAGACTTTTAGCTTTAACTTGAGGGTATGTACATCCAAATCAGATGGACAGTGTAGGAATTCCAACACTTTGTATATGTGCCCCCCCCCCCCCCCCCCCCCCCCCCC
>CM040475.1:13093197-13109111 GCA_022758105.1 Pangasianodon gigas
GGAGGAGAGCCGAACTGAATTCGGTAGCCTCTCTCTACAGTACGCAGGACCCATTGAGACACATTCGGCAGAAGTTTCCACGCTGCCAAATAGCTCACTAAGGGGATCAGCCTCTCGAGACTGACCTCTGGTACGGTGAGAGCGGCTAGCTTGGTGCCCTGGAGCGGCGAACCGACAGGGAACGACCGAACTAGCTGCTTCAAAGGCCTCCAAAGAGGCCGCGAGCCTCCCAGACCCGCTACGTTCCCGGGCAAGAACTGGGAGAAACGCTCGCCGGAGACCGCTGCGCCCTGAAGCACCATAGGTGGCAGGGTTGGCAGATCGACCTCGCGAGGGCACTGAGGCGAGACGGGCACCGTATAATGAGGTGTACACCGTCCCGCCCCAGAGGGGCCCGCCCTCGGAAGCCCTGGGCCCAAGGCGTAAGGGCTTCTTAGCTGCGGCCCTCCTTGACAAAAGAACGGTCCTCAGAGCCGTCTTCGTGTCAGAGGGACCGGGCCCAGACCGCCGCCGAGACTCCCGGTCCCGCCGCGGGGGAGCACGGGAGGCGACGCTCTGTTTCTGTGCCTGCCAGTGAGAGGAGGCAGTACACGGAGGGGGCTGCCCCCGCCCAGCAGCCCCACGAGCCAGAGAGCGGCGAGGGAGAAACCGCTGGAATGCCGCCGCCTGCGTACGAGCCTGCTGGTACCTGTCGACGACGGAGCTAACAGCGTCGCCGAACAGACCAGAGGGCGCCAACGGGGCGTCCATAAGAACGACCCTGTCCTTCTCTTTCATGTCGGACAGGGTCAGCCAGAGGTGTCTCTCTGCCGCCACCAGGACTGCCATAGACCGGCCGATAGCACGGGCGGTCTCCTTGGTGGCACGGAGAGAAAGATCAGCGGCCCGCCTGAGCTCTGTCACGTGCTCAGACGGCATCTCCCCGTGCTCATCCAGCTCTTTGAGCAGGTTGGCCTGGTACGCCTGTAACACCGCCATGGTGTGCAGACACGCACCAGCCTGACCCGCTGCCGTGTACGCCTTGCCCACCAGCACTGAGGTGGTCCGCAGCGGCTTGGTGGGCAGCGCCGGAGCCTTCAGGGACGATGCCGCACCAGGGGACAGATAGCTAGCTAGCGTCTGTTCAACCCTGGGCATCGCCCTGTAGCCAGTGTGGTCCATCCCCGCCACGTTAGCATAGTAAGAGGAGGCGGGACTGAATAAACGGGCCGAAAAAGGCCTCCTCCATGACCTCGACACCTCGGTGTGGAGGTCGGGGAAAAAAGGCAGGCTCTGGCGTGGAGGTGGCGGTTTACTGCGCAGGAAGCGCTCATCTAGCTTAGACCCCTGCGGTTCAACCCGCGTTTCAGTGGGCCAGTCAATGCTAAGTTTAGCAACGGCCCGCGAAACCACCTCCAGCAGCTCCTCATATTGAGGAGACTGCGGCAGATCAGAGTTGGCGCCCTCCACGTCAACCTCCTCAGAGGAAGACAGGCGGAGCGCCGGGCCCGCTCCCCGGGGGGAAGAATCCGCAGAGCGGGCTTCCGAACCCAGAGAGCAGACAGTGGATCTCGAGGGTGAGGAAGGAGAAAGGGACTCGCCCGTCTCCATTCCCTCCGCCAGATCCATCTGCGAGCCCCACGAGCGCAACCGCCGCTCTGCCTCGGCAGAAGCGGGGCCGGCACCGCGAGGCACGCGAGTGAAGGCTCCCTCCTCAAAGAGAGCCTTCCGGGAGCGAAGCGTGCGCAGTGGCAAACGCTCGCAATGCGAGCAGCCGGCTCCCTCGAGAGCCGACTCTGAGTGCTCCGCTCCCAAGCAGACAACGCACAGACTGTGTGTATCCCCGTCCGTAATATAACGCGGGCAGGGAGGAACACACAGCCTAAAACGCTGTCCGCTCTCGCCCTTATGTTTAGATTTGTCCTTGGCCTTAGGCATGCCTCAGACAACACAAAATAGACAAACAATGGACAAACAATATGACATAGAGCGCTTGCTGAATGACAGAAAGCTAGCGCGGCGCTTTCGGGTCGCTATGTCACCCCGCCCGTGACGTCTCGCCCATCCATTGGACTGATTACACACGTGATTCAGAGCGCGGTCACGCTGAAGGCGTGTTTTGTTTTTTGTTTGCTATTATGCTTTTAATTTTGCTGTTGTTTTGGTTTGCTGTTTTGTTTTTTGTTTGCTGTTATGTTTTTAATTTTGCTGTTGTTTTGGTTTGCTGTTTTGTTTTTTGTTTGCTGTTATGCTTTTAATTTCGCTGTTGTTTTGGTTTGCTGTTTGGGTTTGTGTTTGCTGTTATGTTTTTATTTTGGCTGTTGTTTTGGTTTGCTCTTTGGTTTTAGTTTTGCAGTTGTGTTTTCTGATTTTCTGTTGCATGTTTGGTTCTTTAATGTGTGTTGCACTTCCTGACCACAATATGAAACACTACTGCTTATTCAGGTTTTAAACAGACTGGTCAATCTTATTTTCTCTTCCCTTTAGCAATCTATGAGCAGTCATGTGAGGCTTATAAGCACCTGGGGAAAACTTCTGATGTCTACTGGATCGATCCTGATGGCAGTGGCCCTCTTGGGCCATTCAGAGTCATCTGCAACATGACAGGTAATTTATATAGTAGCATCCCAATGATTCCACTATTAAGAACCAATTTTATTTCCTCAGTTATAAAACACCAAGGCCATTTTTTCAAATTAAATTTATAAATGTATAAAGATTACTGCAGCGCATCTTAACTGAGTGAGTATCTGTTTTTATTCATCAGGAGATGACAGCAATTAATAGGAGCATACATGTTTTATAGTTTTGGGGAAATACTTGGTGTCAAAACATTTTTTAATGAAGCAAATGATATGTGAACAGGATATTCTGACAGACATGAAAGTTAATTTTTGGTAATGTTTTATTTGTGAGAGCCTTTAAACACATTTATAAGCGTTGCATGCATTTTTTTTAAGTAATGCTGGAGAAATTATGGAAGACTTGTGTCAAAATCTGTGAGGTAATACTATATGACTTTTCTTTGCATGAATGAGAGAAGAGAAAACTCTCTGTCATTAAGTGTAGACTGAAAAAAAGATGGTTACCCTTTGAGGTGTTCTCTTTTCTCTTTCTTTCATGAGAAAAGCAACATACATCATAGAAACATATATGTTCTCTCACTGGTTTTATCACGAGCCTTACATATAAATCCTTCATACATTATATTCGTACATATGTGTATGAGGGCCTAATGTACTGTATTTTCCAAAAATCTAAATGAATGGATTTGTCTCAGTGTCAGTTCATTCTTGAATAAATCACTAAATAAATATTATAACATAGTTTATATTAAATTTATGTTTCATAATTGATAATAGTAGTAGACTGTTGTACCTTGCGCTATATACATTCATTAGTTTGACTGCATTGCATATCCCTGTTCTTTTGATATTCATTTAATTCACTTCTTTAAATAAACAGATTTTTATTAAGCATTAAATGAAAATCTTGAATGACATAGAGACCTGCAGGCAGTCGCATTACATCATTCACATTCTTTACCCTGGTTGGCAGGCTACAGAGAACAACAAACTTACCTATTCATAAGCCAAACAATGGTGAGATTTGAAAGAAAAACACAGTCCCTTAACAGGCCAGGCATTTGCCTATTATTCTCCAAGTCAACTTGGAACTGTACCAGAGCAGAGATCTTGGATTCTGTTTTTAAATGTCCTGGAGATCTAAACAAACATCATCCATTAAATTAAGTAATGCAGCCATGTGGAATGTGTGAGATACCAGGACATGAAATGCTGTCAGTTTATGGAGCACATGGCATCTTCAAACAACATAACAAATCCCTGCAGTGAGCATCAGAGATACCGATTAAATCAAACCGACTTGCAAATTCAAACAGATACAAAGCTCAGGGAACTGATTCCAGAAAGAGACCAATAAAGTATGCAGGGGGATTTTTAGGTCAAAAATTAACAAAACCTATAATATATTTATGGATTGTAAATTGACCCTTATTCCCTTGTGACACCCTGCTGTCCTAGTATAAGGATATCACTTTTCTTTCTCATACTTCCTGTTTGAAGTCTTAAATTCATTTTCATAATTTCCAGGCGCTAGTAAATACAAATAGACAAGGGAAATTACAATGCATGTCACCATAGTTTGGGGCTGAAGAGCAAATTCACAAAACCTTGGTATATTTTTAAGTAAAAAGTGTTAATTGAAATAATATACATTTATTTTTAGTCTTTAAATATAAAATACAAGGAGTTCAAGTGCTACAATCACAATCAATACACAGAGTTAACTGGTAATCCAAAAATACAATAGGCAATATCATGTAAATTACTTTAACAGCTTATGAATGTTTTATTTATTTTTTAATTAAAATAAATAAAAATTACAATTTCAATTTCTAATAACAGAGGACAAGGTGTGGACGATGGTGGTGAACAGCCTGCCAGCTCAGACGACTGTGTCAGGTTCAAGCAGGGAGAGACGCACAGTGCTGCATCTAAACTACAGTGCCACCATAGAGCAGATCAGCGCCATTACAGATGCTGCAGAACACTGCGAGCAACACATTGCCTACACCTGCCGCTCATCACGTCTACTCAACACACCCGGTATGAAACTTGTGCATGTATGAGTGGGTGTTTCACTGTGAATGGTAAACAGGTAAATGGTATACTGTGTTTGGCTGTTGTGTGTGTGTGTGTGTGTGTGTGAAGCTCTGTGCAGTTGGGTGAAGAAGAGGTTTTAGCTTTCTTTACTTACATTGCATGTCTGTGTCTCATCACTGCATACATGTAAGAGTTTGTACAGGCCAGCTTGTATAAGGTTATGAATGGGGATATAGTGAGGGGTGGAGATAGGGTAAGAGCAGGGTAAGAGGCAACAGTGATGCTTTTAAATTTAGAACTTCATTACAGAAAAAACAAATCAGTAAACACAGTGCTAACACACGCAGTAAATGCATCGAGCAGAGACCTGTGAACAACGTGTACATGCCCGTGTTAATGAGCATGGCCTTTCTTAACCCCATAAACTTAATTTCTGACTAAAAACAGCTCCTGCCAAAAAATAAATAATTAAAATTTTAAAAAAAGAACTTTTTTATCCTGATGCACACCTCTACTTTGAACAGATGAGACATGTCTCTGTTTTGAACTTGAAGCAGGTACAATAAATGTGCACTTCTCTGTCCATTCATCTTTAAATTTTTTTTAATCATCTCAAATTTTTTTTCATCATTAACTTTAAAAAAAAACTTTTTTAAAAAAGTGTAAATTAAAAAAAAAGTGATCGGTAGAACCTTCTCTTTCTGACTTAACTGGCTCTCTCTATAGGTAGTCTCTGGTCTGATGAGCTTTTTGGAGCTAAATTATTTACATAAATGCACGTGCATTTTCTTCATGCATTTGATAAGCTGTAATAGAAGATGTGCTACAGAAGCCAAGCTGGTTCATGTTTAGAAAACTAGAGTCGCTGATCTACAGCCAGTTTTTTCATACAATGGCTGGAAAGTGCTTGGTTGAGTCTGATGAAATACTCGGCTGGGTCTGCATCACTGGCCTTCTGAAATTATTATTAAATTCCTGTTTATGATTTTAAAACCTCTACATGGCCTTGCTCATTCTTTCTAACAGTTTTATATGTACAAACACTCAGATCTAATAATGCATGCTGGTTCAGTCTGCAAGTCCAGCCTGTCCAGCTATTTAATCATTCAAAGCTGAGCAAATTGAATAATATTTTTTTGTAATCCTTCAGTCTCTGGGAATTCTATAGTTCCCTTTGACAATGGCTTGTTTTCCCATTGGTATAAACATGTGGTTGCACAAATACAAATTTGTCATCCATCCAAAAAAGAGGCAGATGTTTGTAGACCTGCACTATCAGAGCACAGACACAAGAAGATAATAATGTAATTCAGAATACAATACCATACAACACAATCAGTGCTGTAATAAAAAATAAATAAATAAATAAATAAATAAATAAATAAATAAATAAATAATCTGGAGTAGGTGCCAGGAATCGAAGGCATGTGCACAGCCCAAAACACGGTTGCCTCTGCCAGGAGGTTAAGAATTGGCCGTATTTTTTTTTTTACACCGATTTTAATTGTGCTATGATTATCTCAGTTGAGATTTGAGCCCTACTGAAAACCTGTGGTCTGAAGAGTAAAGTCTACATGTGTAAATGTAAGAATATAAAAGAAGCTTGGCAGGAGTTGTGTGGCTGAGTTTCTAAGATCCCTGTTCAGAAGTTTGTCTTTTAATCTATGCATTAAAAGATGATCTAATGTACTGATCATTTTGAAACCACTGTTATGCAGAGTGTTTTGCAGCTACTTAAGGAAACATTCTGTCAAATAACACTCCCATAAATGTAAGCTCAAAATTATGGTTGCGTTGTGGAGCAGAACGTTTGTGCTGTATATAATTTGTCTCAGAAATGGAGGTTTTTAATCATTTAAAGTCCCTTGTTGATAAAGTATTTGCTTACTGTTTGTAGTAATAAGCCTTATCTGTATGGAGTGGCCATATTTTCTGTTCTGTTTTCTGTTCTGTACCTTCAGTCTGTGAGTTGTGGTTATTATTGGCCAGTTAATCCGTTGTGAGATGTGTTATTTATAGAGCATATTGTATTTATATTCTGTGACACACTCTCTGAAGACTGTCTGCTATAAAGAGTTGAATTAGACCTCAGTAATATACTGCCTAATAAACTTGGCTAATACAAGGAGAAAAAAAAAAGCTCCAAAAATATGCTTTCTAAAATGGCTTCCAGGTTTTATTACATTACAGCGTAGGCCTCAATTCTGCTGCCAAATGAAGCGTTAACTCAAATTACATCCGAAGTGCATTGAGTCCAGCAATCGGGATGTTAAACTGCCGTTCCCTTAATTTTATGATTCCTCAGTGTCTTAGAGGGGTGAGAGACCAGGGTCATATTAAACCCAGTCTGCAGCTGCTTCGTCATCCAGGGTGTTTAAAAAAAAAAAAAAAACTCACACTTTCTTTCACCTCTCCAGTTCAACAGAGGAATTCCATCAGCAGCATGCTTTACTTACATATTCAGCAGTTTAATTGTTGATTTAAATGTATTATAATTAATTATTGTTTAATCAAGTAATGGATAAATTTAGATAAAATTGACACCATTGTGTATTTTAATGTGGTCAGTCCCAGCTGGTGTCTTGAGGGACGTGACTCTCTTAAACTTTAATGTGTAATGTTTTGAAATGAATGTATTTAAAAAATAGAAGATACTTAAATAGATTAGATTTTGTTTAGGAAAAGGAGATATGAGTGGGTTAGACAGATTATTGGTGTCACCAGTGGCCATGTTGCGGTTGAAACAGTGGTCTTTCACTGGTTAGTGCTATGCTAGATATCATTTAAATATCATCAATTAACTTTTTTTCTTTGTGAAGAAAGTCCACAGAACTCTTTAGGCTGCATAATTTTTGTGTGAAAGACAACTTGCCTTTTCTGAGATGTGTGCATTTCACCACAGTTTATCCATACATGTAACTTTATTGGTTTGATTTGGAGAAGTCCCAATGTATCAACTGCAATATGGTGTGCAGATGTCCTGAATGGACTTAAAATATCAAAATAGCAATGGGATCTGCATAGTGATGCAGCAGGAATTGTTGCCACCCCACAGCTCCAGGGTCCCTGGTTCAACCCCGAGCTCTGGTTTCTGTCTGTGTGGTGTTTCATATGTTCTACCTCATAGGTTTCCTCCAGGTTCTCCATTTCTCCTACTGTCCAAAAATATGCCCCTAGGTATGTATGACTGTATGAATGCATGTGCTCTTGATGCCTTGTGATAGACTGGTGTCCCATCTGGGGTAAATTCTCCCACCTTGCACCCAGTGTTCCCCAGGATAGACTACCCTGACGAGGATGTAAAAGAGTGTGTGAATATGTGTGCATGGTACTATGTGAAGGACTGGAGTTCCATCCCAGGCATGTTCTTGCCTTATGACGCATGATCCCAGGATAGGCTCTGAATCGAACAGGTCCCTGAAAAGTAGTCCCTGAAGATGAATGATGAGTAATAGTAATGTCACCTAATTCCATCAATACAAAGCAGATGGACACAGTTTATTAGTAACAGTAGATTTTGGCATCCCCTTCAAACTGAGCTTTGGATGTCACACATCTGAATATGTGTGAGGAGTTGTCTGTAAATTCTTGCCAAACACAGAAACACAGTCTTCACTGAATACTGAAAAATTTGTGTGGAAACTGTTTGTTTTAAAAAAGAGATACTGACAAATAGAAAAGCATTAAATTATTGGCTTTTCATAGAAGAGCATTAATTTATAACAGAACCCTTTATAACAGAAACTTTGTAATGGTTTGTTGTGTTTTACAAGAATACATCCCTTCTCTAAAATAAGGATACAGATTATTGTTTTTAAACTAATTCTGTGTTTACATGTTGGAATTTAGGGGAATAAAATGCAAGAATGCATGAATGTACATTTTATCCTTTACGAAGTCTATATGACTTCTACTACATGACAATTTAAAGTTGTTGTTCCTCTTTCGGCTGCTCCCATTAGGGGTCACCACAGCGGATTATTGGTCCACGTATTTGATTTGCCACAGTTTTTACGCCGGATGCATTTCCTCACGCAAGCCTCCCCAAATTTTATCCGGGCTTGGGACCGGCACTGAGAGCGCACTGTAGCACGGATCCCTGGCCGGGAATCGAACCCGGCCTGCAATGTTGAGAGCGCTGTGGCCTAACTACTAGTCCTCCATGACAATTTAAAGTATTTTAATAAATTAAGCTAAAAAAGATGAGACAAAAACAGCATTATTTTAATAGTGTCTCAATGAACTATGATAATGAAGTCCCAGTAAACAGTATATTTTGTGTCTTTATTCCTCATTGCTGCTGAAAGGTTAACTGATTAAGTTTAAAGTTTGAACACATGATTTTATTTGCAGCCTGTAAAATTGATTGTTGATGGTTGTCTTGTTCTATCATCTCTGAGGTTAACCTTACAGCACTTCAGTATGGGTGAGAGTCTGTGCGTACAGGAAAAGTGAGGATGAATCATTCTGCATAAATGTGCCATCATCACAATCAGAGCAATCAGAGCGTGACGGCGCAGCACAGTTCATAGATAAATGGCAGCCGCATTAAAATGCAGGTTGTCTTTTTGAGTTCTGAAATGATTACCAAACCTCAAATGGCCCATAGCGGACACAGACAGATAAGCTCACAATCAGTAGCTTGTGCTACATAAACTGTGTTTTTTGGCATTTGACTATGAATAGAAAGGAATCGTTGACCTATAAACATTACTGTGGTCCCTATATTTCATCTGACAAATAAAAAGGCGGATGGTGTATTTTAAATGTACTTAGCTGTCCAATTACTTTAATTTGCTTCCATACAAAAGTCAACTAATATCCTATATACATGGCAAATAGATTACATGTTAGAAGTGAAATGAATGATTTGGTAAAGAATAACTATACTACTGTTGTACTGCAGTAGTACTGGTACTGTTGCATGCAGGGATGCAGGAAGGCATTTTGCATTGGGGATGCTGTAATTTTAAGCAGCATACATGTGGCGTGTGCTATGATGTCACACCTGAAAGACAGTCAAAACCGATTGATTATTAATTAAATAACAGCACAGTTGAATTGTTGAATCAGAAGATGCTGCTTCATTTTCACAGCACGGATCTGAATATTTATGACTGAAAAATAAATGACTGCTTAATGGTAATGCAATATGTTATTGTTCCTACAACAGCTCATACACAGGGACTTGAATGTTAGATGCTCCACATAATCTAAGCCTAATAATAAACAGATTAATATGTGTTATTGTTTAACAAAGAAAAGTCTATAATCTAATGATATGGTGAAGCTTTCTGTTTCTGTTTGTGGCTATGTTTATTTAACATTTAGGAGTCTCAAGTGTTGTTTTCCGACATGGTTTACAAGTTCATTCCGCTTATCACTTACATTATAGCAGCTACAAAAGCCATTTTTGTTCCCGCGCCTCATTTTTTATCTCTTGAAGTCAATGAGATAAAAAAGCAGCCTGTCATGTTACCAAAAAAAAAGAAAACTTCTCTGTCATGCAGACTTGAGTCTCGCAGCTATTGTGCAACATTAAACAGTTAAAAATCTCAGTGTGTTGTTCATTAATAAATTTAAAACTCTAATCATTGGCAAATCGCTGTATCGGAACACTGTATCTGATATTCAAACTCGAAAACTCTCCTCTTGTATCAATGGAAGAGTTACTCATTCACTCTGCTAGAAGAAATTAAAGGTCATACATCTTAATATTTTCAGGAATTTTTGTATTAGTCATGATTGTCTAGGAAACACATCTCACACATGAGATTTTTACTCTGAAAATCATGTCTATATATTTTTAATAAACTGTTGTAAAGCCTGTACTACACACAGCTGGTTTTCCCAGACACCCCCACTAGTCTTTCATAAGCAGACCCCCCCAATATTCATTAATATTCAATAGCTTGTTAATAGCCTTCAAACGTTGTTTGCACATCTTCTTTTAAATCGGTTGCTGTTTGCAGATGTTTGCAAATGTAAGCAGAAATATGCTGCTTCATTATTTAATTGGCAGCAGGGTGGCACAGCGAGTAGCATTGCCGTCTCACAGCTGGCTTGATCCTGAGTTTGGGTAAATGTCTATGCGGAGTTTAGTATGTTCTCTAAGTTTAGGATCATCTAACTGACTGTGCAGAGTTTAGTATGTTCTCCCACATGGGTTTCTTCCAGGTTCTCTGGTTTCCTCCCACCTCCAAAAAAAACATGCCAGTAGGAGAATTGGCTGCTCTAAAGACTTTCCCTTGGTGTGATTGACTGTGTAAATGTGTGTGTGCATAGTGCCTTGTGATGGACTGGCATCCCATCCAGGGTGTATTCGCACTTCACTCCCAGTGTTCCTGGAGTAGGCTAAGGATTCACCACAATCCTGACCAAGATATGCTGGTTTCTGAAGATGAATGAATGAATCTTCCTTTAATCAAGTTCATGCTTCAGTAGCTGACTTTCTTCACCTAGGCAATTCATTTCATTACACCTAAGTTTGCAGAAATTCTTCTACTTTGTCATCAAGATGACAGGGTCTCTAATTTGCTTCTTGGTTGGCCTTTTCTTGATGTTCTGTCAGTGTCCTCCCTTGTAGCTGTCTCTTGGTCTGTCACCTCACTGTGACCCAAATGTAAAAATGGTGTCTGCTCTAGACAAGTCTTCAGCATTTCCTATAAACATAATAACCATTGATGTGTAACTATTTCACTCTGTACAGTCAGTCCAAATATCACATTGCTAGGAGGAAATAGAGCGTAATTACAAGTGATGGGCGTACAGTTAAGGCTTGGGTTCCTGTACAGCCTGTTTCGAAGGCGATTCCTGTGTTTTATCTCAACTCTGCGAGGATCCAAAGTTTTTATTAGAAGCCAGACAGCATTTTGTGTAACAACATACCCGGCTTGTAGACATTTAATATGCTGTAGTTTGAAATCAGGAAGTTTCCCATGTCATTCAAGTTGATCAGCTAGGAGTAAAGCAACCTCTAAGAGGTCTGACCAGTTTTTGGGTCTGTACAAGTGCTGTGAATTGAGAATCCTTCATAATATCCGTATACTAATGACAATAACCTTAACACTGCTAAGTGACATTAAAATGTCGTTGTGGTCTTAGCCAAGCATGAAGTACAATTTCACTAATTCTGTCAACTGCACCATTTGCCAGAACCTATGAACTGGTAAGCAGGCTATATGGTAAAAATAAGGTCAGTTAAGTTGCTTTTATAACATATTTATCTTATATGCAATATTTGTCCGAGTAATGCGATATTTGGTGAAATAACGCAATGGTTTGTCTCGTAATAACTTGATTTTTTCATGTAATAATGTGATATTTTTCTTGTAATAACTTGATATTTTCATTTTATAATGTGCTATTTAATGTGCTATATTTAATAACATGATATGGTATATGTAATAACATAATATTGATGGAATTTTTTTATTTTATGTGTGGCAGCACAGAGCTTCCGTAAGAAACCACTCTTGATACAGATTTAGCATTTTCTAAGTGATGCAACTCCATGTAGATTTTTTTTATAAAATTGGCCCTTTAGCACTACATTTGAGAAACTAAACTGGCTGACCATCCATCAGCATGAAGGACTCTCATTCACAGTATCTAATACTTTAAAAGCAATGGCCATAAAATGAATGACATCGGTATTAAATTTGACCCAACAATGTAAGAAAAAGGTGATCTCCACATTTGGACCTTTAGGGCCCCTTTACTAGGTAGTATATTAGACTGCTTGCTATAGTAGTCTTTAAAAGTGTTCCTTAAAAATTCTAATATTCAGAAAGTAAACACGTTCAGTTTTGCCTTCCTGTAAGACCAATAAAGCAATATTTGCAATTTCCACACTAGAAATTAGATTGTGCTCCCCAAAACAGACCCAGATATTGCTCCCAAATTCATACAGTCAAGGTGTAACCTTTAGCAAATGTTAGATAAATCTGCATTTGTTTTAGAGCACTCTGATCTTTTACTGTGTCTTTCAAAGGCCTCTTTGAAAGTCAGAGAATGTACTGTAAATATTATGCCTGGTTGTGACTTCAGTTTCATTAGTGGGGATACAACTAATATAATAGTGGAAAATACTGAAATAAATTATCAAGAGTAAAAGTATGGTGAAACAATAGATTTTTTTTTTTTCATATCCAAGAATAAATGTGATAGAGGTCATGTGCAAGTGTGTTGACCCAGTTTACTGCTTTGTGGGTGGATTGGAGGGGCATCCTCATCAGTGTGGACTAGCCATGTGTGATAACCCTATCCTGCTCTGCAGCCGGAAAACAACGGTGCTGAATCCGGCCTTCAGAGGTGCTTAACAACAATGGATAGCACCATACCGTGCTATGACTCTGTCATTTCAGGCCCAGTGGGTGGGCTCGCTGACACACTGCATTAATGAGATGTGTATTTCCATGTTTATTTGAGTGCAGATTTGTGTCTCTCAGAAAAGTAATGATCAGGCAGAAAAAAACAAACACCCATCTTGCACAACTGATATCCAGACAGAAATATGTGCATTTTGCGTAAGTTATTGCATCATTACCTCTGCTAATGTTTTCATATGTTTGGAGTTAGCACATTTGGTTTTGCAGACAGAAGGGGATTTAGCCTGCAGCGGAGATGTGACTCCTAAAATCTGAAGATGATGGAAAGCTTTTCACTACTGAGCCTTTTAAATAATAATAATCTGTGGAGTCCAAGCACCTTTGCAAATAGCACCCGAGTGGTCAGTTCTTACCACTTGCCACAGTTACGAGAACACAAAAGAGACCATAGTTGAAAGTACTGTTTGAGTTTTGTGACAATAGCTGAATGCTAACACTGTGAAATGCCAGCTAAAGGCTTATTGGCTGATGCTGACCATGTTTTTCAAGTAATCAGGTAATCATCAAAAATGTGTTTAAGATGCATCTGCATACCAAATTTCAGCTCGATTGGACTTATGATTCCTCAGGAAATAGCTATTTGAACTTAACCCTGCCCCCTATAAATGACCATGCCCCAAACTTTGCACATGCCCTCAGAATCTTATCCTGAATATGCATTTCAATTTTCATGCAAATTCATGCAATCACTCATGAGTCATAGTTGTTGGGTACATTAAGCTCTACCCAAGAAGAAATGATTTGAATTTGGCAGCCACTTTTTTTTCCAAATCTCACAGATTTTTTTTTTTTTTTAATTATTGAAGTTTAGACTGCACTGCATATTTTGACATCAGTTTTATGAGGGAGTGGAAGGGAGTACTGGCAGAGAAGAAGAAGAAGAAGAAGAAATCCTAATGAAAACAAGAGGGTTCCCTGAACATTGTGTTCGGACTCTTTTTTTGGTCTCTGCTTACATAGTCCTAAAAGTAACTTTGAATAAAATCACTAGATCAATCCAGAATAGACAGAGCAAGAGTTTTTAATGATCGCTGCCTCTTACATCTCTTACATCTGCTACATTAGGGCAGAAAAAAACAAGGAGCCACCCACTGGCATATTATGAATGTCTGCATAGCTGTATTATATCTATATATGGCCAGGTACCTAAAAACAGACTTATATTTTCCCCTTTACTCATATCAGAATTTTTTACAATGTTATTTTAAAAATGTTTTTAAATATGCAAATAAAGCAAATCATGTGAACTTAAATGTCAATCTGTTTGCATATTGCAAAAATCCATTGTTCAGTAACTGGATTTAAATTAGATTTAGTTTTTTGCTTAATTGTGAGAACACACCCAATAGCCACACTTTTACATAACAGTTCATAAATTGCATTGACATATTCATAAATACTATTTACATGTACAGTACTCAAGTTTTGAGAAAAATGTTTCAAAGTTCAGCATTAAGACGTGTGAACCAGTTTGTAACATGATGATGGATGTATCTCCTTCAAAGGCTTCTCCTTCGAGAAAACTGGCCAATAAACATAGCGCTATAAACCAACATAATCCCAGGAAGCATTATCTAAAGTAATGGCTATACATCGACTGCTCAAAATTATGCTTTAGAAAATAAGCTTTCCTACCATATATGCCTTATGAACTTCTACCTGGGAAATGAAACATACAACAAAAAGGTTTTGGTAAAGTTAATGGGGTTGGGCTTAAAGTATAAAAAATATATGTATGCCAGTAATTGTCTGTTTCCTTTCAGAAATTTATGGAAGCATGAACTATAGAATTTCCAGAAATCTGAAAATGAACATTGAATGAACAATGAAATTTTTTCCTGTGGTGTCCATCTGTGGTATAAGTATTTCCATGAAAAAATTACTTGAGTCTAGAAAATCTTTATAAACGTTTAGAAAAATCTGTTAATTTTTTTAAGACCTATCTATATACATTATAAATAAACAACTAACTTACCATGATGCCTCTCCTCCATGTGACAGAACGAATGCTACTGACTCATTCTGGCTTTTTAACAAAAACTGCCGACTCCATGGTGTTTAATTTCTGTGGTTTTATTTCAGCGCTATTCTTTGTGTCATTTATAAATAATAAAATCCCAGAGAGGGTTATAATTAAGTCATGACATTTAGATGGACTTGAAATGAGATGTGAGCTGAAATCTGTTGAAAGCTTTCATGCTGCTCACAGTGATGAGACAATGTCCAGGAGGATGGTGGTGTTAATTGTGCTGGGTGACCGCACTGCAGTTTGTCTTATGTGTTCCAGATGGTTGAGGACTAAACAAGCTGCTGCAATATCAACATGATCAGTTCTGTGTGTACTGGCACTGGTGCATTAGCGATGTGACCATACTCTGAATTAGGAGCATTCCCAAAAATGGCCACCCTCACCCCCCTGCTAGTCTTTTCATTGTGACTGTCCTTTGAAGTAAATTGGCATTTAATGTGCATAATCTGATTATTTTGTGACTTTGTGAGTAGTGATTACCAGCACTTAATCCAGTCCTCATTAGCTGCGTTTACATGGACACTAATAATCCGATCGTAATTGGACTAGAAGCACAATCAGATTTAAAAAGTCACATGTAAACACGTCAATCGGAATGAATTGGCCAAAACCGATTAAAATTTCATTCGGATCGTAAGGGGTGGTTTAAACCTTTTCTAATCCGATGAAGAGGACATGTAAACACTTCATCGGATTGAAAATGAAACCAGATAGTTCTGTGCATGTGCAATGACGTACAAATCACGTAATGACGTATGACGCACGGCTGTCAGCGGTATTGGGGCTCTGACCGTAGCCTCACCAGGTGCCATGTACCCCTCCACCATTGAGCATAGTGTCATAAATGACTGTCGTGTCATCCTAAAATTCTCCTTCCACTCCTCGTCTGTG
>CM040475.1:13109211-13149306 GCA_022758105.1 Pangasianodon gigas
GAACATCACGCGCTCGTCGTCTTCTAATTAGCAGCTGAAATAGGCAAATGTTAAGTCTGCTTTTTAAAACGAAAAAAACAAGCAATGGCAAGAGAGTGGCTGCTAGTATCTGCATGTTGGAACGGCGGGAAACGTGTATTCGTGCACTGTGCGCATGTCAGAAGATCAAATCCAATTCTGTCATGTAAATGCGCATATCAACCCGATTACTTTATTCAGTGTTCTTGTAAACACTGCGATCGGATTAATCAATCTGATTGATTTCATTCCGATTGAAACAAAAAGTGTCCATGTAAACGTGACTATTGTTAGTTACTGCATGCTCTGTTCCTCCAACTACTGTCTCACACTTATTTCTGGTCAGTCTAAAGTGTAGCACTTGTATTTATGTTGACTCCTTTAACATTCCTGTGCATGGATTGAATTCTCACTCAAATCCTCAAATTGCATTGGATAAAAGCATCATCCAAATATATGATTTGAATGTTTCAAATGCATTCAAATGCAAACTGAATGTTTATTTGAGTGTATACTGACATCAGTGATTAACAGTGAGTTTTTTTCTCAGGCTTGGAAGTAGATGCCTTGAGCATTACTGTACAATAGTGCACAGTCCACAGAATATTAGGTAACTTTCTTAATCCTAAAGATTAAAGTAGATATTAACAAATCAATTAAGGTGCAAATATACTTCACCGTGACCACGTGTAAGTGCGCGTACACAGCTGCTACGTGAGCGGCATTGTGGACATACTCACTTGCATATCTTGTGTACATCTGGAGGATTAAAAGCAGTGTCTACTAGATGGCACGTCAGAGCCAAAACATCTCAGACCATCTGGCTTCCAGTCAAACTGTAATGTGTAGCGATTTAATGCACAGCAACATTAAATACACTGACCAACTATGTTTCTCTTTAAAACTTTCTGCCATTGGTGTGATTGCTTTTCAAATCAAACAACTTCACCATACATTCAAAAATATTTACTAATCTAGGAAATTGAAATCTGAAGAAGACTCGTAGTCAAAACTGACCTTTCAGTAGGTTTAGAGGTATTTAAAATTCAAACACTAATAGGAATAAAAAAATAGGAATAATAAAAATGCAAACAGTTATAGGAAAACTGTTCTCTAGAAAAGTACATAAGTATGACACAACGTTAATTTGTTTATTCATTTGGGGACACGGTCTCACGTGGTGCTATACTGCCTCCACTATTTACATTGATATTGCACCACACGGACACGTCACTTTAATTTCTGAGGACGTGCGTGAGCGACGCACCAAATAACCGCAGGATACACGTGGCAGCCATATTGCGTATGCGTAGTAACAGCAAGTATAAATCAGTCTTTACATTGCTATCCTCACATACACATATTGCATATCCTATTCCTGCACATGCAATACAATTGTCATATATCTAAGAGGGAACGATACCACATGTTTCTTTTGCATGTACTGCGACTAATGAGAGAATGAGAGGACTGGGATTGAGTGTCACGTGTGCAGTTTGTCAAAGTCAGGTGACATAGTTGAAAGCTCGATAGTATTCCACTCGTGGCACACATACGTCGGGAACTACGAATGCGACTTACAAAAGTATCTATCAATAAATACATCCTGATACTGGTTCACGGTCATGGACTAAGAATACTGTCAGTTTAAAAAGCTCTGTTGGGGAGGTAATATAGTAAGAAAAATACCCAGACAGCACAAGAATTTTTTTTAAATAAAGTGCTAATTTAAGTACTCCATGAAGAGGTAGGTCTGTAGTCGCTGTTTGAAGACTGCCAGTGACTCAGCTGTTCGGACAGCTAGGGGAAGTTCTTATTCTTCTTCTTTTCTGCACCTTCCTATTGTTGCTCCTGTTGCACTTCTGTTGCATTCCCTTCTGCTGCAGCTTCAAATCTTGCCTTTCTGGTGTGCTTAATAGACATTAACACAAAAAAGTTTGTATGTAATACCACTAGTCTTTTTCTTTGTTCATGATATGTATAGTACTGTGCAAAAGTCTTACACACCCTATTTTTTTAGTACAAACTTTGTTATATATTTTTATTTTATGACTTCTACATTATTGATTCAGTACAAAAACTTTTTAGATTTCGAAACATTAGTTTTCCAGCACAAAATTAAATGTTACCGAAAAATGTTTGTATGTCAGTAAAGAAAGTAGCAGATTACATAAGAGACACATTTCAGACAAAAAACAGAATGAAGGCTGCTGGGTTTTGCTGCAAAAATAAGAAGCGAGTGTGACATTTAAAGTCTCCAGAAGAACGGTGGCTGCTTCTGCAAGATGCTCAGTAAAATTTACAGCTCATTTCCTTATAAAACTGCACAAATTGTACCTGAGACTACTTTTTTTTTTTTAAAGTGAAGGATCGTCACACCAAATATTGACTTTGTTTAATCTATTACTGTTTACTGCTCTTTATAGTATTTTTTATGTAGAAACGTTTAATTTCATTATTTTTGAAGGCACCATTGCTCTACAGCATTTCTTTGCATGTGCCTAAGACTTTTGCACAGTACTGTATGTTGATAGCAGTTAGCTGCTGTGTGGTGTTCCTGAATGCATGCAATGCTCTACTGTCTGTCTTTCCAGCCTGAAGCCAAATAGAATGCAGTAGAGATTGTTGTTTGCTGTTTATAACCATTTCATCAGCATTGCACAGTAATTCTTTTTGTGTTTTCTCCCAATCAGAAAGTATAGAACAACAAGACTGTGTGTTTGTGGCACTAGAAATATACAGTATATCACACTGCCAGCATCATTTTGTGATTCTGCACCTCTGGGACTCTGCATCTCTGAAGTTCTATTTGAGATACTTCTAGTCTATGAATCCAATATCAGACTGTCTATTACTCTTTGATATTTTTTTGACACATAAACAGTGTTTAATTTGATCTATAATGATACAGTTTCAAGTAAGTGCATCAGCTATCATCATTTTTGAAATGAATATCTCTTAAGATATCAAAAGTAATTTGAGAGAGATGTGTTCCAGGGAAAATGGTTTTCATCTCAAGTACAAAACCAATTTTATCCGACATAGTGCTCTATCGAAAATAGACCTCCATCCATTGTTCTCTCAGACTTAAACAGCAATGTAGTTGTATAAGCTCTGAAAATCGTCCATTTTTTCTGGTTAAAAAAAATACAAGAAGGTAGATCACACGGGTTTATGTTTTAATCTTATCAGTAGCTACATTTACTGAATAAAATTGCAATCAGAATAAAAAAATGATAAAACCTCTATTTACTGTGCTGTTATTCTTGTTCTGTTGTTACCAACAGCTATGCCTTTACTGTTGATAACATTAGAAGATGAGTAAAGGCATCTTATGCACATAATGTGTGCATTATTTTCAACAACCAGAGTGTTTTTGTTCCAGAATGTCATGCAAATATGAAATGCTGAGCAACTATATTGCAGTAAGAAACCTGTCCATTTTACATACTTGAATGTGCATAACTTTGTATAAGGTTACATAAATGAAGAATGTACTTCATTGTAGTGTGCAGTGTACATATAAACAGTTAATTAGGAATTCATTCAGACTGGCAAAAATCTTTGCATATAACCATAGCCAGTGCAAATGTTTAGCTAAGTAGGGAATTGAGACTAAGAATTATTGGAATATGAGAAATAAACAAAATATAATGCTAACTCATCAGTGAACTGTAGCTGACGTCCTAATTTCCCTCACTAGTGAACATCAGGGTGCTTATTAAATGCCTTTCAATTTTCCAAGGAAAAGTTAAGACAAGATTAGAGTATGAGAATTTTATCATTTACTATCACAGAAGATATTGAAAATCCGAACATGTCGAAGTAATGAGTAGCAGGTGTTATTCAGTAAGTTGTCGGAGCACCTCAAGGTCATGAATCTTTTTATCAAATCTCTGATCTGGCACTCAGTAACCTTTTAGTTTAAATCCAACTTATTTTAGTTGAAAAAGCTCTTTTCTGTTGGAACTGTAAATATCTCAGTGAAGCCATGGAGGCGTTTGCATCTTGCATTCTCAGCTAATAGAAAAACTGTCTTGTCTATCCCTATTAATGTCTCTGACAGGAATGCCATCTGTGTATGTAGAGGATCAAACAGCAGGGCAAGTGTGAAATTATTGCGTATTCAAGCCCACGTCTACTTAAGAAGCAATGGAATGACTCTGACAAACAAACTCCCACCAAACAGTTCTTTTAATTTAACTGTCTGAAGCTTTAAACCAGTATGAATCCAAATTTATTACTGTCTCACCTATGATCAGATCTGACAGTTCATATGCTATACAGCATTTTTTAATGGTAGTGCTTTACTATAAGAACTGAAAATAAGCATCAATTAATACTTAACTAATGCTTTTATAATGAGGAATTAATACATGTACTAATCCTTAGTACATCAGGAAATAATGAGGTGTATACATCAACACCTAGCTGAGTCATATATGAATAGTCATTAGTAATGATAATAATTAAGTATTAACATCATGTTTATTCATTATGGTAATGAATGTCATGCAATATTAATAGAGACCATTTACATTATGGAGTGTCTGTGTGGAAACAAGTTAGGCTAACTCAAATTATAGGCTATAGTATAAGTTGGACTTATAACGTATAACTTGGAGACCCTTTTCTATTTTTGTTTTCCAGCACCTCTAATTCTAAACTAAACTCTAACACAGGAAATACAATGTACATAATGTTAAAAAAAAAAGTTTATATACTTTCTAAAATCAGTAACTTTAAGGCCTGTTGAGGCCTAACTTTAAGTTACAACAGCTACTTTTATTAGCATATTCCACAGTCCTTACCATGGTATATAGTAATATATTTTTATAGCATCATACCAGTAAAGTGGTTTTGTATTTGATTGTATCAAATCAAGTTGTTAGTAGTGTTGGCTTCAAATTGCAAATTGTTATGTGGCCTAAAGTTTGGGTTTGTCTGCAATGCTTTAGTGCAATTACAAAAGACATGCAATCTCCTTTCACATACAGAGATGAAAAGCACTTTACTTAACCGGTTCATGCATAAATTCTTTAAAAACATGTTGAGATTCTTTAGGTATATTTGTAATGCTTAAAATTGCATGTCATATGAATTTTGACATATATATATATATATATATATATATAATATAAAGCATTCTGGTCAAAATATTTAATGAATTTATTAATTAAATCAAAATGATAGGAAATATAATTTTTGAACAAAATATAGCACTATTTTTTGACATTTAAACATTCATATGCTTATTTTATTTAAAATAATAATAATAATAATAATAATAATGCCATTTAGGACTGTTGCATAATGCAGCTGATTTCAAAAGTTAAAAATCTATCTTTAATTTTTTTTTTTTAGTTAAAAAAGTTTTGAAAAAGCATTTATTGGAATCTGGCACATTTTTTATTTGGGATTTTGTGTAGAAAGCTTGTAAAGATATGCTGCACTGAGAATTGCAAGAAAGAGTTAAGTATCTGTACTTTACTTGTAATTGCCTTTCGCCTAAAAGTTTCTCGTGAAAGTTTTAGAAAAATATCTACTTTCTACTTACTACACTATTTTCAAATCACTTTTTTCTCATTGTTTTTGTCCGGTGCCTGTATTTGACTTATGGATTTGGATAGGCCTATGATAACCTTGTCTGCCTGTATCCCCTGCTATGTTTCATGACCACGATTCCTGGACTCCACATAATCAAGAGTGCATCAATTTTGTGCGCTTGCATCCTGCCTCCCACGACCATATGTTACAAATTGCAGCACGCTTAAAAAAGAACATAAGAACAGACACAGCAGATGCAGGCATTCACTTTACATAATCAAAAAGCTACCAGATAAAAAAACTGATTTTAAAAAATTGATTTAAAAACTGTGACAGTGAGAGCAGATCTAAAGTCCAGTAAGTACAACTGCACGGTCACCCTCACCGTTGTGTTTTTTAAGCCAGGACAATGGAACAGAAGTAGCAGACCTGAAGGTTTCAGACATTTCAGCAGAATAAAGTCTGAGAATGTCAGTAAAATAGGACTGCGTAAGTCCATGGAGGGATTTTAAAACAAATAAAAGTATGTTAAATTGGATTCTGTAGTGGACAGTGAGTCCATGGATGGAGGCTAAAATGCGGGTGACGTTAGTTCTTTTCTTATTACCAGTAAGAAGTGTATCAGCCGCATTTGTACTGACTGTATCTGTGCTTATTAACACCTACTGTATATACAAGGCGTTAGAGTAGGCTAGACCAGGGGATCTCAAATATTTTGTTTAACTGTAATAAATTCCACAGACCCCTCAGTTCAGATTTATTTCATGAACATTATTTAAATGTGTTCAACAATATTATGTCTATTTTTTGAAGACATACTGTAGAGCTTTCTATTCCTGACCTTTCCACTCACAAAACACATTTGGTCCAAGTTCACATTATTTATAGACAAATTAATTAAAACTCTTTTTTAATTATTGAGGTTTGGCTCAATCACATTCAGTTCAACCGAACCAAACAGGGTAAGAATTATAAGAACTTAATACTAAATATAACTGTCATAATAATGGGCTGTTCCACCTCTGTCACTAAATCCAAGTATCACAGACCCCTGGCTTTGCTTCGCAGGACTTCGGGGTTCCTCTGACCCCACTTTGAGAATCACTAGTCTAGATGAGATGAAATAATAGCATGTATTATTTTCATGTGAAGCTATAAATGGTTTGATTTTAGCAATAGCCCTAAACTGAAAGGCACTGTTTTGTAACTTCCTATGTGCGCCCCCTGTCTTTCTGACATATGTTTGAAGTGGAGCTACAATGGTCTGAATGTTGCCCAAGCTTCAGTGCTGCAAGGGATTTGGCCCCATGTACTATGTATATGTATGTCACGTGGCTCTGTCTTTCTCATTTCACTTGGGCACTATCCGCTTGCCATGCCAGAGAAAGGTCATTTGTCATATCCATCTGTCATCTGTAATGTGCGAAATGGGTGTCACGGCATTCTCCCTGCCAAACATCGGCCTGCTGACATGACAACAGCAAAACTGAAAAAAATCAGAGAAGGAGGACAAACACAAAGAATGTGCTTCCTCCACTGATGCAGCATCTGTCCAACAGCTGCAAATTACAGTACATAGAACAGATGTCTGGCTATGCAACATCCTCATACAGCATTAACAATTGACAACTATGGCCTTAGATTCTTCTTGTTTGTAGTCATTGATAGTCCTGCATTCTGACTTTGTTTCTATAAAGCCTAAAACATATGTTCTATCAAGCTTCTTGCATTTTGATCTGTCGTCCTTCCCAAAGTGGTTGCAAATTAGTGTGAGTCATGCGGAGGTGCGAGTAATCCCTCATTAGCCTGTCAAAGCAGGAAGCAGGTGGGCAGCAGTATAGACTAGTACCTGTAAACTGGTGAATTTAAGATTTGTGTCCTAATTTAAGTCTGACACAAAGCAGCCAGTATTTGATGGAGGACATTGGTTTTCATGCTTGGAAGAGTTTTTCAATTTGGCTTTTAAGAAACTGGCATTTATTCATTGGGAACATTTCATTGCACACCCTGCAAAAAATGGAGAAGGAAACAATGATTATGTTTATGTTCTCTTCTCTCAGAAAGTGAAGATTGATCCCTCTAGGCCTTTTTCTAATGCTGCAGGATTCACATTTCTATTGTGTCATCTCTGTTTTTAGCATGTTTTTTTGCACAGTTCTCAACCCTGGTCCTGGAGTACTGCCTGTCCTGCACATTTTAGTGTTTTTCCTTCTCCAAACATACCCGATTCAATTAATCAGCTAATTAACAGACCTTCCTGAGTTGAAATGGGTGTGTTAGAGTAGGGGAAACACTAAAATGTGCAAGACAGGGGGGACTACAAGACCACAGCTGGGAACATGTGGTTTAGAGGAAGAAGAATGAAGGTGGTTACCAAAGAGACAGAGGATAGTGACGGGGTGCTGAATATAGGAGCTGGTGAGTCAGTGAACTGATATTCTGTTCACCTGTTCGCAATGCAGCCATGCTACATTAAACTGAATAAACAATCAATCAGTTTGCTCCAAGCAGAACAGATTCTGCCTTCTGTTCTTGCCTTAAAACTTAATTCAGTCGCTTTCACGTAGGCTTCATGTAAGCTTAATATAATAAAATGGGAGGTTTGGAAAGCTATTAGAACCAGTAGCTATGTTTGTATTAATAAAGACACACACACACACACACACACACACACTGTTTATGTGTGTCAACATATAGCTATGAAATACCCCATAATGATTTAATGGAGGTTGTTATTATTAAAAATGCAAATGATCCAAATGCAATGTTACACATTGTCTAAAGAGGTAGCAAATTCCAAGTTTTGGATAGCTGGTGTTTAGAGGTAGGACATTAATAATAAGCTAGTGAGCTACAAAAAGCTGTTATTCACTGCTCCAGATCAGTTAAGATTGATTTTTTTCCCTAGCAAAATAACATTCTGCTAGGTTTCCTCAAACCAATGCAAAGCCGTGGTTTGGTAAGATTTGTCTTGTCGTGGTATTGTTTTTTTTTCCCCTTGTTTAATGACAAATCTAAAGCAACAGTTGCTATTTTTGTGTAATGGCTCAATTTTTACAGCATTCTTAGACAACACAGAAGAGGTTAACAATACAGCTGCTCAGTGCACTGGCAGAAAACAGAGAGGGAGAGACAGGGAATAAAGTCATGCCAATAATTAAATTGACAGACAATGAGAGAAGGAATGAGGGGGAGAGAGAGAGAGAGAGAGAGAGAGCAACTGAACTGATAAATGAGTGAACAACTGAACTGATTCATGAAAGTGAGTGGGCCGCAGGTGGAGAGGTTCAATCATGTGTGTGTGTTCCTGAGTGTAGAGAGACACACTGCTGGTCTCAGATTTGATCTCTTGTAATGCCAATTACTCCTCTGTTGCCAGCAACCCAATTTTTGGTTAGTAGAAAGTGTTCTCAATGTTACCATTCTAGGACCTTTAAGTTTAAAGAATATGCAATCTTTTAATGTTTTTTTATATAATATTTTTAAACATTCCTCTAATATTACCATGAATGTTTCCATAAAACTTTTGTCTAGTCTCAGCCTCACAGTTGATAACCTTTGTACACTTTTCTGATCACAAGCTTCAGAATCTTTCTTCAGGTTGGCTTTCTGGGTGTATACACACTTCCATGTGCATTTCTAACTTTTAAACACTGTTACACAAGTCTTTTGGATTATGAAAATGTCACTGATTTGAAAATAGTCCATAGCATCCTGGCCTTTTTCTAAACAGTGGCGAGTACACGTTTGGTCATTTCAGTGAAAAGCGTCTTCCTGCAAAAGTAGGCAGTTCTTCACTACCGTTTTTGAAGGGCCATACAATACTCTCCAGCAAAAGCAAGTGTCTTGCAAATTTTTGTCTAACAGGGAACATTGTAACAATGCTTAACTTATAGTTTAACTTACTCACTGTTCTACTAACAATTTCTGTTAGTGGGGCTGCTGTAAAACTGAGCCAAGGTGACTGGACTAAAGTTTAAAAAATAATCTCTTTAATCACCAGTTCCTCTGTAATGAAGGAGCAATCACGTGATTTATAGGTTTTTCTGTATCATTTGTTAGGTTAGAGATAAAAGTTTTTTTCTGCAGTTCAGTCTGAGTATGTAAATATTTCTGGTCGCTATCATTAGCAGCTGTGGTACTTATATTGGGGTGTAATAATTTAAAAACAATATTGCTGCCTTTTCATAGCTAATGTTGACTACAATGTTGACAATTTTTCATAACTAATGTTGACAACTCAGAGGTGTACATGACGCCTTGAATACATACACCAAGGTGAGATGCCATGACAGTCAGTTCCATTGCACAGATGATGAAACAGGTTTGGGTGCTTTCCAAGTTTGAAGTAGCTGGAGGTTTATTGGGTGCAAGTGATGATGAATATGCAAAAGAGAAATCTGAGATATTCCTTCTGCTTTTCAGAGAGCAGAAATCCTTCTACAGTAAGACCCTTCAGTTTAATCAAGCCGATCAAAAGTTAAATTAAAGTTCCATACTGTCTCATATGATCACTGGGCCCCCTTAAAATCTGATAAGCTACTCCAGATGCCCCTCCCCCTGAAGATTGCATTTGATAGGTTTTTTTCAATTGTGAATGCTCCTTAAGTTGATACTGCAATCCACCAAAAAAGAAGAGAAGAAGAGTAAGACTCACATGAAAATATATCTGCACATATGTCATGTGATCACTTTCTTTCATGGCGAGACTGTACCATTACAAAAACGGGAATCATCTGCACATGTGAAGTTACCAATGGCCCAGTAGCTCCAGATCACAAAATTGATATGTGCCATCATTAAAAAGAGCTCTTCAGTAGTTTTCAAATGATAGCAGCTTTGCAGCTCTGCTAACTACCATGTCCAAGAAAGAGGCCACAGAATTCAGGCTTTTTACCTGAATTTGGAGCTCCATTTACAGCTAAAATTTCCATGGCCGACCTCAGTGCGCTCTCCAGGTATTGCCCTCTTGCCTCACTCTCATTGTAAACAAATGCTTGTGGACTGTTACTTAGCAGTAGATACCACTAGTAGTGCTAGTTTTGAAGCTGTTATAATGTATATAGTCACATTAAGTAAAAAAAATGCATATACAATTTTTCCGTATGTGTACACTGCCAGCTGTCAGCTTCTATGCATACTGGCATAGGTTAATGTTTCCCATTTTGGACACCGTATTGGTAACACCATGACGGCACTGTGATGGTGTAAAAGACAGCTGTGAAAGCGTGCTCTCTCTGTATTTTAATTCCTGCATTACCATATTCTGGGACAATGACTGATCATTATTTCCCTGGTTTCCCTCTGTGCCCCTCCTGGGCCACCCTCTAAAGCTGGTCACACATGCCACTTTCACAGATGTTTTTTGAGAAGCTAATTTCACTGAGAATACTATTCACCCTGTCACTCTGCCAACATTTGGCAGATATTATTATGCATGCCAGTCAGATTCATACAGTTCACATGTGCAGTTCTGGTGTCTGTTAAGAATGTTAGGATTGATAACGGCAGCCACAGCAATAATCCTACTATGCTTGTTGGAAATACCGGCGTTCAGAAGTGGACTGTCTGCCTATGGCTGGACCAGAAAACGTCAAGGAATGCACTTCTCTCTGAGAGAATGGCAAATACTATCGATACTTTTTTAATGAAAAGGGTTTATTTAAGAGTGGTGTCCCAAGAGAGATAGTTCCTCCAACAATGACGTAATTGTATTAACAAGTGCAAAATGTTCATATACAGTATGACTATTTCCATGAATGAGTACAGGCATTGAAGCATCCAAGGTTGTATGTTTTACCTTACCTTTTATTTTAAGGTAACAGTCATCAAATTAGTATAATGTATGTATTTGATAATTCTCCAGATTTTCCAAGCCTTATGTCACCATTTAAACTAATTCAAATAAATTTTGTTGAATAAATGTTATACATATTCATTAGCAAGTGTAATTTAACATTGATTTTTTTTAAACCAAGTTACTGTAAACTTACAGCTAAAGAAATTAATTCCACAGTAACTTGTTGATTTGTATCAACATGAATGATTTTACTGATTAATTGAATGATTTGTCATTCAATGTCATTTTTCTACCATAAAACAAACTGTTTCTTTGAAAAAAAAAATGAAAACGTCACATTTTTTACACTTCTCTGTTAATTTACATGCGAAATTGGTTTCTTGAATTGACTGCTCAGGCAAATATGAAAGTGATTATGTGATTTAGGGCTAGTCTTTGATGAAGTGACTAATGAATGAAGTGAATGATGTTTGGAGATATGGTTGTGGATATAAACATCATATTCTGTATTGTCTGTCTCATTTTTGAATGCCAGAAGATCAATGATCCATCAAATTTTTATTTATGTTCTCCTAAGAGGCAAGAACTTGGGGCTATGTACTGGATTTAGAATTATACATCTGCCTGCTTTCATGTAAATGCATCATATAGAAATAAAATGCATAAGTATCTACAGTATTGTACAAACTCTTACCGAGCTTGTAAAGTAAATATGATTCATTTTAGAGTTATGCTCAAAGGGCCATATTCAGAGTTGAGGTATGCATGCGTAGTTATGCACACATCGGTATTCAGATATGAGACATAGCTATGAATTTAAGTGCCACTTGGACAATTGTGTGGAGTTTGCATGCATGGAGTGGAGTTTACCAAAAACAGAGGCGTGTCTCAGTTAAGTCCAGCAGCATTGGGCTGTAAAACGTATGAAAATATTGTGTAATTCCATTTGAGGCCAATATTAAATACATAAATATTATCTTTAAAATAAAAAAAATCATAAAATTATAAATAACACTTACTTAAAGTCAGCTGTCATCATAGCAAATGAATGAACAGTGAATTAACAAAACCTTTGGTATTATTTTGTTAATGCAACAAATCAAAATAGCTCGTTAAAAGAGTGATGAAATGCCTACATCCTGCAATATAGGTATTTGTATATTGTTAAATTAAACCAAATTTGCAGTGATTAATGTAAAAAATACAACTAGGACTATTCATTCAGCAATATCTTATATATTAGATTTATTAGCCTCTTTTTTATTTCATTGCTTGCCATCAGTTAAAAGGATCTCTAGCTGCAAAAAAGTTTAAGAACCCCTGGTGTTAACTACATGCAGGTAATTTGCATAATCTGCATGTGGAGCCCAGAAAACTGACTTTAAGCAGCCGTGTACAAAAGACTGAACAAATGCAAATTTTTTAGTCTGAAGTCGCCCACTCCGAATACTTTTAATAAACCTTCTGTCTTGTACTGCAGTCTCCATGATAAAATGTTTGCCTCTGTACAAGATTTTAATTCTTACAACTCATGTAGCTCAGATCAGATTCTTTCTAGGAACCTCAGTGTAGGATTCACAGTTCAATGAGTTCCTCCGCTAGTCATTTTCTCTCTTTTTTTGTAAAAGTGCATGTAAAAGAAGCCTGGCAGTGCCATGTTTTAGTAAGTAGGTTAAAACAGAAAAATGGTTCTGACCTCAGGCATGGCTGAAAAAAAACTTCACTTCTTTGTACCATATCAGAAGGAGCAATTTTTAATGCTTAGTATGGTCTGATGCAGTACATTTGTCTGAATGAGACAGTAGCTTCACTGCTACATTTACTGTTCTCTTTTTTGCCTCCAAATCAATTCTGCTTTTTAGGTCAAAAGCAGGACTATGGGGAATGGAAACCATTGTACTCTCCGTAATATTTTTAAGGGATAACTATTTATTTATTTGTTTTTTGGTTGGTTGGTTGGTTTGATTGGTTGGGCTCTACTATCATTCTCTATGTGTTCTATTTGGGAGAAAGCTCCACAGGTAGGTGGACCTTTAAGGAACGTTTATGGTTTTGAGATAAATTCTATTGCTTTTGTAGGGCAGCAGAATTACAGCTGTCTTATAGGTTATGGTTTTTATTTTGGCCAAAGTTGAAGGCAGCATCAAATGGATTCTTATCAACAAGGGCAGTCCCATAATTGGCTTTACCAGATCAAAAAAAAAATAATAATAATAATAATAATAATTGAGTCCAGCTGTTGTGTGTGAACTGTTATTCCTGTGGAACAATCAGTTTACATATTAACCTCTTCAGCTTTCATTTAGATTAACAGTTACAGTATATTTGGATTCATAGATTTTCAGCTTACCAATTTCAGCCAGCTAGCTAAAATAAGCTAGCTAAAATAACTATTTTGGCTTAACCTTACAGGCAGTGTATGTAACATGCTAGCTTAGACAATTTCACTAGCTAACCTATGGCATTAGCTCACTCACTGATACAAGAGCTAACCCTATTTAATATTTATTTATATTTATGCTTTCTGACGTTAAAATGCATGTTTGAAATAGGGGCCGGGTATATGACTGGCTTTTTCTTTCTTTTCTTTTTTTAGATAAGTTCTGCTTATCTAGTCCTAAAAAAAGGACAGTTATTATGCTAGCATCGGCTGAGAAGACTGGCACAGCTTGAACTGTTATGTTACAGTAGAAGTGAAACTATTATTTGCAATTATTGAGCAAACTGACACTTATTCACACAACAGCATTTCAGAAGGACACATATTGATTTGAAGGGAAAAACCAGAGTTAAATTTTGAGCTATTTTAACAGCAGTGCTTTTACTGTGTCATCTCTAAATAAGGTGTGTGAATCAGAGGCTTAAAATGGATCTCTTAATGTTTTCTGTGCTGTGGATAAAAGCAGCGGTCTAATGGCGTAACACTCTCTCTTCTTTCCAGTATTTGTGGTCAATAAGATGCTTTAGTCATACTCATAACTCCACAGATTATTTTCGAGCATACGATCTGAGGAAGCAAACCCTGAAAGAAAAAAAAAAACACTTTTTCCTTTTTTTTTTAACTTTTTGGTGATTTTTTAGCTGAAAGAATCTATAAGTATAGGCATGTCTGATCCTATCAGTAATTTGGAATATTTAGTTTTTTTGGTAATGCATTGTAGTCTGTTAATCTGTTTTGTGTCTAATATGTGTTCAGTTTGTTTGCGCATTCAGAATGTACAGTACGTTTGCATAAAAGAACACATTTAAGGAGTTGTTAATGTGTTATTGATCACTAAACTGTTTTTTTTTTACATTTGCATAAGTGTAATGGGGCCTGTTACCAAAAATGAGTTTGTCACGCCTGCAGTATAGCATCTTGCCTTCGGACGAGTGAGTAGAGATAGATCAGACATGATATAGACCAGAGATAGACCAGCTCAAAGCTCTGTTAACAAATGAACCATATCACAACATGTTGCTGGTCTTTAGTGCACAGTTCACAGGGAATCTCCACAGCAGTAACATATACTGTATATACTGTATATACTGTATTTTCTGTCTGTTCCAACATATACAAATTGTTGCTAAAGTTAGAAACATAACATACAAATAATAGTTACTAGACATATTTTAACTAACCTACGCTTGTCCTTTTAATAAGCTGGACTAGACCGTTGTCTAGTGTGGTTCAGTAGAACTGTGTTCACTAGATTTTAAATAATTTATTTCTGCATGATGTTAGCTGTTGCGACTTAAATTATAGGAAATGGTTTAGTTGTGTGTGTACAGAATATGGCCTAAACCAGTGATTTCTCCATATGCATGCCATAATCTGCATATTTCAATATTTTATGTAGAGCAAGGAAACACTCCTAATGACTTGATCAGTTAAATCAGTTGTGTAAAATGGGAAATCATTTTTATTGCAAGTATGTGTTTTTCATGGCAAGAATTAGGAAATGCTCACATAAATTTTAGAATAATAGAGTCAGTTGTTCAGACCTGGAAATGTGTCCCCTTCTCTCTTGATTGTAAAGTCGGGATAAGTAAACAACAACAAAAATGAAGCCACTGTTCTGTGAGATAATATGATATTCTTTTAATAATTTTAAGGACAGCAGAGAGGCACTTGGAGGCATCGAAGAGAGAGACAGAGACAGTTTTGGATCAGACTAATTCATTAAATTGCAAATGGAACAAAAGAGATTAATGCAGGACCAAATGTCAGAGGATCAGCCCTGTCAGAAAAAAAAATGTTTCTCCTCCTGTAAGCTGATGAAAATAATTAGTACAATTTTGGCTAATTTGCATTTGCTTTCTTAAATAAAATGAACTTCATATAATTTCAAGTAAAATCTACTTGATTTAAATGGTTAAATATTGCACAAATAAAACAAGTAAATCAAAATTTGCTTGTTTATCTTAAGTATGATTTTATTATTATTATTATTATTATTATTATTATTATTATTATTATTATTATGTTAGGCTTCGGCGCTCTCACCGCCGCAGCCAGGGAACCAACCCCAGCCACTGGGGTTGCACACAACTGGATAAAATTGGGGAGGGTTGCGTCAGAAACTTTATTTATTTATTTATTTATTTATTTATTTCATGTAAAATGCTTAACTAAATTGCATAAATCTAAGTACACAGAATGTAAATGTCATTTCCTGTTTCCCGGAAACCTCTGATTTTGCAAACCATTTATAATTATTGCTGTTAAATGGCCTATAACACCTCAAACCAGAAGTACAGCTACAATGAGAGCATGGACTTGTACGAAGTCTTTATGAATTCACACAACCCATTAAGACTGCTCAGCTAACCTGCGTACACACACACACACACAGACCGTACAACTGACTGAGAAACACAAAAAGGGGGTGAACTAAGAAAACTACACAGAAGCACTTGATACTGCAAAACATCTTATAACACAATAGCCCTAGGCCTTAAACAACACAAAACAAGAAATATGATGAAGAAGGAAAAACAACTCTTCCATATGTAAATCAGGTTCAGAAGCCACACCCCCACCAGTAATGTGGCACAGACTGTATTAATTTCAACTTTGTTACTATACATAGAAAGGAACCAGAAAGTGTGCAGCACTAAATAATTAAAACAAAACTCACAAAACATTGACCTCTCCAGCCTAAAAACAAATAATAGTAAGACAAAAGAACAATTTTTTTGTAATGAACGCTCGTAAATCAACCATAATATACAGCCTCACTGAAGCTTATTCTCACCTTTTATCTGTTTCTTCTGTGTCTGAAGCTGTTCAGATCTGGCACGGATCAGAATCAGTGCCACAGACAACAAACACACTGTGGACATGCTGAGGAAGCCCACGTTGAAGCACACACTGTAGGGCTCTCGGTGCCAGGTGGAGAAGTACAGACACACTTTGCTGTACACTATTTCACAGACGGTATCACAGTGTTGCTCTGGCAATTGTTCTGACTAAAACCGAGCAAACATCAGAATGGAGGAAAAAATGTGAGCTCAGTCACTTTGATCGTGTTGGTGCCAGGTGGGCTGGTTTGAGGATTTCAGAGACTGCTGAAGACAGAGACATCTCCTGCCTGGGATGTTTACTGTGTTTTGGAGCACAGCATGAAGCCAGCTGAGCATTACAGACTTGAAACACTTAAATTATTGGAAATCACAAATGCAGCTGTCTGCACTGTCTGTCTGTCTTTAGATGTGTGTGTGTGTGTAATAGTTTGCTCCAAATCATTCTTAATATGGCATCAATGAGATCTTGTGATATAATGCATTGCTCAACCCTATTAGTTTCACTGTCCAGCTATTGATATATATATATTAGATTTTAGCCTCCAATCTAACACCACAATAAAACATCACTGCTTCTATGACCATGTTGCTATTTTTTGTGCTAGCTAGCTACACTCCACTATGTTTTAGTACAGCGTACAGAGTAATGGTAAAACAGATGTGAGAGCTATGCAAGAGCAATGTTTATTGTACAACCTTATTTGGATAAGTGAATGCAAAACAGTGATTATCAGCCGATAATTTAAACTTAAATTCATGGAAGACGGAGTGGATTTTATCCAGAAATTCACAGGTTGGCAGCTTTTAGCCATTCACTTCACATCTAGAGAGAGAATTTATTTGTCAGAGGACATTTTATGAATTGTAATAAAAGTGTGGATGCGACTCCAGCTCCCAAATGAGTGCTGGATAAAAAATGTATCATGATAAAGGGGCTGCTCACTTCATCACAATAAGACCTGCCTTTTCAGCACGGTCAGCCATGTTTCATGTTGGCAGATGCTTGTGGCTTATTCTCAAAGATGGCCTGTGTTTTATCCCACTGCAAGGAAAACTGGTATGTTACTTTTTTTTTTTCTTGTAGAAATGCTTTCAGGTGGAGATCAACATCCCTGCAGCAGTAAACAGATTTAACTTTTTTCCACAAGCCTAAAGGACTATTTTTCCACTCTGTCACTTCCTGTTGCTCTTTACAGCTGATGTCATAGTAAGAGTGGAATAGTCCCTGAGTACTTTTCCTTTATTCTTTTTTTTTTTTTTTTTACCAGTGTCACCCTTAAAGGACATAGGCTTCCCAGGTGATAGCAATTCAAAAAGCAAAAGTTACCTATAAATCTTTTGTTTCCTAGTTATTACAGAGAAATGTTGCATAGCCTGGTGCACTCACAGGTGCCCTGATTCCTTCAAGTCACAGCGTTGTTTCCTGGAACAGCTTTTGATAACAGCATTAGGCTTCACAATTCTTCCAGGAAATTCTGCTACAGTCTAGGAGTGCACAGGCTTTAAGACTACACTACAGAGAAAATCTATTCCTCATAGCATTTTTGTAAAAAAAAAATTCTCCAGGCCACTTCTATCATCTCTTTTGAATGAAAATGTGCCATTCAATCCTGTGAATTTTTAAAGCAACCTATTAATGTGTAAAAAGAATTCAGGATTTCACACTCATCACTTGTGGCATGTATACACAGAGAAACTGATCCAGTGGTGGTGAACTTAAACAGGGCATGATAATGAAATATTTGAAGGTGCTAACAAGGATATAGCAGAGCACATTTGTTTCTTGTCTGAAGAGAAATTAGGTTATTCATAGATCATGCAAGGGAAACTGTCATGTCCTCCAGGAAATCCATCTCCCAGAATCCCCTGAAGACTACTATGCCCCCCTCAGCCAAACCACTCAGGTTCACAAGTTTACTAATCAGACTCACCTGCAACTTGTTTACTAGTCACCCTTTCAGCTTAAATACCTCTCCTATGTATGTGTTTTGATCTGTTTTCTCTGGTTTTTGCCTTTCCTTTTGTGCAGACACTGTGTCTTGGATATCTAGACACAGGGTCCTTCTAACTCTGTGTCCAGCGTTCTTGCTGTGGTTTTATGGCTGAAGTGTCGAAGGCGTATCTGATGTGCTGTAGCAGTGGCAAAGTTCCTCTTGGAAATAATTCACTAAAGCTGGGATGAAGTTGTAGGCTTTGCTGTTTGTTTATCAAGCAGTACTGAGGCTTGAGGAAAGATGTATGGTCAGATGTAACTTTGTCCTCAGCTATTTGTGGTCAGTTTTAGGTGGAAATAGGATGTGCTGTACCCAAAAACGTGCATGTTATGCATGGAACTAGCCTATGAGCTTATGTGCCCTGCGATGGGTTGACCCCCTGTCCAGGGTGTCCCCTGCCTTGTGCCCCGAGTCCCCTGGGATAGGCTCCAGGTTACCCCGTGACCCTGTGTAGGATAAGTGGTATAGAGAATGGATGGATGGGATTTTCTGCTAGGAGCATAAACATTCACTAAATTTATGATTTATTCTGCTCTATCCGTCCTAAACCATACATTGCACAGTGTAGAATTTTGGTTGCACCACAGGTAGATTGAAGGTAAATTGTAACTAATAGTTGGGTCAAAACTCTGTCACAGAGTGTGACATAATTCACCCTTGCCAGCCAATCAGAAAAATGACCTGACATTAACGTTAACTATCGAGACACAAGTACACGATTAGCTGTGTCTCTCAATGTAACATTTACATTAAGTAAAGTCTGTCTCAAGTTATTGTATTTGCTTGGGTTTTCATGCAACAACAACATTTTACTAACAAACCAACAACGAAAATAATGAGGTGGCTACAAGCATAACCTACATTTGAATATGCTAATTAAAGTATAATATTACATTAATGGTAAAATGTTTACAATTATTTTGTGATATACCTTGCCATTAATCTCAATTTGACCTATGACACTAACACTGCCTGATATAAAAGCCAATTTTCTGGGCCCTTCCATTTATGTGTGCCATTACAAACAGTATATTTCAGCGAGGTGTCCATGACTGGTGATGGCACACCTCAAAAACAATTCCCACATAAATAAACCATTATACTCCTCATAAAAATAAAAACAAATGCAATGCATTTATAGTTGGAAAACCTGCACATTTTACTCTGCACATGGTGCACTTTGAACAAAATCACATTGTGCCCACTAGGGGGTAAGTAAGTTTTAACTTGTAACCTAAGGCTATGTGAAAGCTATGTTACTTGGTGCAACAGTTAATTTTTGAGTAGGTCACGAACTTGCTAAACTCTCTTGTGCCTTATATTTATGTAAAATGCCCATCCTTTTGTGATTTTTTTTAAATTCCAGTGGATTTCAGAGTTCCAATTTTCTTTTCCCCTCTTCTAAGGAGCAGAGTAATAATCAGAGGGTTTGTTCAGAACTTTGTAAACGCAATAACCTGTATGTCTTATGAAAGGCAAAATGGTGAGCGCTGTTATTACTGCAATTCTTTTTCATAAACATCTAACTCTGACACACGTTTCATTAAGCTATTTGCTGAACAGGTGATAATTAATGATTTTGTGCTACTTTCCCTGTGAGAATTTCAACACATCTTATGAGCACAAAGAAAACAGTGATTAATTAATATTCAGGTTAAAATCATTATCATAATTAATTGGCTTCATGATAATTCCTGCCTCACAAGATGATTAGCAGTTTTCTTCACTTGAGAGATTAGCAATGCTTATGTCTTACTTCTGATAACCAGCATCTCATGCATTAATCTGAAGTATTTTTTGCTAAATCTCAGCACGCTTCATTTTTTTCCAGGAGAATCATGATCATTTATTATTGATGGTTTTCGGGCAGAGATGACTCACAGATCATGGTTATGTGTTGTAAAAATGATGGTGGTCACTGAAGGTGTGCCTGTAACAAATGCTTGGTTCCTCAGTGGCAGGATGGAGACCCGTTAATGAGAAAAGCAGTTAATGTAGGATAGAGAGAGCACTTAGTGTAGGATAACGCAAATAAACTGCACATTAATTGGCTCTGTCGTTTTCTCTGGGGTGCCATAATTTTATTCAGTTTCACCCACATGGACAGATGGAGCTGCTTATTGAGATTATTGTCCTCCAACCGTGGGTGATTAGATCCAACTAGGTGTACGCGGTGGTGTTTTTGCTTTGGGAGCAGTTCATGGTGCTGCAGGAGTACACTCTTATGCCACGAGCATCCTTCATGCGCAGACGATGTTCAGGTGTGTCCAAGCCACTTTATTCAAAGTGGAAATTGTCATGACATTTTAATGGCACTATCTGCAGTGGAATGGTACTGGAGCGCTCGTACGTGATGGCAAATACGAAACTGCAGATGCAGCTGCAGCTTGCTGACATCATCTCTGCATTAAGTATGCTGAGGGCTTGAAGCTGCCAGTATCCTTCGATCAGAAAAGCTGTTTCGACACAAATAGATGACCTTTGACCAAGCAAGATGTTGATGTTTGAGGTTGTATGCAACAGTATGTGCAAGCAGAATTCCTAATCACTGCAACTTTATTTCTGAGAACTTTCTGGGTTTGTGATTGGTCCAAATATCACATGGTTACACACATTTCTTCCAGTTCCTTTAGTTGTTTGTTTGCTCATTGTTGTAGACGCAGCTGACAAAATGAGTAAAAAAATCTATCTTACCACCTCATTCTCCACTTCTTTTGCTTTGAAAATAATTCAACACTACATTCAGCTCCTCTCTCTGCCACATTCATTCCTCTTTACTGCCGCTGATACCCTCAAAACATTCTTGCACCCCTAGAAGTGTCCTAGAAACACCTTGTTTTTGAGGAAAGCTGCAGTTGCAGCTTGCATCTGGCAGCAGTTCTTTTTTGGTTCAGTTCTTTCACTGTTTAATGTATTGCGTTAATGTAATATGTTAATCATCAGCTCTAGGGAAAAAAAAGATGCCATCTCGTGCCCTAAAGCGTTCTTCAATTTAACACTCCAGAGAAACCTTAAAAGATTTTATGTAGAACCATAAAACATAGGATTCTAGGAATAAAAATATCAGAAAAAGTCTAAGAAAATCTCTTTCATAAAACTTCTCATTTAGAACATTATTAGTACAACAAGGTTCAACAGAGAACCACAGTCAAAGGCTGATGGACAGTTACTCAGGCCTAAAAGTTAATGTTTCGAAGATAGGTTATGTGTAAGTGGATTCCAGTTGTTATTCACTCTTAAAAAGGTTAAATCTAGAAGCCTTACAGATTACTTTTTTGTGTGTGTTTTATGGTTGACTTTTGATAACAATAGTTTCCTGCCTGTCTTTATAATATTCAACATAATAGTTGAAACATTTAAACAAAAATATACCATTATTATCTTTTTTACTCATTCTTTGTTTATCCTTTCTTGTGTTTCAGCTGCATGAATAAAAGATTTGTTGTTAATATGAACTAAGGATCAGGTCTCTGTTTCTGTGCCTCAGGCAGGGTCACTTTTTGACCAAAGGACATGCAGCAGCCAGGGTCTGAATGAAAGGGAGTTTTAGCAATAAAAGGCTTTAATATTTTCTTCAGTCACTTTCCCTGCTTTAGTTGTGATCTGAGGCCTCCTGCTTGCTCTCTGCCTCGTTCCTGTGATGCACGTTTAAGCTGTCTTGAGGTTCTCAGAATGTTATAATAAGTCTCTCTCCTGAATCATATGAAGTTTGGCTGTAATATGTTGATGGATGGAAAAAAGATCATGGATGATGTGTCCAGTACTGCCTCATTTCATTAAACTCTTAAATTGCTCTGAAACACTTAGGGCACTTTCACACTTATTGGTCCTTTTTTTTTTATTCCGAATCAGAGTGAAATTATTTCTTGGTACTGCACATAATGAAATGAACCAAAAAGCAGAAAACATTGGCTGAGGGGCATGTACAGCTGAAAAACACTCATTCTTTCGTAATCTTTCATATACTGGTAAGAGATATAAAGATGGAAAAAGAACACGGAACTGATGTGTGCATCACATCCAGCATGCATATATATATATATATATACTGTATACACACACACACATATATATATATATATATATATATATATATATATATATATATATATATATATATATATATATATATATATATATATATAATCTGTAACATAACATTAAAACCACTGACAGGTGAAGTGAATAACATTGATTATCTAATTACAGTGGCACCTGTCAAGGGGTGGGATATATTAGGCAGCAAGTGAACAGTCAGTTCTCGAAGTTGATGTGTTGGAAACAGGAAAAATGGGCAAGCGTGAAGGATCTGAGCGACTTTGACAAGGGTCAAATTGTGATGGCTGGACAACTGGCACAGAGCAGGCCTTGTGGGGTGTTCCCAGTATGCAGTGGTTAGTACCTACCAAAAGTGGTCCAAGGAAGGACAACTGGTGAACTAGCAACAGGGTCATGGGCGCCCAAGGCTCACTGATGTGCGTGGGGAGCGGAGGCTAGCCCGTCTGGTCCGATCCCACAAAAGAACTACTGTAGCACAAATTGCTGAAAAAGTTCATGCTGGCTATGATAGAAAGGTGTCAGAACACACAGTGCATCACAGTGTATGGGGCTGCTTAGCCGCAGACTGGTCAGAGTGCCCATGCTGACCCCGTTCACTGCCAAAAGCATCTACAGTGGGCATGTGAGCATCAGAACTTGACCATGGAGCAATGGAAGAAGGTGGCCTGGTCTGATGAATCACGTTTTCTTTTACATCATTTGGAGGGCTGGATGCGTGTGCATTGCTTACCTGGGGAAGAGATGGCACCAGAATGCATTAGGGCAATCTCTGGGCAATGTTCTGCTGGGAAATCTTGGGTCCTGTCATTCATGTGGATGTTACTTTGACACGTACCACCTACGTAAACATTGTTGCAGACCAAATATACCACTTCATGGCAACAGTATTCCCTAGTGGCAGTGGCCTCTTTCAGCAGGATAATGCACCCTGCTACACTGCAAAAATTGTTCAGAAATGGTTTGAGGAACATGACAAAGAGTTCAAGGTGTTGACTTGGCCTCCAAATTCCCCAGATCTCAATCTGATCAAGCATCTGTGGGATGGGCTAGACAAACAAGTCCAGTACATGGAGGCCCCACCTCACTACTTACAGGACTTAAAGGATCTGCTGCTAACATCTTGGTGCCAGATACCACAGCACACCTTCACAAGTCTTGTGGAGTCCATGCCTTGATAAGTCAGAGCTGTTTTGGCGGCATAAGGGGGAACTACATAATATTAGGCAGGTGGTTTTAATGTTATGGCTGATTTTTTTTTCTTTCTTCTGTTTGGTGTATTTCTGCAGCCCACAATACACAGAATGTTTGGTTCACCAGCTGCAGTTGGTTCAGTTCAGGGTCGAATCACTTTCTCACTGCAATTAAACTTCAATAGAGTTTGCTTGGAAGTGGGCCAAGACCACCTCACTCAGACACTCTCAGACCAGTTATTTTGGTCCACACTCAAGTGCCATTGCTGAGTTCTCACCTGCTCAAACAAACCACATAACGGAGGAAACATGCCAGAAGCATCAACATTGTGTTTTGAATTGATGTGGAAATGTTTGGAGTATATCTGCAGCCAACTGATATTGCAGTTTGTGGATGTGAAGTTTAAAAGTATGTTATCGTGTCCAAATCCTTTTCCCAAGTCAGTTCCACAAACATGCTTCAGCTACTGCAGTGTTTACTTTTGCTATTTTATTGCAGAGTTGAATAAACTTCCTTTAAGTATGGCTTACTTCACAAATGTAATGGATATATTTAGTATGCTCTATTACAATGTTGACATAAAACCGGGTGCTTTTAAAAGATTGCAGTTGGTTTTATATTGGATATTCAACGTTTCTTCTTTGATCTCTCATGAACTAAACATCTAAAATGATCAAATTTTCAATTTGGATCACTATTTGGATTATGGATTATTACTATGATTCTTAGATTCACCTTGTTATAACTCCAGCCAACTTTTACAACTAAATGAGATTAAATGAAGCATATCATAAATATATTTAACTAATTCTTCTTTTTCAGAAACTTTAAGTTTAATTTTCCATTTGGCTGAAAGAAGGCTAAAAGCGCTATTTTGTGAATTACCCTAAGTGATATTATTATAGATTTTATATGCTTAGCCTTTTCTAACCAAAGTCAGCAACAATAATAAAAAAAAGGAACTTTTATTAGAGGTTTAGTTGAAGTGTGTTCTCTGTCTTCAATGGAGTGAGAAATGTAGGTTTGTTCATTTTTGGACATTTTGAATTGAGAAGAAATAGTCGTATACCCAGTGTAAAATCTGCTGACTACTTCTTGCGGCATCATAAAGAACACGGCTGGCATTAATAAATTAATTTCACTGTAGTTACTGAATAATTTAGAGGAAGTACTAAGTAATATGTTTTAAAATAGATCATTGAGAAGGGAAATTAAGGGAAGAATGGGAAAGGGAAATTACTTTTTCTTTTCAGCATGTGTACCTTGGAGATACGGAAGTTCAGACGCTCTCATTCTGACATTGCTGTGTTCATTATTGCAGAGAGGGTGAATAAGAGTTTACACCTTTCACACAGTAACACAATGTAAGCACTTCTGCACTCGGTACTTACAGACTTATAGAACTTGTAGTCTTTCTCTTTTTATGTATTGCATTTGTCTCTTTTGCTGTGTAAGCATCCCTCTTTCTCACAATCACCATCCCTATCACACTCACTCTATGTCTTTTTTTACCCTCTCCATATTGTCACCTTTACTCCAACATCCTGTTGTGTTCTGTGTTTACCAGTAGCACACTTTTGCCTCCAATTTTCTGTGACTATTAGATGCTTGTACTGGTGACAGGCAGAGCAGACAGGCATAGCTTCATTCTTTTTCCTTTTCTCATTTTCTAAAAGGCATGCAGAGTCAGATGGCCTGCAGTAACAGTTCATCCTGTTATTTGTGTTTGATGCCCTTCAGCTCAGAGAGGGAGTGAGTCTGAAGAACAATGACTGTGTCATGAAATATGCTGGGACACAATTCAGTGACCATAGAATACAAAGCAGGCGGGAGCAAATTTGCTGTGTCCTTTTTAGTGGGAAAGACAATTAATACTGGACAGTTAATTCTCATTTTCAAGCATGGAATTGTTTCAATTATGAGAACTGTGGCTTTATAAATGCAGAATGTATTGAAAGGCCTGGGGTAATTATCACCACCCAAGCAATGGATGATTGAGTGGATTTGGATCTGTGGAAGTCAGAGATATGGAGTTTGAAAACACGTAACAGATTAAAAAGCAAACCAGCAGACCCATGCTGATGCTAATAAGACTAGGGATGGCCATGATGGATTGCAGTTTAGACAAGATGTTTGCATTGAGTTCTCTAAAGGAAAATAAAAGCAGCTTCTGCAGAGAGTCCAACAAACTATTTATGCAGATTGTGTTACACGGCTAATTTTTCAGTGTTGTATTAACTTGTAGAGTAAGAAAACTAACTCCGTGGTCTTAACCCCTTAAATTCTCACTACTAAGATGTAGTCCTGATGGATATAACTACATACCTTTCCTAATAGTTTCACCATAGTTACTGAACAATTCAGAGTAATTACTAAATAATATGCTTTAAGGAGAATGACACTAATAATCTGAGAAATCTGTCTGAAATAATCTGGTCTTAAATAAACACATGCCCTGTTGATTTAACTCCTTTTTTTCTTGAATTAACTCTTACTATTTAAGTCCCAGTTTAAATTAACATAAGCATTAAATTTAGTCTCACACTATTAAATGAACACACCAGGCTTAAATTGATATTTTTATATGCTTTTAAATGCTTTTCACTTAAGGCCTAGTGTAATCAGGATAAGACATCATGGCTTGTCAAGCCTTAAACAGTTCAGACTTATATATTTTTAAATACAAGTTATATTAAAAAATTAAGTAATTAAAAAATAATAAACTACTACTACTACTACTACTAATAATAATAATAATAATAACACAAAACATTATCAATAAAAGTACCTCTGTCTTTGAAATTCTTCTTATTTGTTCAGTGCTTATTTAGATCTACCCTCTGAGCTGTCTGAATAAAATTTTTTAGAACATATTTGCACTGCTTATCACCTGATCTGACTAGTACTGGTGGGCCTATCATAAATGTAGAATGGATCCATATTATCTGTGATAGAATAAAAGGTCAATGATCCTCCATCTGCTGCATTACCCATCTTTAAAAAAAAAAAGTCCAATTAACTGAAAAGACTGTGCAGTGAGGAGAGCATCATAAGCTGCTGCTCTGTAAATCAGCCTGGTTCGTCACTCGAACCTGAACAACTCACTTTTTTCATTTTCTCCCCAATTCCCACCCACCAGCCAGATCTCCCCTGTCATACAACAGCTATCAACCAGAGAGGGTAAAGGCTAATGCGTGCTTCCTCTGAGACATGTGAAGCCAGCCAACCACATCTTTTTGAACTCCTGCTCATGCTGCATCTCAAGGCAGTGTAAGACCCTAGGAAAGTGCCGTCTGCCCTGTTCTGCATACATGAGCACACAGACACCCACAGTTGGCTCTGTGATTGACAGTGGAGCAAGTATGCCATCCCACCCAGACAGCACAGCCAGTTTTGCTCACTTGGCAGTGGCATTATCGTGATTCAAACTCACAATCTCCAGATGACAGGGCAGACCACTCAGGAGTACAGCTCTCTTTTTAACTCCAGATTCAAGCTAGGAGCTATTTAGTGGCCTCAAAAAATCTGAGTCTGCCGCGATGAATTTTCTTCTTTTTTGTTGAAAACTATATGTGCCGGTGTGTGAAGTACCTAGGGCATCCTGCACAAGTTTAATCTTAAAACCAGCAGTGTCCTGAATGAAAAACAATTTGCCAGCTCATATTAAAATCCTGTGACCTTCACTGAAATGTCTCTTATTGATCACTTATGGATCTATTTCCATTATATACTGTATACAGTAGTTTTTGGATGTGTAAATTCTGCAGCTTGAATGTGAACTACTTTTTAAAATGCACTGTGTTGGATGTGAATGATCTCATGTTTAGTTAGTGATTTGTTTAATGCAGAATCACGATGCTGTCAGTGCCTATTTATATACATTCATATTTCATCTAATTTATCAGTTGTGGTTGACGTGTGTGTGTTTGTGTGTGTGTTTGTTTTTTACAGATGGCAGTCCGTACACATGGTGGGTTGGCAGAGGTAATGAAAAGCACTTCTACTGGGGTGGTTCTGCACCAGGAATCAAGAAGTGTGCCTGTGGAATTGAACGCAATTGCACAGACCCCAAATACCACTGCAACTGTGATGCTAGTCACAAACAGTGGTGAGTAAATTCACCTTTTTTTGTGCTTCACCAAAATAAAATGGGGTTTCACACAACAGCTAAAACAAGGTACGGTGAAGCAGGGATGTGGGAAGCCATTGTATGTTGGAGGTGCTGGAAGTTTACTCAGAAAATATGTGACCCTAAATTCAATTGCACATGAATCACAAATGCCAATGACAGGTTAATGTTGATTTGAAAAAAAAAAGTATAAATAAATCATAAAATAAAAATACTATCTCTGATATTCAAACTAAAATATATGGATTCTGCCAATTTTGATCAACTGGATGGCTGTGGCATCATCAGGATGTATTGTTGTATTGTATTGTTGAAAATGAGTATTGTGTATATTGTTGGGACCATCAAATGGTGACCCACAGGTCACAAGTTTTTTATGGCCCCAACCCATCGTATAACACATTTTGCCCGCCTACATTACAATTATGTAGTTAAAAAAAAAAAAGGTAAAGTATTGAATAAACCTACTATGTGCGTGCATGCATGCACGTATGCTGGAAACATCATTAGTTTGGCATTGTGTCTAGTGAATAATGATGGAAAGGATGCATGGTCCCCATGATCAAAAACACTGTGTTCTCACTTCACTACTTTTTGAGTGTTGCAGTTGTGCACCCCTATTGTAGTGCAAGGGCAGGGTCAAAGGGCAGGGTCAAAGGGCAGGGTCAAAGTTGTAGTTTGTTAGGAGGAATTGGAATTAAGGAGGATGTTGCTACTTTTATAGGGCAAGTCTGTTCAACCAAATAACCAAAGAAGGCAAGAGAATGGATAGTATAACTATGGATACTTGGATAGTTTCTTGCAATGCCAGTGCACCACATAGGTTGTCATATGATTGTTTTTTATACACTAAACAAGAGCACGAGATGGATACTTGCTTTTTTGTACTGTTTTGCCATACAGCTTGAAATCTGGATATAAAGTGGCCTTTTCCCCCAACATCCCCAAAACCCACAATATTTGCAGGTTTTTTTTCCTCTAGTCTTAAAAATAGTTGTTTGTGAGTTTCTGAATTTCTGTTTGTGAATTCCAAGAAGAGCATGTCATCCCTGACTCAGAAACTGTCATTTCTGGGTTGTAGAAATATGCTCTCTCATCAGTCAGGGTATCTATCAGATCAGATAGTTGTATGCATTTCTACAGTTGGTGGGTTAATTGGCATTAATGATAACAGTAGTCCTGCTAGTTCTGGTAAAATGGTTGCATCGTCTCTATGTGAGACTAACCATGGATGCGGTATTTTTGGCCACTTTCTACTCCATAGAGAAATTCTCCCATGCACCCATAGGGAGAATTTCATTCCACAGAGTAGTGATAAAGGACACCTCGCTGCAAGGGGTAAACAGCACAGGCAAAGTGGTCTCCAGTACAAAAGAAACTCCATATAAATTATCTGGAGTTGAGGATAGTCTGGCTAGGTCTACGTTTTTTTTTTTTTTTGTTCAGGCAATTTTTGTTCTTTTTCTGTCACTCAGTTATGACACTGAGCAGACTTCACCTGTTGTCCCTCACATTCTGAGAGAAGACCTCTCCAGGGGTGGCCCTTAAAGAGAATGCAGGCTCCACTCCCAAGTGGTGGAAAAGATATGGGATTGGTTTGGCAAGGTAGACGTCAATCTCTTTGCGTCCTAAGAAAAAAAGCTTGTATGAATTTCCTCCAGTGGAACAGATCCTCCCCACATTGGAGAGGGAGCATCAGGAGGGCCTGTCTCACATACTAGTGGCTACATGATGCTATCAAGAAAATCAAGGTATGCTGAAATAAACAAAGGAGCAGTGGACCCATCTACTGAGAAAGAAAGTCCTATCTCAGGAAGGATGCCATTTGGTTCACCCCCACCCAGAGCTGTAGCGCCTTCATACGTACCTGTTAAAAGGTCAAGCCTTAGATCTAAAGTCATTGCCACTATTCAGAATGCGAAGACATCCTCTAAGAGAGGACTCAACCTTTATAAGTGCAGGTGTTTGAGCAGTGGTGACAAGGAAAAGACCTTGTGCCTTTCCAATGCAATTGCAAATATGCAATCTTATCCTCATCTCTGTTCTTAGCAATATACACAACTAGATTTTGCATTATATTCGAAAACATTATGATGCCCATGCACTGTGTGGCTAATTACTTACTCCAACTGTGGAAATATGGATAATAACACTATCTAACAGTTAAATTATGCCACTACTCACCTCCTTCATTTTGGATTTATAAGAAGACAATAAAAGGCAAATTAATCTACATCATAGTTATTATTTACTTTTCTATTATACACAATGCACTGCAACTTTACACTTGACTGAAACTTTTTCTTCATGAAATAATGCATTATTTTGTGTTAATGTTGTGGAATTTGAAGGAAAATCTCTGATTTTCCAGGTTTTGTGGAGGTTTGGGAAACGTGCATTATATCCAATAGGACATGTCTAATTTCATCAGGTGATCTAGAGGTCACTAATGGTCCAATTACACTGTTTTGCTTTGTTTAAAGTTATTCATTTCTACCCAAAATTGAAGAGAGGGGAAAGAGAAAGATACATTGCTTTTATATCTGGTCCTTCTGGTACCTCATCGACAAGTATAAGTAGTAAACCATTATAACTAGTTTAGCAAAGGCTCATGGTTTGGTACTTTTAATTGCTGAAAGAAAAAGCCCACTGAATGGACATCAAATGACTAAGTAACCTAACTGGCTTTGCTTGTATTTGGACAGGGCTCCCATGACAGTATTTGCATATAATGCTATGATTTGTAAAGCTTATATAAAGATTTATAAAGCTAAGGCAGCAGTACAGTAGATATAAATGCCATTATTTGTGTCTGTGTGAATTACTTGCTGTTTAGTAGCCTTGCTTGTTTTCTGCTTTGCTATGATAATGTTGGATGTTAAGCAGGTGCAGACAGTACTACTGCCCATAACAGAACTACTAGATTAGTGGCCATTTATAAAAAATATTAAGAGAGTATGAATATGCAAATATAATGCTAGGGTAGGAGCATTGTGGACTCCACTAGAGATGATGATCTGGAACCAAGATCTCTTTCATTAACCAGCAGTGGCTCGATCAGTTCAGTCTGTAAATAGATATCACTGTAATCACAAAATGACACTGTGCATTCATACATTTGATTATTAGGAAAAACAAAAACTGTGTAGCTCAAAAGGTTTCAAGAGCAGGGCTGTTTTCTGCACCTTTGGGAGTCCTAAGCAACATCCTACAAAGCTGTTCAAAATATTGACTTTGCTTGGCTGGAACTATACAATGGTCACAGACAGATTGCTACTACAACCACTAATAGATTTAAAATAAAAATACACACACCAGCCAATTTAATAGGAAAATCTGTACCCCTGCTCATTCATGCAGTTATCCAATCTGAAGCAGGGGTGTCTCTAGGAGCAGTATGGGTAGGCAAGAGGCAGACACACTGTCCGACCGGCCTGTCTGTACTGTGCAGACCCTGGCTCCAATTTCTGCGATGCAATTTGACCAAAAAAGACCTCAGAACTGTACAATGGGAGTAAATGGCGTCATGTTGTAATTCATATATACAGTCACTGGTTACAATGCTACTTATAAAGACCAGAGCTTTAGAGTGGAGGTTCCTGTTCTAATCATGCTGTTATGTATATTATTTAGCCATGATGAATGGGTACAATTACCCAAAAGTAATACAATGTGTCTTAAATAGCCTCACTGGTATCTAATGGATGATGATATTAAAACATTGCATGTTTAATGCTTCATAGAATGTCTGTTTGATTTCTTATAATAGACAAATTCATATTTGTTCCCTGTGATTTTTCTGTGGTTGCACTTACTGCATTTCTGCTGTTAAAAGGTCAGTCTACGATTAGGAGCACTTAAAAAATCGATGTGGATACACAAAATGGAGCCTCCAAAGATATACACTGTTAGACAATTATAGATGTCAGAAAAATTGTTCTACTATAATTACAGGCATATAGAAATCGTTTTAATGGTGAAAAAGGGCAGTTGGAGTTTGCAATTTCAAAAAATGGGGTCAAAACTCCGGTACATTCCTGGTACCTGTCATCAGTTTCCATTAATGTAGCATTGTCCTTCTTAACAGGCGAGAGGACTCAGGGCTTCTGGTCTATAAAGACCACTTACCTGTGAGTCAGGTGGCTGTAGGGGACACAAATCGAGCCGGATCAGAGGCCAAGCTCACTGTGGGAGCTCTGCAGTGTCATGGAGACCGTGAGTTCATTTCTCTATATTTTAAATGCAATTTAAATGCATTAACACGCATTCTATTGTGTGAAAAGCTGAATAAGGACAGTCCTTGCACTTTGCATCAGCATTGTGACTACTGAAGGGGAGGAATATTAACTGAGCCTGTCAATTGTTTTTAATAAGATTATAAAAATCTTTATTCATGTTGCACTTTTGCATTTTGGATCAAAATCACTTTTACATAGAAGGTTGCTGTAGATAAGAGCAACTAAACATATATAAATATTAAACCAAAGAACTGTGTTTATAATAAAATACAATTCTTAATAAATATACTATAAAACTATGAAAATTATGACAAAAAAAATAAATAAATGTAATAAAAATAAATAAAGTAAATAAATACATTTTATTTCAGATTAAACAAGTATATCATTAACTTGAACTTACTCTTCAAAAGCTTGCAGAGGCAGACCTGCCTCAACTGAACAAAGAGCTCACAATGTGCTAAACTACTTCAGGATATTAGTAAAATATGCCAGAGTGAAACTATTCATAGCTTTAACCGTCATAAGCAGGACTTTGTACAGTGGATATAAAAATTCTACACACCCTGTTAAAATGGCAGGTTTTTGTGAAGTAAAAAAATTAATCTAAGATAAATCATGTTAGAACTTTTTCCACCCTCAATGTGAAATTACAATGTATAAAAATTAAGTGAAAAGCAATCAGAAACATTTTAGGGAAAAATAGAAAAAAATTAAAAAATTACAATAACCTGGTTGCATAAGTGTGCCCAACCTTTGGGATGTGGGTGTGTTCAGAATGAACCAATCACATTCAATCTCATGTTCAAAAGTAATTATCATACAGCTGTCATCAATGAAATTATTCTGATTAACCCCAAATAAAGACCAGCTGTTTCTGTAGGATTTTCTTCACATCTTCTTGGTTTCATCTGACTGCTGAAGCCATGGTCCTCAAAGATTTTACAAAGCATGTATGGTATCTCACTTGTTGAAAGATATCGATCAGGAGAGGGGTTTAAAATAATTTCCAAAATATTAGATGAACCATGGAACACCATGAAAGCCATCATCAGCAAGTGGAGAAAATGGAGCACCACAGTGACATCACCAAGAACAGGATGTCCCTCCAAAATTTACGAAAGGACAAGACAAAAACTTACCAGGGAGAGTGCAAATAGACCAACAGCAACATTAAAGGAGCTGCAGGAATATCTGACAAGTACTGATTACTCTCTGCAAGAGACAACAGTCTCTTGTGTTCTTCACATGTCTGGGCTATTGGGTAGGGTGGCTAGACGGAAGCCCTTTCTCAAAAAAAAATCCAAGCTCAACTATATCACGCCAAACCATGTGGCAAAATGTGTTATGGTCTGATGAGATCAATTCCAAAAGGTATAATAATTCCATAATTCCAAAAGGTATATTTGGCACAAAAAAAAGAACATCACCAAAAGAACACCATACCCACGGTGAAGCATGGTGGTGGCAGCATCGTGCTTTAGGTCTGCTTTTCTTCAGCCAGAACTGAGGCTTTTATCAAGGTGGAGGGAATGAATAGCTACAAATACCAGTCGATTTAAGTGCAAAACCTTCAGGTGTCTGCTAGTAAGCTGAAGATGAAAAGGAGTTTCACCTTTCAGCATGACAATGACCTAAAGCATACATCCAATTCAGCAAAGGAATGGCTTAACCAAAAGAAGATCAGTGTTTTTCAATGGCCTAGCCAGACCCCAGACCTGAATCCAGCTAAAAATCTGTGGGGTGACCTGAAGTGGGCCGTGTACAGGAGATGTCCTCACAATTTGACGGATTTCGAATATTTTTGCAAGAAAGAGTGGGAAAATATTGCCAAGCGAAGATGTGCCACACTGATAGACTCTAACCCAAAAAGACTGAGTGGTGTAATAAAATCAAAAGCTGCTTCAACAAAGTATTAGTTTAGGGGTGTGCACACTTATGCAACTAGGTTAATGTAAGTTTTTCTTTTTCTTTTTTTCCCTAAAAGATTTTTTTTTTCACTTTATTTGTATACACTGTAATTTTACATTAAAGGTGGGAAAAGATCTGACATGATTTATCTTAGTGTCTTTTTTTTAGCTTCACAAAAACCTGCCATTTTAACAAGGGTGTGCTGTGGATGACCCATGATGGAGAATAATACTATTAGTATTACCTGTCGTAATGTTTATTTTAGCCACAATTTCAGTCTTCCATACTATCTGTTCACACCAGAGTATTAAATGGTATGGTAAATAGTACTCTCTATATATAGTAACAATTTCCCTATAGCAATGTGCATTTTTGATATACTGTTAAAATATAATATTGATATACTATTATCTACAAAGCAACTGTTAAAAACATTATCAATGCACTGGCACCAGGACAGGAGCCAGGGGAACCAGGTGAAGCAAATATCCAGGTGTATCAAATATCATGTGTTCATCTATAGCTGTAGAGTTTTACCATGGGAGAAACAAGCATCTATTATATTGCAGAAGCCTTGAGAAAAGAACAGTTCATGAACAAACCCCCTCAGAGGTATCTGGAGAAGGTTGTCTATAATTTAGGATTTGACAATGACATAAAATTCAATATTTCAGAAAACAGGCCAAAACCATGGGACACCATCAACTGTGAATGTTCTTTCTGCTGTTTGGGTTACATTGCTTCACAGCTCCAAGGCACCCAGTTCGATCCTGAGTTGGGGTTACGGTCTGTTTCTGTGCATGTTCTCCCCATGTCCCCATGTTGTCTCCCACCTTCCCAAAAAAACATGCCAGTAGGTGGCTTGGCTAAGATAAATTGCCCCTAGGTGTGAATGAGTGTGTGAATGTGTGTGTGCATGGTGCCCTGCAATGGAATGGCATCCTATCCAGGAACAGTGTTCCCAGGATAGGCTCCAGATCGCCCACAACCCTGACCAGGATTAAGCGTTACGGAAAGTGAGTGAGTGAGTGAGTAGTCATAGCTGCCTTTTAAATGCTGTGAATGGAATAAGATTTTTCCAAAAGTGAACAATTATTTGTTAGTAAATATGGTCAAACCCAATGCCCAGGTTCCCTGAAGAACCTGCTACAAGCAGAAACACTTCCCCATTGAATTTTATAAGTTGCTGCCTATGCCAGCAACATATTGCAATGGTCCAATCTAGATGTTATGAAAGTATGCACAAGTTTCTCAGCATCATACAGGGTTCACATATTTCTTATTTTGGTTATAAAGTGATAAAATGCTGTTTTAGCATTCAAGCCTTTAACAGCAACTTTGGTTTCACAAACTAGTCATTGTAACACAGTCAGTTTAGACAGTCATCAAGGGTAAAATCTAGGGTTAAACCTTATTTTGGACAGACCCAAGAAAATCTGTGTCTATTTAATTAATTTGTTTATTTATTTTGCAGAAGTTAGGAGAAAAGATGTTTCTAGTCAGTTAAGCATTTATGTCTTTAACACTTACATTTAGAGATATTTGAAGAGTTTTGCACCCTCACAGCATGTCCATCAGCCATGCCTTCAGACTTTTTTCCATGTTTGAATCCAAAGGCAATACTTTGCTTAAACAACATGTATCAGGATCATGCATTTCAAAGGGATCATTTTTAACAGATGCTTTCGTCTGCAGTGATTTTCAATGTGCTGTTGCATTGTTGAATAAATCAATAGTCTTTTATGCAAAGGGCAAACTTTTGCATCCCCCTGGGGTTTTAATGTGTATATATTTTGCAGTCATTCTACACAGAATTATGTGATGTTAAAAATGAAATGTGCAAGGATTCTGTAACAAACAGAAGCCAAAATCAACAACAAAAAAGTTAGAAAAGAAGTTTTGCCATGACCCTTAAGACCTGAGAAGGTGTATATGTGGTCTGTGTGAGTTTAAAACAGTGCCAAAAAGAATGGACAAAGATTCACAGAGCAACTTGGTAAAGTTAGAAGAGAAGAGAATGCTGAAGCCGGCAGCAGTTTTAATGGCAAAGTATGGGCATAGAAGTTATTAAAGAAGGAACAGAGCTAACTCAGGAATGATATATGTGCTTTTTTATGTGTGGAAGCACAGAGTGCATTTTAAAATGGTGGTTATTTTCAACACCAGCCACAATGTGAGTCCCTTCAGCCGCCAGACCGAAAACAAGAGCACAAGCATGGTGCCTAATCATCCCACTGGTTTCATCACTGCATGAAATGTGTTTTCATGCCTCATTATTCCTGTTAATTGCTTTGGGCTTCTTATTCAGATTAGCTGTATTTAATTGCAGTCACCTGTTCAGCAAGAATGTAAGGCTAAATTCTAACAGAAAAATTTTCCCTTTCACACCTGTGGCTCAACTTGGCAGAAAATAAGGACAAAAATAATTTTCGATCATGCAAAGCCATGTTGGAGAATCAGTCTTCATTACATTTCTGATTAAATTCTCCTTCCTCCTGTGCACCTGGGTGTTTGCAGCCATGTTATACATTATACCTAAAGCCACTGGAATCCTCTTAGAGGAGATCTGAGTCTCTAGAGATTTTGATTATAGTCCTATGTGCCTCAAGGGACTGCATGAAAAATGACAGTGCTGACCTTGTGGATGAAACTGTTATTGTGTATTCATCACCTTATTTATTTATGAAGCTGAGGTGGGAAGAGAGCAGTCATTGTGCAGATTAATGCTTGAAGCCTTACTATGGCAATGCACAGTCTCATAATTCTGGACCTTCCGCAGGAAACAGTTTATCGGTTTTTCAGTTTATGGACCATCTGAATTTTGTGCCTAATGTAAATTTATTCAGAACTATAAAAACACATTTAGCTGAATACTTCATTTTGTACAGATTTCTACACTGATGTATCATTAATTACACTAATTGGCCACTGTAATAGAAACACCTGTACCCCTACTCATTCATGCAAGTATCCAATGTTTCTGCAGCACAGTGCGTAAAATCAAGAAGATCCAGGTCAAGAGCTTCAGTTAATGTTCACATCAAGCATCAGAATGGGGAAAAATGTGATCTCAGTGACTATGACTGTGGTATGTTTGTTGTTGCCAGACTGGCTGGTTTGAGTATTTCAGAAACTGGTGACCTCCTGGAATTTTCACACACAGCAGTCTCTTGAAAATGGTGCAAAATCAAAAAACATCTAGTGAGTGGCAGTTCTGCAGGCAGAAACCCCTTCTTGATGAGAGAGGAAAATAACCACTCTTTACAACCGTGGTGAGCAGAAAAGCATCTCAGAAAGCACAACACATCAAACCTTGAGGCAGATGGGTTATAACAGCAGAAGACCACACTGGGTTCCACTCCTGACAGCCAAGAACAGGAATTTGAGATTGGAAAAACATCGCCTTTTTCAGTTTTCAGCTGTCTAGTTTGTGGCTGCTGAACTGCTGCTCAGTGGATGTTTTTGGTTTTTATGCTAGAGATGTTGTGTGTTTGATGAGAACATTAACTTAAGCTCTTAACCTGTACAAGTGTTGCTAATTAAGTGGCCAGTGATTGTAAGTGGGTTTGACAGAATGTGGTTATATAACTTTTGACATGCAACTTAGCAAGCCAAAATATATGCAGACACAAAACAGTGACAACAATCTGTGAAAAATAGAGAGACTATAGCAACTTTATTTTCAAATGATTAATGATTTTCTCAGTACTAAATCAGCTTGTCTCTGGAAAAGTCTATTAGGCTTGATGGAGATAAAACCTCAAACTATCATGCCCAATTATAATTACCAGCATTTTAGCCAATGTGCGCCGTTTCGTTCCAATGAAGGACAATTACTTTTAATTTATAGAAGCTGTTCAGATTTAGAGTTCATTTGTCTCATTTGCCCTTAAAGATATAAAAGTTAAAGATTTAGCAATTCACGGGTATGAGAAATAGGAGATGATTTATGGCAGTATCACTTTAGTATAATTAGGCTAAAGTCATTTCCAGCTAGGTAATGTAATTAATTTTCATTAATGGCTGAGAGATTGAATAAAGATAGCAAACAAATGATAATTTAATATGATTTAATGATGCTGCACATATGGGCTTCGGTGGGTTTCGATGGGCTTGCTGTTGGAAAATTGAGATCAATTACCCTGTCAGTAATTAAGTAATATAATATCACCATTTTGCATTATTAACCTTAGCATCAGGTAGGAATTATGAAAGAATCTCCAGCGATGGTTTTGGTGGTTCACTGATATGTAAAATAAATCACATTTTTCACATTACAATGTATTTGACATTTCACATCTGACTAGTTTCTATGAGTGACTAATAAGATTTCTGATGCTCAGGATGAAATGAGGCTTCTCATTATTAAATAATTAGCATTTGGTTTGTATCAAGCCTTTGAGTCACTTTGCTGATATCAGTTGTAAGTTTGTTATAGTATTAATAATAGAGCGCACAGAGCTCTCTGTTAGTTTGAGGTAAAGTCATTTGGATTTTCGTTCCATCGGCATAAATTATTTTGTCTTCTGGGAAACATGTTAAAATCTTATGTAGCTTCTGAAGGGCAGTACTAAATGAAACAAATAAGATCTTTAAATAAAATAATAACAATTTACACCAATCATCCTGTTCAAAAGTTTACATCCCCCTGGCTCTTAATAGTGTGTTGCCTTCTTGAGCATCAGTGAATGTTTGCACCTTTTGTAATAGTTGTTTATGAGTCCCTCAGCTGTACTCAGTGTGAAAAGATGGATCTCAACATCATATAGCCACTGTTGGAAAGGGGTCAAATATGCAGAAGATGCTGGAAAAGCAAAGAATGTGTAGGACAAACAAGTGACTCATGAAAAACTGTCACAAAACATAAAAACAGTCGTTGATCATACAGGTAAGAACACACAATATTAAGAATCGTATGGGAACTTTTGAACTTTTGTTCATTTGTGTAAGTTCAGTTATTATTTTGTCTTGTGGACTATATGTATACATCTGTTATTTGAAATAGCTTATTCAGGGCAGTACTAAATAAAAAATGCAATTTTTATGAGCCTTCTTTTTTTTTTTAAATTATTAACATTTTGCAGATTCTGCAAGGTGTATGTAAATTTATGACCACACCTGTATCAACATTTTAAGGTTGTTGATGTTTAGTAGAGCAGGGGGATTCAACTAAAACTTGAGAAGGTCTAGCTACATAAAACTCCTGGCTTCTAAAGTTATGGAGAGGGAACTAACATGACTGAATGGTGACAACAGTTACTTTTAATGCTTAACCAGTAATAGTTGGTTCATGGCCAAAATTAAGCCATCAGTTTCAAGTGGCTGTATTTTGTTTCTCACTGGCGCTTCATGTTACCACTTTTGACCAGCGCCATGGACTCTGGAGACATAAACAAACGCACACCACTATATTTGGGTAGCCAGTTTAAGGTTATTGATCTTTAGTGCATTGTCTGTACTCTCAATGTCTCCTTAGTCCTTATCACAATTTCAAATTCAGTTAATGTGGACTGTAGATGTTGATACTCTTTATGACATATCATTTGACATTGATGTTGAGAATCAGAAGGTTAGGATAATTCTCATTAAATGATTTTCCCTCAGGCAGAAAAAAAGAGAGAAAATAATTTTTAAAATAATTTTAAAAATGTAATATTCTGCTGATATAAGAATTACAATTCAGCCAATAAGTATCCAGTGGTATTCAGTAAGTTAGTCCTGATCACCTAATTAGAGCAAAGAAGGTTTCCTTTGATTAAGTATAGAAATAGCAAGATCTTCATTAAATTTCCAATTCCTTGTATAACAGGCATTAGGAAATGCTTGAAGCTCTCCTAAGCTTTCCTGAGAGAGTTTCTTCAGAGGTGTCTCATTTCCTCTGCTTAACACTGTCAAGAAAAAAAATTCTCCTCTTTTTAAACC